>CAHIKZ030005630.1:620000-737500 GCA_903632075.3 Acanthosepion pharaonis | reverse complement strand
TATATATATATATATAATATATATATATATATATATATATATATATATATATAGGAACAGGTTATTGTAGTTCCAACGAGAGAAAAGTGTGTATATTAAAAAAGAGAGAACCAAAACATTTTTGGTTGTAATGTGGATTTTTTTAAAAAAAATATTACACTTTATTTTCTATAAATTTGCTACACAGGTTTCTCGTGACCATCATCAGGCAAAGCGTAGATTTCCACGTATTAATAAAAATAATTAATGTTTTTCTTATGTTTTTCAATGTTAAATATTCTCGATATGTGAACAATCTCTTTTTTGTGTGTTAGTGACCCAGATCTCTTTCTAGAACTGGCAGTGAAAAAGAAAACTGCCAGTCCAAGATAGAGATTTAAGATAACGTTAGTTCAAAATCATACCTTAGAGACAGCCTGTGATTAAATAAAATCATTAGAAATAGTTTAGCATTGTCATTGTCATACAAAGAATAAGCAGTGGCATTTTGAAAACTTATCAAATGTGTAGTGAGAGACTCAATAGATTTATCTCACTTCACATATGAGATCAATGTATTTGAAATGGCAGCTGGTTATCTAGATTCATGATTATTTCACAGGTGTTGGCAACTAAGATTATCCATTATCTCATATGGCTACTCTTCCCTCAAACTTTGCCTCTATCTTCTCATTCTTTCCCTTATCCCATTAGATAGAGCCATAAACATTCCAGTTGTATTGGCAAGTAAGATTATACATTATTTCATGCCTCTAATCTTCCCTAAACCTCTGCCTCTATCTTCTCATTCTTTCCCTTATCCCATTAGATAGAGCCATAAACATTCCAGTTGTATTGGCAAGTAAGATTATACATTATTTCATGCCTCTAATCTTCCCTAAACCTCTGCCTCTATCTTCTCATTCTTTCCCTTATCCCATTAGATAGAGCCATAAACATTCCAGTTGTATTGGCAAGTAAGATTATACATTATTTCATGCCTCTAATCTTCCCTAAACCTCTGCCTCTATCTTCTCATTCTTTCCCTTATCCCATTAGATGGAGCCATAAACATTCCAGTTGTATTTGGCAAGTAAGATTATACATTATTTCATGCCTCTAATCTTCCCATTCTTTCCCTTATCCCATTAGATAGAGCCATAAACATTCCAGTTGTATTGGCAAGTAAGATTATACATTATTTCATGCCTCTAATCTTCCCTAAACCTCTGCCTCTATCTTCTCATTTCTTTCCTTATCCCATTAGATAGAGCCATAAACATTCCAGTTGTATTGGCAAGTAAGATTATACATTATTTCATGCCTCTAATCTTCCCATAACCTCTGCCTCTATCTTCTCATTCTTTCCCTTATCCCATTAGATGGAGCCATAAACATTCCAGTTGTATTGGCAAGTAAGATTATACATTATTTCATGCCTCTAATCTTCCCCATAACCTCTGCCTCTATCTTCATTCTTTCCCTCATCCCATTAGATGGAGCCATAAACATTCCAGTTGTATTGGCAAGTAAGATTATACATTATTTCATGCCTCTAATCTTCCCTAAACCTCTGCCTCTATCTTCTCATTCTTTCCCTTATCCCATTAGATAGAGCCATAAACATTCCAGTTGTATTGGCAAGTAAGATTATACATTATTTCATGCCTCTAATCTTCCCATTCTTTTCTTCCCATTAGATAGAGCCATTAGTTGTATTGGGCAAGTAAGATTATACATTATTTCATGCCTCTAATCTTCCCATAACCTCTGCCTCTATCTTCTCATTCTTTCCCTTATCCCATTAGATAGAGCCATAAACATTCCAGTTGTATTTGGCAAGTAAGATTATACATTATTTCATGCCTCTAATCTTCCCCATTCTTTTCCCTTATCCCATTAGATAGAGCCATAAACATTCCTTAGTTGTATTGGCAAGTAAGATTATACATTATTTCATGCCTCTAATCTTCCCTAAACCTCTGCCTCTATCTTCTCATTCTTTCCCTTATCCCATTAGATAGAGCCATAAACATTCCAGTTGTATTGGCAAGTAAGATTATACATTATTTCATGCCTCTAATCTTCCCATAACCTCTGCCTCTATCTTCTCATTCTTTCCCTCATCCCATTAGATGGAGCCATAAACATTCCAGTTGTATTGGCAAGTAAGATTATACATTATTTCATGCCTCTAATCTTCCCTAAACCTCTGCCTCTATCTTCTCATTCTTTCCCTTATCCCATTAGATAGAGCCATAAACATTCCAGTTGTATTGGCAAGTAAGATTATACATTATTTCATGCCTCTAATCTTCCCTAAACCTCTGCCTCTATCTTCTCATTCTTTCCCTCATCCCATTAGATGGAGCCATAAACATTCCAGTTGTATTGGCAAGTAAGATTATACATTATTTCATGCCTCTAATCTTCCCATAACCTCTGCCTCTATCTTCTCATTCTTTCCCTCATCCCATTAGATGGAGCCATAAACATTCCAGTTGTATTGGCAAGTAAGATTATACATTATTTCATGCCTCTAATCTTCCCATAACCTCTGCCTCTATCTTCTCATTCTTTCCCTCATCCCATTAGATGGAGCCATAAACATTCCAGTTGTATTGGCAAGTAAGATTATACATTATTTCATGCCTCTAATCTTCCCATAACCTCTGCCTCTATCTTCTCATTCTTTCCCTTATCCCATTAGATGGAGCCATAAACATTCCAGTTGTATTGGCAAGAAGATTATACATTATTTCATGCCTCTAATCTTCCCATAACCTCTGCCTCTATCTTCTCATTCTTTCCCTTATCCCATTAGATAGAGCCATAAACATTCCAGTTGTATTGGCAAGTAAGATTATACATTATTTCATGCCTCTAATCTTCCCATAACCTCTGCCTCTATCTTCTCATTCTTTCCCTCATCCCATTAGATGGAGCCATAAACATTCCAGTTGTATTGGCAAGTAAGATTATACATTATTTCATGCCTCTAATCTTCCCATAACCTCTGCCTCTATCTTCTCATTCTTTCCCTCATCCCATTAGATGGAGCCATAAATATTCCAGTTGTATTGGCAAGTAAGATTATACATTATTTCATGCCTCTAATCTTCCCATAACCTCTGCCTCTATCTTCATTCTTTCCCTCATCCCATTAGATGGAGCCATAAACATTCCAGTTGTGGCAAGTAAGATTATACATTATTTCATGCCTCTAATCTTCCCTAAACCTCTTCTGCCTCTATCTTCTCATTCTTTCCCTCATCCCATTAGATGGAGCCATAAACATTCCAGTTGTATTGGCAAGTAAGATTATACATTATTTCATGCCTCTAATCTTCCCATAACCTCTGCCTCTATCTTCTCATTCTTTCCCTCATCCCATTAGATGGAGCCATAAACATTCCAGTTGTATTGGCAAGTAAGATTATACATTATTTCATGCCTCTAATCTTCCCATAACCTCTGCCTCTATCTTCTCATTCTTTCCCTTATCCGACTACTTTTACCCTTATATATTTCAATAAGAATAAACACTATGATATGAAGTAGAGAGTTGAATGTAAGAATGTCAATTCTTGTCACCATGTACCAATAGATTTTCATTGAATAATTACCTTACTTTAATAGCCATGGGTTTTTGATCTAGAATATTGTCATTAGTATTGGATGTTCTTTGATCAAATATTCCATCATGTAAATTTTTGCCGAACCTACCACTCAATTAACCCCGTCAATTTGCATTTAACCTCATTAGCTTTGTGATTTGAAAAGCAAATTACATTATCTCTTTTGTCAAAATCTTCATGACATATTGTTCATATTGCCAAGTAATTACATTGAATTCGTTAATCTGCCATTAATCTTTACACAGGAGATCATATCATTATTTATAAACTGATTTGCTGACATCTTTATTATTATTTCAATCTTTCAATCACTTATGGCCTTCTTCAGGTGCCAATCATAATTGGTAACCTTCCAGGACACACACGCAGGGATGAGTTTAGACCATGGCAAATTTTTTAAAATTTAGAACGAAAAATGCTATGTTTTTCTTAATAATAGAAAATTAATGTTTTTCGATTATGACAAATTGACTAAGTAGATGAAATTCTTCTGAATGCTAGGCAACAAAAATTACTCATGAAAATATTTTTATCTATAAGGAACTACTAATTAATATCCATGTCGGAATGTAAAGGATCGTTTTGACATTTACTGTACATATAATTTTTTTGTTTCAATAGTTATTTTGATTTTATACTGAAAAAGCTTTATATTTTTCTACAGTAATACAACATGCTGATTTCTTTCCACAACATATTCTAAGCTAATAACCTTGAAAGGTTGGGTTTTTTTGTTTTTTTGGGGGGTTTTTTTGTTTTTTTTTTATTGAAAATGTTCCACTGTTTTTGTTAGTTTTTATCAATTTTTAAAGATTTTACATTAATAGTACTTTTTACAAGTTAAAAAAAAAAAAAAACATAAATTTTACAATTTCTAAAAAAAAAACAAAATTGTGGTGGTACCCTTGGTCATTGCTGTGATGTCCTCATTTTTCAGGGGTCCACCAAAGCAATTTTTGCCTGTCCTTAGGCTAAACACACACACATATATATATATATATATATATATATATATATATATATATATATATATATATATATATATATTAAGAAATGGACAAGGTCCGACAATTTATTTATTAAAGACATTTTTATGTTTAACGTTGTTATTTTATAGATACAAGTATTTAAGCAAATGCTCTGTTTATGATAAACAGTATTAAATAACATTTACCGGCCTGAATGTCCAAGAAATTTTCATAGAAAATATTCGTTCTTTGACAGGATTCGAACCTGCATCCTATACGGAACCATCATATACGCTGACGTGCCTTACCTCTGGGCTACAAAGAACCTTTTCGGTAGACAAGGTCGAATTTACTGCTTATAAACTTCAATCTTCAATGAATCTCGTACATTCATAACTGCTCTGGCGTATCAAATGTAAACAAATGACGTCATATATTAAGAAATGGACAAGGTCCGACAATTTATTTATTAAAGACATTTTTGTTTCTATAAAATAACAACGTTAAACATAAAAATGTCTTTAATATATATATATATATATATATATATATATATATATATATATATATATATATATATATAAATTATTAAAAGTATACTTACACATGAAAATTGTATTTACTAGTTATTCAATTGTTATAGGTGCTGTTCAAAATTTATTTTTCCAAACACATTTTAATTCTATGCCTACATGATTCATTATCATCCGAGAGTTTCCTCTGTCATTTTACTCCATTGATATTTAATTATTTCTTTAAGTTACTCAATATTTCTTGAGTGCATCTGATAAACAACTTATTTCAAGTGGCACCAAAAAAAAAAAAAAATCCAAGGGTGTGAGGTCTGGTGGCCTGGGTGGCCACTCAACCGGATCTAATCGACCTATGAATTACCCCTACGGTGCATGATTTTTGCCTCACCCTGTATATTAATTTGGTAGATAGATTGAACACCTGAGACACACAGGCAGAGTATAGGATAAATATGAAAAGTTTACTTACGTACGTACATTTGGGCAGCAACCTTTCTTTCAAACATCTTTCATTAAATACAGCCAACAAGGAAGATTTAATTAATTTTACATTAAGTTTTTCCAGCATTCTCACTCAAGGAGGTGGTAGTATGTCTAATATAGGTAATTGATTTGTGACAAGAAACAGTCTTGTACTGGGCAGTAGAATTGATACACTATATTGGTCATCGCTAATTTAGATTTGTTGGGGTTATTTTGATTAGTGACAAGGTTTGTGGTCTTCCATTTTGTGTAATATATTACAAATTTTTATCCAGAGCCACTCACTCAAAGTTTGTATGAGGCAATTGATAAGTGAGAGGTTACTTTTTAGCTTGTCTTTATACCTGAGCCACAGCTGTCCACCAGTCCTTTGTCCACTGTCAAGTTGGCTATACATGAAGACCTCAGGTATTCTGTTGTCATTTATCCTTATAACATGTCCATCCCAGTGAAGTTGTGACTGCATCAGGGAAGTCTCAATTCTACCAATATTGCATTTTGCAAGTATATCAACATTGGATACCATATATATTTTTAGGCAGCAACCTTTCTTTCAAACATCTTTCATTAAATAAAGCCAAGAAGGAAGATTTAATTAATTTTTTTTTGAGTTTTACAGCATTCTTACATTTTTTTCTGTTTTGTACAAGTAAGAGAGTACAAAATTTTTCCATTATTTATATTGTCCCAAGTGCTTTCAGCCACTTTTATAGCCATTTTCAAGGGTGTTTTGTTGCTGGTGTTGTTATTTTTTCCTCATGTTTTGAATGTGACATTGTAAGTTGTTTTGAATAGGAGCATTCATTCAAAGCTTATATATATATATATATATATATATATATATATATATATATATATATATAGGAGGCACGTCCGAGTAATGGATAGCGGCTTGGATTGAGGAATTGCAGAGCCGAGTTCGAATTCAATCGAATCCATTACATTCACTTACATGCTAATACCCTTGGGGAAGGTATGAATCCTCTTCCTCTCCCTCCAGCTATGGGTTCTATAGCCTTGGATGGCAACTGGTCTAGGAGAAAGACAACTCTGAATTCAAAACTTGCGGAGGGTCGTTTGAGAACTTTGTGGCATTTGGTGCACCAGGTCTCTGTATTCGTCCCTTCAAAAAGTGTGGATGGTCCTGCACGAGGCCTTCACCACTATAATCAAATCTCATGTGCCGTTGTCGGGCTGTCGGTTTCCTGGAAACTGACCTGCTTGACCCTCATACGTCGAATCTCGACGGGAGAGTCGATTATAGGATGCAAAGGATAAATTGTCATCTAAATTACACAAAAATGAAAATAACACTGACATTTCATTTCAACAGATATACCAAAATTACCCAAAAATATCTTGTAATACCAAACAGAAAATTTATTCAATAAAATCACCATTGGCTTCAACCACAACCTCCAGATGATTTCAGAATCTCCTGCATCTCTTCTGGACGGTCTCCTTGTTTAAATTGATGAATGCTGCCATAATCCTTACCTTTGATGTCACAAGAAGTTTTGTTGGTCTCTCACTCAACTGCACACCACACATAATAATCAAGGGGGTTGCAGTCTGGGGAGTTAGGTGGCCAGATGTAAGAGGTGATGTGATTTTAGAAATTGTCTGACAGCCATGAATGTTTTCTCCTGTTTGTGTAACCAGGTATTGAAATTGACCCAAAGAGTTGTAACTTCAATACCTGGCTACAGATGAGGTGAACAAAAACTTGGAGAGTTGAGTTAAAGGAAGATAACTGATACTGAGGCATCCAGAAGAGGCATGGCATGTGGAACTAGTACCATCTACGCCAGTGGATGAAATAAAGGGTTTAGTTTGAAATTCAAAACACCCGAAGAAAGTTGAAGCATACAACATTGTGAATATATCAATGAAGATGAAGACAACAGTCTGAACAATTTAAATAGTGTAAATATATAAAAGGTGTTTATATTTCACTGTTTTTCACAACTTGCAAGTTCATGTGGATCTGTAGTTTATTTATTTATTTTTTATTTGTATTTAAAAGATTGATTGTCCTTGTTGCCAGTCAGGTTGATGTTTATATATTTATTGATTTCTGATCATGTGGATCTGCACTTTGCAGTCAGAAGTCAACTTTGCACCCAGCTTCTCTGAAGGCTACCAAGTGCAAAGTCCATTCTGGTATGAACTTGGGTGAGGCATATATTACATTTTTAAAAGCAATATATTTTCAGCATTCAGTAATATAATGAAGTGCTGAAAAGTTCTTAGCACAACAAAAAATTCCTTAAAAAAAAATCATCAGATTCATGGAAATGAGTCAGACAAGGAACTTTTCAGCACCTCCTCATCATTCAGGTCAGGGATTGTTCCTTACTGCTTGTATTGTATAACTCAGTATAACTTGATGCATATTTCTTGGAGAAGGTAAGGAGTAGGGTCTCTTATCATCTGGTTCACACTCCTCCCCAGTCAAGAGTAGAGGTTTGTTAACTGTTTAAGATTGGGTTTCTTATTCCTTGTACAGTTTTCTCATTCTCTTTCACTCCCAGTAGTCCCTTGCATCTTAGTGGCATTATCACCTTGCTTGGGGTCAATAGACAAGTAAAGGTTTATCCCTTGTTTCCTGTTTAGGATTGGGTTTCTGGTTCCTTCTAAAGTCTTTTCATGCTCTTTCACTCCCAGTACTCCCTTGCATCTTAGTGGCATTATTGCCTTGTCTAGTGTGAATTGATTAAAAAAACAATAAATAAAAAGAGATGGGTACTGCCAGGTAACCCCTATTATCCTGGGGAATTCTATAATGATTAATTATTTAGCATGGCACAACAACAGTCTATGGGTGATGGGGAAACATTCATATCCATTTTAAGTTTAGAGAGCCCAAAAATAAAAAAAAAAAAAAAACAAATTAATTCCTGCTCCAACTGTCTTTTGTTCTGCAGGGGTGAAGAGATAACAGAAAAAAAATGATTTTTTTAAAAAAAATTTTAATACATTTTATTTCCTATTTTCTTGCCTTTTAACCTTCTACAGCAACTCCTTTTTATTTCCTGATGAAGTTTGCATATATGTGTCTAGTCAACACACCCATATTTCTGGCACTTTAGTTATACAGGGTGTGGTATTCTGATGCAACCACCTTCTTTTTCCTGCTATGCATGACAAAGTATGTAGATTTATACAGATTTAGAAAGAGGGGGAGGGGTAGAGACTGGGCCTAGAAAAGGAAAATTAAAGATAAAGAAATAGGAATGTGGTTCAGTTTCATAATCTCTTACTTGAAATTCTGCAAGCAACTCTTAAAAAAAAAAAAAAATATATATATTTTTCCTTGAATGTCATAAGCATACCAAAGTTTGTTTGGCACCAAACCTGATGCAATCCATGTGTTTAAATTTATAATGCTTTGTAGAGAGCAAGAAAAGTGGCTATTTCTGGAGACACCTCTGACTTGATCCATACCAGATATCTGTGCTCCTACTAGTCAGATGTGCCACTGCTATTCACAAACGTGAGGTTTGGTTTCTGTTACAAGTAGGTTTTTATGGGGTGGAGATGCTCACTCCATGATCAACTGGTTTTGAATTTGGAATTTTTCTCTCTCAGTCCAACCAAATTGAGAGATCCCAGTCTGTCATGCTGGGAGGAAAAGAGATGGATTGATAACTTTTTCAAGAGTAAAATTGAACGCAACAACCTTGACTGGAATTTGAACTTGGCACACCACTCCAACTTTCCACATCAATAACTGCTCACTTGCATGCACACACACACACACACACACACACACATAGAAATAGGTGTCTCAGAATGGGGTAATTGTTAGTGAGGATAGTCTAGTTGATCATTACTACTCAGTAGTGACTTTGATCCCCACTGGGTGACTCAAGCTATTTCTCGGTCTATTTCAGCTTGTGGATATTTTTCTAATCTCAGTTTGTTTATGTATCTGTCTATATTTCTGAGATGAGCTATTATGCACACTATTTACATTATTCAAACTATTGTCCTCATCTTTGTCGCCATATTTATTACAATGTTTTGGCCCCTGAGTATCTGTCTATATTTCTGAGATGAGGTATTATGTACACTATTTACATTATTTGGACTATTGTCCTCATCTTTGTCGCCATGTTTATTACAACTTTTCGGCCATTGTAGGCTCCGGCCTTCTTCAGGTGGTTGGAATGTCGAACTGAACCCTTTACTTCACTCACTGGGATCATGGTCACATGGCACAGTTGATAAAGGCATTGGTTAGATCCAGTGACAGGACCCAAAGAGTGTGAGTTCAGTACCCGGTTAAGGCAGTGGAGAATTTGGAGAGGGGAATTAACAGGAGATAACTGATAACCGACATCCAGTAAACATGACACGTGGAACTAGAACAGTCTACCCCAGTGAGCAAAATAAAGGGTTCAGTTCGACATTTCAACCACCTGAACAAGGCTGGAGCATACAACGGTCAAAACGTTGTAATAAATATGGCGACAAAGATGAGGACAATAGTCTGAATAATGTAAATAGTGTACAGTTTGTTTATACTTAAGTTATGTCGAGTGTAACACCAACATTCAGTCCCAAGGTATACATTGGTCATATGTATGCTTGAGTCCTCAGGCATCTACCTGGTAGTTGATCCCTTTGAGGGAGCATCTTATCCTCAGCAGGGGATGCCTTCAGTGTATCAACAGAGAGAAGGAAAAGACTGGTACAGAAATTACACCAAAAGAGAATTCATGAAATGTGAGAGGGAATGATGAATGAACAATTTCTGTCCGATTTCTGGGATGAGGAGTTATCATTATTTACACTATTTACATTCGTCCAGGTGTCCTCATCTATATTAACACCTGATTGTTTTCTGTTTGAATTTCTGGGATTGAGGAGTTATCAGTATTTACACTATTTACATGTGGACTATTGTCCTCATATTTGTCGTTGTTTAGTGGAAATGGGGCAATCAATAACAGAGCAGTACAAAAAATAAGAACTAGATTCCCCATAGGTTATCTGGATCAACATACATCTGATGAAGGCCAGAAGGCACAACTGTCGAAACATGGTGATAACAAGAAAGATGGGGACAATAGTCAGCATGTAAACAGTGTAAATAAATAGAAGATAAGTAAAGATAGATTTTTAAAAAAATAACAACTTGCAAAAAAAAAAAAAATAAATAAATAAATAAAAGCACATATAGAAATCCACCATTTAAGATTCTATTTTAACCCTTCCACTTGACACTTTGTTTCCTCTCCAATATTTTCACCTTCTGCCAATCTTTTTTTTTTTTTTCCTGTTTGGTTTATACACTTGGCACCAAGCCAAGAATCCAGTCTACAGTTCAGAGATCTGCTGTAGTATTAAATATCCTGCAGACTTTGAGTCTGTTACAGGTAAGTGGTGAATCAAGGTGTTCTGAGACTGCCAGCTTGAATCTCTGTTGCATCCATCTATGCTTACCTGTGTTGCCAACTTGATTGCCATTGTGTCTACCTGGCTGGATCTTACCTTTCATTGCCCGTCCCAACCCAACTCCACCCCACGGCAATGGGAGAACGTGCTCTTTCTCTCTTTAATAAAATAATTCCATTATGATCTAAGACTGTCAATCATTCAAATATTTACACAATACATATTCTTGTTGTTATATGCTGAAAAATAAACAAAAAAGTTATAAAGTTTATCCGTGATGTTTTTCTTGAAGCTTGGTTGTATAAAATAAAAACATTGAGAACATTTGCCCAGTTTCTACACACTTTATATCCAGAAAATAAAACACTTACATGACCATAATAAAAAGCTTAATTGCAATACTTTGTCAGTTGCCCTTAATGAAATTTGTATAAAAGAGGGATTACTGCCCAAATACACAATTAATATAAATATAACATACATAATATTATAAATTAATTGATTTAAAATATGTTTTTTTCCGCTACACAGTTCTAACCATGTTTCAAAAATGGAAGCTAAAAGCCACGAATTTAATTTTGCAATTAAATTAAAGACATTAGTTCCATTTCATCCTCAAGTGAATTTTGGAGTAACTTTTAAAATTACTGGGTTTTAAAGACACAGCTAAAATCACGTTTCCATGGTTACAGATAAATCTACTTCAACTGGACAAGGGGTATCTGGGTTTTCCTTATGTCTGCATCATTGTATCGCTTATTAGCTACATTTTGGTAAGGGGTAGGGATGTATTTTTCAATGAAAACTGACATCCGTTGAATGCATGTCGTCTGGATTTTTTTAAAATTTATTGTTAACGGCAAAAAAATTCTTACGGCATTTTTTTCTATTTGTAAATTTAAAGATTTTCGCGGGTGTTTAGCTTAGAATACTTTTTATTTAACTACGATTTGAAATATTCTCATTTTTAATTTTTATTATATTATTTTTTTTTTTTTTTTAAGAACAGTTAAATGTATTAGAATCTCTTATATTATGTAGGATTATTTTTACATCAAGTATTTTATTTTAAGCTTTTGAATTGATTTGAGCCAAATTATTTCCTAATGCTTTATTGCTTAGAAATAAATGCATGTGAAGTGTAATAGAAGGGGAGGAGAAAAGCAAGAGTATTGAAATTGTATTAGAGGGGGATTAAATGAAATGTACATAATTTCATCCTGGATCATATGAACTCAAGTGCATTGAGCATTTTTTTTAATACTACTGTTTCCTGGTCTAATTCAACTCTAACCAATAACTGTTTTATAACAAATTATTTTTATTTATATATATATATATAGTCAAACCTAGTGAGCCAGACAAACCTACCCAGGTTTCACCTAAGCGAATCGTCATGGAAAGCTGGCTAAATCGGCAAAAGAGAAACTGCATATTTATAGGCGACAATCAAAACTATACCACGTGACCAAAAAAAGAAAAAAAAAAGAAACATTTTTTTAATACACTGAACTTTGAGATTGATTTGATTATTAGCAAATCAAAAATTCGAAGGTTTTTCGAGATGAGTATAGTTACCTATATATATATATATATATATATAATAGATGATCATGTCTGTTGAACAGGAGTAGAGGTTTATCCCTTGTCCCTTGATCAGGATATGGTTTACTGGTTCTTTGGCTTTCTTCTAGCAGGACCATATTGATTTAACTGTTTCTACATTTTGGTGATTAGACTAGCTAGTGGCTGTGACTTTTCATTGTGAGAGTACCAGGTTGACATTTTGCTGGCTACTACACTGTGCCATGTGTCCTTGTCTATAGTTATAATTGTTCTGAATATTTTCGCCATCCAAAAAACACATCCTTGATAATGGCTAGTGAAGTAGACGAAAGTGGTCAGAACAATTATAACGATGGACAAATCCTATATTCTTTAACCCCTGAAAAACAGAAAGAGGTTAGCTTGCTGGAAAAACTCAATAACAGATTAATTAAATCTTCCTTGTTGGCTGTTTTCAATGAAAGATTTTATATATATATATATATATATATATTAGTTTTTCTTGTGCTTGAACAAGTGTTTTCTTTTTGGGATTATAGAACACTTGAACAGTTTCTACACACTGTTCAAATAAGAAAGCACTTGTTCAAATGCAAGAAAAATTAAATAAAAATCTTAATTGTAGTACCTTTTTTGTCGTTTTTAATGAAACATGCATAAATGAAGGATTGCTGCCTAAATACACACACACACATATATATATATATATAAGTTTTTATGTGACATTTTTTGTCCTTTAGTATTTCATTACACTAAAGTGATGTTTATACAACTATACCTGTGCACAAAAGGGAGGAATTGTTGAGAATTTTAAATTAAAATTTATTTAACTGTATGTCTAGGGTATATAGTTGAGTTGATGTCATTCAGTTTCTTTTCAGCACTTATGTTATAAAGCTTCTATTATTTTGTTGTTATCACCTTTACTGGCAGATTTTCTATTACAATGTCATAGAAAATTTGCCAAAAAGGGGAAATCTTGTAAGAACTTGGACATAAATTCACTGTGGAGGATCTAGTGATTAAATTTAAATTTCTCAGTATCTCCTCTCCTTCATGCACATATGTAGTTGCCTCAATATAAGCATCACTTTAGTCTGAAGTCCTAAAGGATGAAGTGTGTCACAGAAAATATTTTTTCCACTTTGTTATTATTTTTTTCCCTTAAAATTGCTCTAGAGAAATAAAAAAATTATATATCATTTTGCCATATATATATATATATATATATATATGGGCATGTGGCTGAGTGGTTAGTTAGAACATTCGCATTCTGACCATGAGACCCAGGTTCAAATCTCACCATGGTCGATTTGTCAGGAAGGAGATTTCCTGATGTTATTGGACTGGAGGTGTTGATCCCAGCGTGTGGGCACTTTGGAAAGTGCCTGAAAACAATACCACGGGTTGACCCAAGTGTTGTGAGTGAAATTGGTAGATGGAACCCTTGCGTGCTATCGATAGCTGTGCTAACACAAAGTCACAAATCATCATGGCCGAGGGCTTGAGTATGCTACCCTTGTTCAAAGATGGATAGCACACTCTTTCCCAGAAACTGTAACTAAGGTCTGCTCAGCATAGTTGCAGTATAAACCACAGGTGGGCTCTGTGGGTGTTGAATAAACACAAACACACCAGTACAAGCATCTGAAATAGAGATTGGCTAGCTGCCCTAGTAGATGGGTATCCTCAAATATGAGTGGTCAGCTATACATACACACACATACGTGTGTGTGTGTGTGTCTCTCTCTCTTAAAAAGAGACAAGATCTATTTGACAGGGACAAGATTAATATTTGCCAGTCAGGCAAAAAGGTAATGGTAAAGAATAAGAAAATGCTATTAGCAAAATGAGTGTAATTTATTTTTTGCTGAAATACACAAAACAGATTTTGGGAAAGGAAGCTTTACAGAGTAAATTTATAGATATATATATCTCTGGAGGGGTGTTAGAAAATTTTATTATGGCTTTAAAACAGATCTTTTAAAAGGGATATATACACATAATATGTACAAATATATCAAAATAAAGGGGAGGAAAAGTAAGGATAACAAATAGATGTTTATATTTCATATCTATTTTCAATGAAATGTTTTCCATTTGTCAAATTTCTTAACTTTTTCAGGATTCTGTGTCCTATTTTAAAAACCATGCACGCACACACACACACACACACACACATATATTGTGTGTTTAGGCAGCAATTCCTCTTTTATACATGTTTCATTAAAGATAACAGACAAGGTACTGTAATTAAACTTTTTATTTAATTTTTCTTGTGTTCAAACAAGTGTTTTCTGTTCTACACACTTTGTGTCCAGAAAAGAAAACACTTGTTTGAACCTAAAAAAAAAAACAAATTGCAATACCTTATCTGTTATCTTCCTGAATTGCACCCATATATATATATATATATATATATATATATATATATATATATATATATATATATATATATATCGAACAAGAAAATATTGAGAAATTAAAATTTTCAGACACACTGGGTTGTATATCAATATTTTTTGTTTTATTATCTCAGTTAGATTCCTTGACTAGTTTTGGCCAGCATGGTCATCATCAGGAGAAAACAAAATGTACCAGTGAACTACAAGAATGAATAACTTTCTGAAGAAAATTAACTTTATCTGTAGTTTTCATTTCTTTTTTTTGTTTTTTATCATTAATTTTGCCTAGTCTTGTGTTGGTCAAACAGCTTTTAAGTTCTTTTTTTTTTAAGATAGAGGCTGGATGGATTCATGCTACTGTGAATTCCCTTGGTCATTTTGACTGTTTTATTGGTTCCTGGGAAGGGGATGTCTGTGTTAAGTGTATGTTATCATTTAGTTCTTCAGGAGTGTGTAAGTGTATATATTAGTATGGGTATGTATATAAGTGTGAGATCTCAACACTTCTGCAAGCATATGTCTTGTGTGGGTGAGAAATGTGGGTAAGGCTTGATTTAAGGGGTTATATATTAATTCTATATTGTTAAATTTGTGATTAAGCCTGTCTGGATGGAGTGTTTCGAGGTGCCAAATCCCATATATATATATATATATATATATATATATATATATATATATAAAAAGTCTAATAGCCTTTCTTCTGCAAGCAGAAGGAATGTTTGCTAGATCTTAATGCCTGTGATTTATATACTACTGATCCCCTGGTAGTATTTTTTTTTTCTTCAGAACCTGCTTTTTATTTATTTATTTATTTATTTTTCTTCATCATTGTGCACAAATTTCTGTTTTTTTTTTCTTGACTGAGCTTTGCACTTCCTGCTCTTTTGTTTTAATATGTAAATAAAGGGTGTTTCATTAAGACAGATGAAAGTCAGCAGTAAATCGATGTTATTGGTGAAAATTTATTTATTTCTCTATTGAATCATGTTATTTAAGTCATGGTAATTATGTGTGAAAAATAATATCGCTCAAATGTCTGCCAAGGCTTCGGTGGTACACCTCCACTCAATGGTTAAAATTTTTGATGACGTCTCTGCATAGTTGCTCCTCGATCTCACCAATATGCCTTATTATCTCATCCTTCAACTGTTGAATTCTTGTTGGTTGAGACCTTACTTTTGAGATGACTCCAAAGGTAGAAATCTAAAGGCGTCAAGTCGCATGATCTTGGTGTCTAATTGACTTCGCTGTTTCGAGGATGATGTGACCTGAGAACTTCTCATTGTTTGAATGTCCATTTTTGTAATAGGCTTCAATAACTTCAACATGTTGGTTGATTGTTAATCATTCCATAGTAGAAATAGCCAAAGATTTAAGTTGTTAAATCTGAAAGAAAAAAGAAAAAATCATTAGACGCTTAAACTTAATTCACATTTGAAATTGGTTCAAGTTATTGGAACACCCAATATATTAATATATATAAGTATATTAGTCTGTCTTCACATCAGCCATAGATTGATAACTAGCAATCGGCAAAAGTTCGGATACAACATGGTGTCCTTTGTGTCAGAGGCCAGCATTGTACACATAGTCACAAGCCAAGTGAACATCAACTGGAGACAATTTTTGATTTTTTTCATAGAAAAGTAAAATTTGAAAATTTAGTAGAACCAATTTATTATTTTACTAACCTCCTAAATGTATTGTAACACTTTTGCCTCACTTTCATTTGAAATTCTAGAACAAAGCAAAATTTGTTACATGTGTTGGTTGTAAATATATACATTTAAAATGTCTGTTTTATTTTATTTAAAGTGTTGTGGTAAGTCAGTTGCCATCCTTTCTATCATGAATGGACTTATCCATTCATAAGTAGTCCTGGGTAATAGTCTAGCAAAGAAGCAGGTAATACTATTGTAGTAACGTGTCTAGCCGAGTATTGAATCAGGACTGACTCAGTCGAGTAAAGTGTTGTGTCTTGCCAAACACCACACCACAACATAGTCATAATAAAATTTTATACCACCCACATTTTTAAAGTCATAATAAATCTTAAACATTTAACTGAGATGTACTGAAGTAATAGTGACCAATTTGGTTGAGTTTTGTTTATAAAATTAACATTGTAGGTCATGGTGTTTTATAGGTATTGCCCTTCTCCTTTGATGAATTTACCAGTGGGCCAAGTCAATTTGATTACATTTCCCATGTAAGTCTGTTAATTCCTTTACAGATGGTAGAACATTTGGTTTGAAAACAATGCAAATGGAATGTTGTTTGTATCTGAACTTTTGTAAAAATTCAGAGAAATCACTTTAATGTTTACTGTCTGATCTGTTCCTATAATTTCTTTTCATCCTTCTCAATCTCTTGAGCTCAGCTTGGGAGAAGAAGGGGAAAAAAAAAGATTGGAAATTTTTGTTCTCTTCTGCACTTTTTGATATATTTTCTGTCTTCTTGATTCAATTTTTATTGTTGAAATATAAATGAAATCTAAAGGCAAGATCAGTTCGGAGTTCATTATCTTCCTCTATTTTCTTTTTCAATTTTTTTCACTAACAATTTTTATAAAACCAAATGTAAAGGCCTAGTTTGCATTCCTTTTAATTTTTTTTTTTTTGTTTCAGCCATTAGCATTTCAAGCTTAATTATGCAAGAAAGATCAAAGTTACATTTTCAAATATTTATTTTATTTCATATTAGTATTCATTGCACAGTTTTGCAAGAAACAGAAATTGCATTTCTATAGTAAAAATCACTTCCCAATACATGCCTGTAATAAAATAAAAAAATTCCAACACATTCCTCTAGTAAAAAGATACAGTTTCTAATACATTCCTGTAGTAAAAAAAAATAGTTTCCAACGCGTTCCTGTAGTAAAAAGAAATAGTTTCTAACACATTTCTGTAATAAAAAAGAAATAGTTTCCAACGCATTCTTGTAGTAAAAAATGTAGTTTCCACTGTGTTCATGTCATAAAAAAATGGTTTCCAATGCATTCCTGTAGTAAAAAAAGATTTTTTTACCCATTCCTATACTGAAAAAAAAATGTTAAGTGCATTCGTACAGTGAAAATCATTTTCCACTGCATTCCTAAAGTAAAAATCATTTCCACTGCATTCTTATCATAAAAAACTTTTTCTAATGTAGTCTTATAGTCAAAATCATTTAACAATGTATCCTATAGTGAAAATCATTTTCAGTGCATTACTATTGTAAAAATCTTCCAATCCATTCCTAGTAGTAAAAATGTTTTTCCAATGTATCCTTATAGTAAAAATCATTTTCCAATGCATTCCTACAGTAAAAATCATTTTCCAATGCATTCCCACAGTAAAAATCATTTTCCAATACATTCCTATAGCACAAATTGTTTTCCCATGCATTCCTATAATAAAAAAAAAATAAACAATGATTGACTGTGAATTTCCATTATAATAAATTTAGTGTAATGGATTTATGACAGAAAAAATAGTAATGAATTTTCTCATATTTTTTATTTTTCCACATGATGATTTCTGACTTCCATTCCTTGAACAAGTATTACTTTGTAAAAACACGAATGCTTTTACAATCTGATCATTGATACTCAATCCTGAAATTACACATTATAATCAACTAAAGCAGCATCCTTATGAGACAATCCCAAAATACACTCCTTAGAGCAGCCATGTTTATATGTAGACATATGATTAATTAGACTAAATGAACACAATACCTGACTCCTTAAATCAGCTGTGTTTATATCAACATAAACAAACAGCAGCCCTTCCTTATCATTCCAACAGCTGCTTTTGACTATTGAGCTCATTTTTATTTTTTTTTAAAATAGTTTTTTTATTTTTTTTTTTATTGTTACAACAACTTTTCAGCTTTCTTCAGTTACACATAGATACAGAAGTGGGGTATGCAGGGAACCTTCTTCCAGCTTCTTGTTTTCCTCTCAATTGCAGTCTATAAAAATTTAAATGCAATGTCAATTGTCATCTTTTGTCTTCCTGAATCCTCTTTTTATTTAGTCCTGGGTATGGTGATAAACTATATATGGCAACCAGGCTGCTGATCGGGAGGTGACAGATTTTGAGAAGCATGGAACCACCACTTAATTGCTGTTATTAGAATCCCAGCTATGGGCAAATAGTGAACCCCATAACAAAAACAAAACACTATGAAAGTATAAAAATACATTTTTATAGTAAAAGTACCAGCAATACATTTTTATAGTAAAATTAGCAACAGTACAATTTTAAAGCAAAATAACCAGCAATACATTTTATAGTAGGATTACTGCTCATTTTATCTGTAACAGAAGCCATAAAATTGTGTTCAAAATATTTCAATTAAATTTCAGCATTAAATGACCCAATAGGAGTTGATATTGTTGTGGAATCCATGAATGGAATCCTGCACAAATAAATAAACAATGCCAGTAATTGAGATAGAAAAATAAGTGTATTAAATGTAATAATACAGACTTGAAGTGAAGATTAGTAATCCAGGAATGCGGGTTAGTAGAAAGTAGATGTACAAGTCTCTGTAAGTAAAGCTGTAATCCTCTCTCTCTCTCTCTCTCTCTCTGGACTTGTATAACTCTCTGAGAACACCCTGTGTCTGTCTCCGTATCTCTCAACCTGCTTCAACCTGTCTCAACAGTGGGTATTCTCTCTGTCAGTATAAGTATACTTTGGATGAGTCCATCTTATGTAAAAAGGGGAGAGCCCCACAACAGATATGCTATTAAACAAATCAAATCATGTTACTTTTATTGTGCCTTCTCCTCAGTAACGTCAGTTTCCTTCACTCTTTTGTGGCTTATGACCATGTCACGTTGAGCCACCAGTTGTTGTCTGACTACCAAAGTTAAGCAACATCATGCCTGGTCAGTACCTAGATGGGTGACCACTTACATATATCAGGTGCTGTAAGCTTGGGTGTATATGGAGTGTAATTGATAATGGCCCGGAATTGGAAATCAGAGAGCAGAGTTCCAATTCCCGTTGGGTTTGTCATATTTACTTACATGCAAATATTCTTGGGAAAGCTATGAATTCACCTCTCCAGCTATGGGTTAAATAGTATCAGAAATCATTATTATCCCTGAAAAATTTTTACAATCTAAAAATATTTCCTGGCTTTAAGTAGCCTGCAAAAGGTTGATAAGCAGTAAGAAAAACAAACAAACAAATCAATCAATCAAAACATTCACTCTGTTGTCTTTCATCTTGCATCTTAGTGGCTTTAGTGCCTTGCATAGGTTGAAATGATTTAAAAGAAAAAACAAAACAAGGATATGTGGGTATGTATATGATGTAATGATTATTGCATGGAAAATGAAAATGACTGGCTAAGTTCAGATTCTGACTCGGGTTGTTATGCGTGTGGCAGAAATACCTCCTACATAATGGTAAGACATTAGCTAGATGAAGACACCATTGCCACTAATGTCTTACCATTATGTGGGAGATAATTCTGCTGCATTATGTACAAATGACTTTTGGAAAGGTATGAATCAATCGCTTCTCTTTCCAGCTATAAGTAAAAATAGTATAGTATATGATTACATCAGTAAATGTCAGAAGTCTGAAACAAATTTAATATTCACCAGGAATTGTAGTCTTAGAAGAGTTGATCTGTGATGACATCAATATGTACCAGGTTCTCTTGAAGAGATAACAAAATGAGTTTTGTATTTGGTGTCACATCAGAATGTCAAAAGACTGAGAATTGATATAGAAGGTAACCTTGAAACCATCAAGAGCAAAATCAAGCCTCAAAGGACATTGATGGGGGGCACCAACATTAATAAGGAAATGAACCCAGCTGAACTAAGGATATACACTGAAAAAAACAACCAGATGACACTGGTTGTTATGTAAATGGCCATCTTACAAGGGGAGAAAGAGAATCTCTTACATACTTGCAAAATGATCAAATGTTTAAAAGAAAGACTCAAAACCACATTCTGTCAATGTTAATTTGGCAGAATCCAGAAGTGAACATTACAATAGTAAGGATGATTGAGTTCTGAAGCCTTGATGAAGCAATCGGTCCAGAAGGTCACCTCTGAATTCAAAATCATAGACAAGGCAATAGAAATCACTTTACTACCTTTTTTATGAATCGACATGAGAGATAATAAAGAAAAAAAATAAGCTATGGTGAGCCATAATTGCCTATATTTGGAAGGAATATGACATTGTTAAAAATGCAAACCATAACTGCAGGTAAATATAATGTTCAAACTAACTCATTCACATATAAAATACATGTAAAATATAATAATACATAGAAAACAGATCAAATGTGATTTGCATATTCACAAGATTTCAACATGACATGAATTTTGTTGCTAAGCAAAGAACTGGAGGACAATCCTGCATATAAAAAAATGAAATCACATGTGTTACATGGGTTGCTGTAAATGGGTTGGTCTGATCAGTATATTTATTACTATTTATTTTTTATTTGCTAACTAGGAAAAAAAAAGGACCCCTTTCTATATTGATTGTAGACTTGAAGCAGACTATAAAATGTAATGGATTAAGATCAATAGTTTGAACAAGTATTGGAATAATAATAGTAATAACTCCTTTCAAAATTATACAAGATGTCTTTATACACACTAAGTAAAGTAACTGAATAAATTAGCTAAAATATAATAAAGCAGCCAGTTGAATGTGTTCAGTAGTTTTGAACAATCTCAGAATAATGATGACACATTTCAAAATTACTGAAGTCAACCACTCCTTGTGTTTATTTATATGAAAATAACAGCAAAAATCTTTTGGGGAAGAGAGAAGTCATTAACAAGCAATACTTAAATTGTTCCCTTTCAAATGGAGTGTTAAGTTCTTAGCTTGACCCAATTTGCAAAATCTGAACAAATGACCAAATTTTTTATTTTTTAGGGTTTCTTGATTGGGCTGAAAACTTTTCAGCACAGTATTCTCTCTTACAACTAAAATACTAAGTGGATGACCAGTTTTCTTTGTTTAACACATTTCAATGATTTTTTTTTTTTTTTTTTTTTTTAAATTATCATAACTACTACTACTATGTTATTATTATCACAACTATCATCTGGGTGCAGCTCTTTTGAAACTGATTTTAAAGAACAAACCTTTTCATGTCATGAGCATTTTCAGCATAAGGATTTCCATGTGCCATAATGCAACATAAACTTGCTTGGTAGTTAGTCATCCTGTTCTGTTGCATGTTTGAAGATGTTCTGCATAAGTTATCCACATTACAGAGAAAAACAAAATCAAAAGAATATATGAATACAAAATTCACTGTACTTTTTTTAATACACACTTGTCTTTGGAAAACATACAAGAAATTATACTAAATAAAAGTTTGTAAACCAGTTGAGTTTAGTATGTATTTATAGTTTTCAAAGAGGCAAGTGAACTGTAGCTAAAACTCTTTAGTGTATGTATAAGGTCTGATGAAAAAGTATCAGGACTGGTGCTATAAAAAGAAAACTACAACACATATCAATTCAGCATTTAATCTCCTTCAAAGTAGTCCCCTTCTGAAGCAACATGCTTTATCCGGTGTCGTTTCCATTGATGAAAGCATTCCTGGAACTTCATTTTTGGGATAGCAAGCAGCTGCCTCATCGCATCCATTAAACATGGCACGTGGAACTAGAACAGTCTGCCCCAGTGAGCGAAATAAAGGGTTCAGTTTGACATTCCAACCACCTGAAGAAGGCTGGAGCGTACAACGGCCGAAACATTGTAATAAATATGGTGACAAAGATGAGGACAATAGTCCAAATAATGTAAATAATGGACATTACTTTTGTTGTACACTGTAATTAAGATCTAATTCCAATTAATTGTAGGTTATTAATTTTTCTTTTTTCTTTTTTTTCTTTTTTTTTTTTTTTTTTAATACAGAGCCACATATAGTGTATGTTACATTTTTCTTATTAAAAACATTACAAGCATACACATAACATGGTTTTATGGTAATAGAACCAATCATATACTTAAGATTAACTTAGTTTCATTTTTCACCTGTATTTGTCTCTGTGAGTAAGAACTATCACTTTCTTCTCACATGAGGAGTAGACCAAAGCAATCACCACCCACAAAACACACACTAGAGTATTCATTGAACTAATTAAAGTAAAATAAAATTTCCATGCATACATTTTATTATTATAATTATAATTTGCTTTTAATTCTCTTTTAGTCAGGAGTTAACTAGCTCAGCAAAAACTTGCTCACATGTCTACATTTGCTAACGATCTCCAACCTTTTCTTGAAAAGGTGTTCCTGCTCAGGAAATCTTATAATTTGGAATGTTTCTTGAAAGCATAATCTGCAATATTTTGATGTTGCCTTTCAAGTTTGGTCATTTTTTTTTTTTTAGTAATCTATATATATTCATTAGGGACATATCATGTTGAAATCATACAATCAATGAAGTTAAGCATCTACTCTGAGTGGCTCTTGGGCCTTATATTGGATGAACATTAGTAAAAAAAAAAATATAAAATGAATTGCAAACGCCTTTTGAAGTGGAGATTATGCCAAGTTTGGGGCTCTTTTCACTGTAACTCAATGAGCCAAGGCTGCCATATCACATTGAAACACCAGTTCTCATATGATCACTGAAGTTAAGCAAAATCAAGCCTGGTCAGTACCTAGATGGGTGACCGCTTGGGAAAGCCAGGTGCTTTAAGCTTGTATGTGTTGGTAATGGATAATGGCTCAGAAATGTAAATCGAAGAGCCAAGTTTCAATTCCAGTTGGGTTCACAATTTTCACTTGTGCAAATACCCTCGGAAAAGGTATGAATCCACCTCTTCTCTTTCAGCTATGGGTTAATTAGTAGGGCTTATTTTCAAAAAATTCTTACAAAATAAAAAATATTATCTGGCTTTAAATAACCTGTAAAAAATCAAATCAATCAATCTATCTATCTATCTATCAATCAATTGATTCATTGGGTAAAATCACTAAGGATTTTATTTTCTTTTTAAATGCCATACCCCTTAAGCATGTAGGCAATCATAGGCACAAATAAAAAAGATTCAACAAAGATGGTTTTCCATTTCACTGAAGTAAATATTAAAGTCAAATCCTCACTGCTCTATCTTCCCTTTCTCTTCTTACCTTTTTTCTTCTTTTCTTTCTTTTTTCTCTCTTACCTTTTTCTCTTCTACCCTTTCTTTCTTTTTTTTCTACCCTTTCTTTTTTTTTCCCTTTTACTTTTCTTTTTTTTTCTTTTCTTTCCTTTCTCTTTCTTTCCCTTTCTCTATTCTTTCCTTTCTCTATTCTTTCCTTTCTCTATTCTTTCCTTTCTCTATTCTTTCCTTTCTCTATTCTTTCCTTTCTCTATTCTTTCCTTTCTCTATTCTTTCCTTTCTCTATTCTTTCCTTTCTCTATTCTTTCCTTTCTCTATTCTTTCCTTTCTCTATTCTTTCCTTTCTCTATTCTTTCCTTTCTCTATTCTTTCCTTTCTCTTTTCCTTTCTCTTTTCCTTTCTCCTTTCTCTTTTCCTTTCTCTTTTCCTTTCTCCTTTCTCTTTTCCTTTCTCTTTTCCTTTCTCCTTTCTCTTTTCCTTTCTCTTTTCCTTTTCCTTTCTCTTTTCCTTTTCCTTTCTCTTTCTCTTTTCCTTTCTCTTTCTCTTTTCCTTTCTCTTTCTCTTTTCCTTTCTCTTTCTCTTTTCCTTTCTCTTTTCCTTTCTCTTTCTCTTTTCCTTTCTCTTTTCCTTTCTCTTTCTCTTTTCCTTTCTCTTTTCCTTTCTCTTTCTCTTTTCCTTTCTCTTTTCCTTTCTCTTTCTCTTTTCTCTTTTTTCCTTTCTCTTTCTCTTTTCTCTTTTTTCTCTTTCTCTTTCTCTTTTTTCCTTTCTCTTTCTCTTTTCTCTTTTTTCCTTTCTCTTTCTCTTTTCTCTTTTTTCCTTTTTCTTTCTCTTTTCTCTTTTTTCCTTTTTCTTTCTCTTTTCTCTTTTTTCCTTTTTCTTTCTCTTTTCTCTTTTTTCCTTTTTCTTTCTCTTTTCTCTTTTTTCCTTTTTCTTTCTCTTTTCTCTTTTTTCCTTTTCTTTCTCTTTTCTCTTTTTTCCTTTTCTTTCTCTTTTCTCTTTTTCCTTTTTCTTTCTCTTTTCTCTTTTTCTTTTTTTCTTTCTCTTTTCTCTTTTTTCCTTTTCTTTCTCTTTTCTCTTTTTCCTTTTCTTTCTCTTTTCTCTTTTTTTCTTTTTTTTCTCTTTTCTTTTTTTTTTTTTCTCTTTTCTTTTCTTTTTTCTTTCTCTTTTCTCTTTTTCCTTTTTCTTTCTCTTTTCTTTTTTTCCTTTTTCTTTCTCTTTTCTCTTTTTTTTTTCCTTTTCTTTCTTTTCTCTTTTTCCTTTTCTTTCTCTTTCTCTTTTTTTTTTTTTTTCTCTTTTCTCTTTTTTCTTTTTTCTTTCTCTTTTCTCTTTTTCCTTTTCTTTCTCTTTTCTCTTTTTTCCTTTTCCTTTTTCTTTTCTCTTTTTTTTTCTTTTTCTTTTCTCTTTTTTCCTTTTTCTTTCTCTTTTCCTTTTTCTTTTTCTTTTTTTTTTTCCTTTTTTCTTTCTCTTTTTTCCTTTTTTTTTTTTCCTTTTTTTCTTTCTCTTTTTCCTTTTTCTTTCTCTTTTCCTTTTCTTTCTCTTTTTTTTTTCTTTTTCTTTCTCTTTTTTTCTTTTTTCCTTTTCTTTTTCTTTTTTTTTTCTTTTCTTTCTCTTTTTCCTTTTTTTTTTTTCTTTCTCTTTTTTCCTTTTTCTTTCTCTTTTTTCCTTTTTCTTTCTCTTTTTTCCTTTTTCTTTCTCTTTTTTCCTTTTTCTTTCTCTTTTTTCCTTTTTCTTTCTCTTTTTTCCTTTTTCTTTCTCTTTTTCCTTTTTCTTTCTCTTTTTTTTTTTCTTTTTCTTTTTCTTTTCTTTCTTTTTCTCTTTTTTCCTTTTTTTCTCTTTTCTCTTTTTCCTTTTCTTTTTTTCTCTTTTCTTTTTTTTTCTTTTCTTTTTCTTTTTTTTTCTCTTTTCTCTTTTTCCTTTTCTTTTCTTTTCTCTTTTTTTTCTTTCTCTTTCTCTTTTTTCTTTTTTCTTTCTCTTTTCTCTTTTTTCCTTTTTCTTTTCTTCTCTTTCTTTCTTTTTTCCTTTTCTCAGCTAATGACAGGGCATAACAGACCTGGAAAGAGAAGAACAGGCAGAATTATAATATATTAAATGAGGTTGGGAGGTCTTATATGGTAATGCTTCTACTCATTCTTGTGCAAGTTCATAGCCTCTACCCAGAGTTAATAGCCAAAGTCATTTTTCCTCCATTGACAGGATGACTAATTAAGCTTGTCATCTTGATTTGTATGTGGGATTGTCTACACAGTATGGAATATGGGTTTGTAATAGATTCTTGTTGCTGAGGGCAACACCTCTAATCCATACCCAAAGTATTCAGTATTCATAGATATTTTGTTAGTGTTGACAACAAAATGACGTCAAGCTGAATACCCTGCCTTTGATTGTTCAAAGAATTAGGTTTGTATCTGTCAGTCTGTTGATCCACATGACCTATGACTTGGAAACTATTTGATTGATATTATATTTGAATTCTATTAGATGATCTATTGTTATTATATAGTTATATATTATAATATTATGTACACGCACACATACATATATATATATATATATATATATATAATGAAGTGGACTAAGTTTGACAATTATTTTAATATATTTTCTGTTTATACGTTATTTTTTATACATACAAATATTTAAGTAAATGTTCTGTTTATAATAAACAGTATTAACAACATTTACCAGCCTGAATATCCAAGAAATTTCATAGAAAATATGTGTCCTCTGACAGGAATCGAACCTGCATCCTACAAACAATCATCATATATCCTGATATGCTTTACCATTTAGCTACAGAGGAAGTGTCTGGTTAGCAAAGTTGAATTATTGTTTTTAAATTATAAATTTCCCATGATTTATCTCAAATGTTCATATCTACTTGAAGTATATCTTAATGTTGGCAGACACATGTTTTCTATGAAATTTCTTGGATATTCAGGCTAGTAAATGTTGTTAATACCACATTTATAAAAAGAAAATTTACAAACAATATATATATATATATATATATATATATAGATAATATTAGTGGAAAATATACATACATATGCAAAATATATAAATAACCATATATGGATATTTTTTGAAAAAAAAAATTCCAAGAGGAAGAATCCAGGTAGAACTCAATGTCTAGGACAGAGTAAGGATATAATAAAAAGGCTTAAACACTAATATTCCATGGTCATAATTTATTCCATTGGAATCGTAAATACGATCCAATTCATCAGACCTACAAATTCAAAAAGAAAAATGGAATATTAGTGTTTAAGCCTTTTTATTATATATATTTTTGAATAAAAACAGACCACTTTAAGGTTCCATGTAATAAGTTATTTCACCACAACCCCTTTAACAGTAAAGTCTGATGATCCAGAGCCCTGTTTTTTATATATATATATAAAAATGTGTGTGTGAATAAAGATAAAAGGAAAAATTACTCTTTACCAGCAGGTTTCATCCTCTGATTGACTTTATCAAAGCAAATGTAAGCATTTTATTTTGCAAAATGTATTTATAAACTGAAATTAGGTTTTCAAAATTATTAAATACTCATAAATACACATCAGGCTAAGTGATGTAATTTAATGTTTAATAAACGAAAATTATTTTAATTTCATAAAATAAATTATATATTTATTTTAAATAATAGGTTATATATATATATATATATATAGTTATGGGATAAGAACAAATGAAGTATAATTCCAGTCTGTAGCATTTAATTTTAAAAAAGGATGCTCAATATAGAGTGGAGCTTAATATTATTTAATATAAGATTAAAACAAAAACATGTTAAAAATTGCCATACGATAGATTACATGTTTCAGTAAAGGAATTGTACTTCCTCAGGTGATGCTCAATGATGGCCATTTACCATCCCCTGAGAAAGTACAATTCTAGTACTGAAACTTGAAAGCTATTGTGTGGGAACTTTTTACATGTTTCTATTTTAATCTTTTCTTATATATATATTACATGAATCATTCATACAAAAAACAGATTAGTGAAGTTAATGATATAAATGGCAAGAATACATCTTCGCAAACAAATTTATTAAAATTACATTAACCCACGAACCTCTAGATGAATATTGTGATCCCTGTTTTTAATAAATTCAACTTGTATAAGGTCTTTTTTTGTTAGTACTTTCATCTGTTCATACAGACATCATCAGGCATGGAAATTGATTTGTTTTTTTTTTGTTTTTTTAATACATCCAGGTAATAAAAACAGTGGGTTAATGTAATTTTAATAAGTTTGTTTGCAAAGATGTATTCTCGCCATTTATATCATTAACTTCACTAATTTGTTTTTTTTTTATGAATGATTCATACAATATAAATTGAACTGCACCACATATTTGAGATATATATATATATATATATATATATATATATATATATATATATATATATATATATATATGTTGTTAAAAAACTATAGAACTTTTCCATTTGATAATCTTTTTTTTCAGTTTTTTCTTGCTTTCTCACAAGTTTTTTAATAGTTGGATCTGGGTTGTTGAAATAAGACCCTAGTCTTATAGATAAATAATAATAAACAATTTGTTTTCAAATTGAGACATAATAAACATCAGCCCTCTCCTTATTAATAATGAACTAATTTAACAATATTGTCTAAATATCCAAAATATTATCTATAAAACTAAAATAATAAGCAACTTATTTTCAAATGAAAGCATACACCATGATGACTGTTCATGATAATCAAATGCACTCAGCAAAGAACTGTCGACAAGGGTCTTATTTCATCAACTTAGACCCAAATATTAAAAAACTTGCAAGAAAAGAACTGAAAAAAAAAAGTTTATAAAATGGAAAAGTTTGATATATATATATATATATATATATAACCAATTTGTAACTGGTAGGGATAATTCCAAGGAGGATATTAATCCAGGGAGAGCACAGTGTAAACTACAGAGCATTATAATAATAATAAAGCAGAAAACCTTAATTTCAGTCTGAAGAGATGAATGTTTGGTGATATTCATGAAATAAATTATAACCAAAATGAATCTTTAAGGTTTTTTCTTGATTTTTATATAATATATACACATACACACACAGATTGTCTTTGGCTAATGACTATAATTGTTTATGACTAACAGGTCATGAATTAATCTGGTCATAAGTCAGCCTCTAATTAATTTTGAAATCTTTTTATCTTTCTTTTGGCATTATTGTATTTTTTATAATTTTTACAGTTTTTTTTCCATTTGATAGCATTTGCATAATCTCTCTACACATTGTCTTTTTTCTTATTTTTATGTTCGCCTTTAAATCATACACTGCATACTACAGTAGCATTGGTTTAATATTTTTAAAACATACAAAAAAAACCAAAAAACTATCTTTGGCTGTGATCAATAGGCTTTCTTGGCAGGTTGAGGAGTAAACAAAGGCAATTTCCTCTTGGATTTTTTTGAAGAAAAATTTCAGACACAGATGGACTCTGGGGTGGGGAATGGGTAGTATGTTGTACCGAGGCTGCTCTAACCCTGAGCTTGAAGCACATGAGGAAATGTTAGTGCTGCTGAGAGCTGGGGTGGAAATTGTCATATAACCAAGGTGGAAAACTCTCTGCCAGACATACCAATTTGTGGTTATAAAATCAAATAGTTGGGTTTGTTTTAGTTTTTTTTTTTTGTTTTTGTTTTTTTTTATTGATTTGTTTGCTATGACTTATCAACTTTTGCAGGTATTTAAAGTCAGAAATATGTTAAGATTGTAAGAACTTTATTTTATTTTATCTATTGAGATAATGATTTAGTGGTAAAAGCCTTACTATATAGCCCATAGCTGTGGATTCATACCTTTCCCAAGGGTATCTGCACATAAGTGAATATAATGAACCCAACTGGAATTGGAACTCAGCTCTCCAATTAACAATTCTGAGCCATTGTCAATTACACCACCTGCACATCCAAGCTTACAGTTCCTGGTATTCCCTAGTAGTCATGACATTGCTTAACTTTGGTAATCGTGCAAGAACCAGCATCTCAACATGATATTGCCATAAGCCTGAACTGTCAGTTGCATATATATATCTATATATATATATATATATATATATATATATATATATATATACACACACACACACACACAAGTCAACACTTAGAGGCGACAGGCTGTTTCATACTAGATGCAATCGTCAAGCCACAATTGCATCTAGCATGAAACAGCCTGAAAACTTTTATATATATATATATATATATATATTTATTTATTATGTGGTGCATTTATATCATTATATAATATGTGGTGCATTTTATGTCATTAACTTTACTGATCTACTTTTTGTATGAATGATTCATTGTTGTATATAAATAAAAAGAAAGAATAGTAAGATATATAATCCGGTGTTCTTATAGGTATTTTTATTTTTACAAAATAGTTCTCGATGTAAATTTTTATATATATATATATATATATATATATATATAGTTTTATGGTGTGCTATATTTATGGGATAAAGTGCTCAATATCAGAGATAGATCATATGTAAATATAAAAGTGAACATTGAAGTCAACACTCAGTTCAATGTTCACTTTTACCAATGTCCAATTGTTCCTGTATTGTTGAGCACTATTAATTGCACTCTAATACATTTTATATTTTTGTGAGTTTTCTTTTTCCTTCTTCAATTGAAGTGATACATGACTATTCTATCATTTACCATATGGGTATTTTTCCCTTCAGTTATTTTAGTTGGTGAGTACATTATGTGTACTCACCAACTACTCTTATTGTAGCATCTGTGGTTAACTGAGGGGGTTATATATGCCCATATCACCGAAAAATGACTACCAGCCACCTGATGGCTGCACACAGTAGCATATACAAAAAAATTAATTAATTTTTTTTTTAAATTAGACATATTTCTATTAAAATTTTAATCTGATATATTTTAATTTTAATTTCTGTTCTTTTGTTGCTATCTCTCCTTAATAATGTTGTTTTTTCTCATATTCTTTTACATTCAGCAGCCCCTTGTATCTTAGTGGCTTTATTGTGTTGCCTGGGGTGAAATGATTTAAAAAAAGAAAAAAAACTCTGTAATCTTTGCATTTAAACATTTCTATACTTATAACATGTAGAATGAAAAATATCTTTCCATAATGTTGTCAGAAACTTTTTATGGATAATCTTTCTGTACCTTCATCTAGAAATATTATATAAATGCATGAAACATTTTCTCACAAAAAAGTATACAACTTTTAGCAGGTTGCTCGTCCCATTCTCTCTCTCTTATTAGTCCTTCTCTTTCTCTCTCCTTTTTAGTCCTTCTCTCTCTCTCTCTCTCCTTTTTAGTCCTTCTCTCTCTCTCTCTCCTTTTTAGTCCTTCTCTCTCTCTCTCTCTCTCCTTTTTAGTCCTTCTCTCTCTCTCCTTTTTAGTCCTTCTCTCTCTCTCCTTTTTAGTCCTTCTCTCTCTCTCCTTTTTAGTCCTTCTCTCTCTCTCCTTTTAGTCCTTCTCTCTCTCTCCTCTCTCTCTTAGTCCTTCTCTCTCTCTCTCCTTTTAGTCCTTCTCTCTCTCTCTCTCTAGTACTTTTCACTTCCTCTCTTTCACATACCAGTCTCAGCATTTAACCTATATTTTTGATGATAATGCATATAATGAAAATATCTTTTCACAATGTTGTCGAAAATCTTTTTATGGGTATTCTTTGTGTAGCTTAATCTAGAAATATTATATAAATGTATTTATGCATTTGTATTTATGAATTTTCTCACAGAAAAGCATACAACTTCTAACAAGTTACTCATCCCATTTTAAAAAAATTTTTTTTTTTTTTTTTTTTTTGCAGATCAGGCTTTGTGTTGAAAAGTTTTATTTTATGTTTAAAATTAGTGTTCTTCCTTTTTGGTATAATCTTCATCATAGCATGAAGCAAATAATATAAAGGCTTACAGGACACTTGGACTCTGCTCACAAAGACCTAATATCTCCATTCCAACATTTCTACAGAAATGTGGCCAACAGAATTTTAGCCACCATTCTTCTTTTGTTTGCTGTTTTTTCTGTTAAAATATTTTCTTTTTATACAGATTGTAAACCTAAAAAGACTCTGGAAATAAAATGTAAAATTTCTAAGGTTCACATGTTCTTACTAAACATTCCTATTCGCTACATGTAAATAAATTGTAAAACCATTAATCAAAGGAATAGTGTGTGAGTTTATTAACATTGTGATGTTTTATTTATGTCCTTGCCAGAATAATATCACAAAGTGATAATTTCAGTCAAAAATGTGAAAATAAACAAAAAGAAAATAAGCTTCCTATCTCGCTCTAACTGGATTTTAAAAAAAAAAGGTCTTTTTGACTCAAGCAAAATGGGCATAGTTAAATTTCATATAACAAATTTTATATATTCCAATTCTGAAACATTTTTTTGTTTCTCATTGATGAGTACCATATACCAAAATTAGTCCTTCTCTCTCTCTCTCTCGTTTTTAGTCCTTCTCTCTCTCTCTCTCTCTCGTTTTTAGTCCTTCTCTCTCTCTCTCGTTTTTAGTCCTTCTCTCTCTCTCTCTCTCTCGTTTTTAGTCCTTCTCTCTCTCGTTTTTAGTCCTTCTCTCTCGTTTTAGTCCTTCTCTCTCGTTTTTTAGTCCTTCTCTCTCGTTTTTAGTCCTTCTCTCTCTCGTTTTTAGTCCTTCTCTCTCTCGTTTTTAGTCCTTCTCTCTCTCGTTTTTAGTCCTTCTCTCTCTCGTTTTTAGTCCTTCTCTCTCTCGTTTTTAGTCCTTCTCTCTCTCGTTTTTAGTCCTTCTCTCTCTCTCTCGTTTTTAGTCCTTCTCTCTCTCTCTCGTTTTTAGTCCTTCTCTCTCTCTCGTTTTTAGTCCTTCTCTCTCTCTCTTTTTTCCTTCTCTCTCTCTCTTTAGTCCTCTCTCTCTCTCTCTCGTTTTTAGTTCTTCTCTCTTCGTTTTTAGTCCTTCTCTCTCTCTTTTTAGTCCTTCTCTCTCTCTCTCGTTTTAGTCCTTCTCTCTCTTTCGTTTTTAGTCCTTCTCTCTCTCTCTCGTTTTTAGTCCTTCTCTCTCTCTCTCTTTTTTTAGTCCTTCTCTCTTTTAGTCCTTCTCTCTCGTTTTTTAGTCCTTCTCTCTCTCTTTTTCCTCTCTCTCTCTCGTTTTTAGTCCTTCTCTCTCTCTCTCGTTTTTAGTCCTTCTCTCTCTCTCTCCTTTTTAGTCCTTCTCTCTCTCTCTCCTTTTTAGTCCTTCTCTCTCTCTCTCTCCCCTTTTTAGTTCTTCTCAGTCTCTCTCTCTCTCCCCTTTTTAGTTCTTCTCCGTCTCTCTCTCTCCCCTTTTTAGTTCTTCTCCGTCTCTCTCTTTTTTTGTTTCTCATTGATGAGTACCATATACCAAAATTTCATATACTTTTTTCTTGTTTGCAAATAAGAAACATTTAATTAAATTTTTTTTTTTTCATTTCACCCCAAGCAAGGCAATAAAGGGATTATGACATAAGATTTTTATGATTTTTAGAAAATATAAAAAAAAAAAAATATTAATGATAGAGAGAATAACATTACGGAAGATAACAATTACCACTGAATTTAAATTTTTGAAGTCGAAAGTCAATGGGGAGGAAAAAGGCCAAAAGAGAGTTTCACAGGTGAGAAGTGTGAGAGAAAAAAAACTGTTAGTATAGAACAGACATGGGCAACCTTTTGCAAGCAGTTGGCAGCATGATCTACGACTCATCACAAGGCAATGCAAAAAAAAAAAAAGATGCAAGGTAATTTTTCATAGTATGTAGTACATCAGCTATTTTCACTACAGAGGACCATATGAGTAAGCATATACCTTAAAAATGGTAGGAAAGTTTTATTTTTTAGAAAATTTTTTTTTTTATAATTAAAAGATTGAAGTTTTGGTATAATATTATCACTGAAGACCATGTGATTTTCCCATCTCACTATAGGAAATTTATTTCCAAATTATTAATTTGAAAATAAATTAGGCCAGATGATGGTAATATGTCACATTCCAACCATGAGATTTACATTCAAAATGCACTATTGTGGATTTGTCACTGATGTGGCTTATTGATAATGCCAATTGGAGGAGACAATCCCAGAGAGTCATATCGTTTGGAAGTTTGCTTCTTTTTTCTTTTTCTTTTAATCATTTCACCCCAGGTAAGGAAATAATGGCACTTAATCACAAGGATGAGAAAACAAAAGCATTACTGAGAGAGAGAGAGAGAGAGAAAATGATAAAAGGACAGGGATTACTAAGACAGAAAATAATGACTGACATTGCATTTGAATTTAAATTTTTCAATAATAATGCTCACCTTTCAACATTTCTACAGAAGTGTGGCCAACAGAATAGCCACCATTCAGTTTTGTTCACTGTTTTTCTGTTTATACAAATTGAATACCGGAAAAAGACTGTAGAATGAATTGGCTGTAAGCAAGACAAAGGACTTCAGTCAAAAAGGAAGCTATTTTCATATGGATTATGACCTGTAAAAAATCAGTACTAAAAACAGAAATATAGCAACACAAAGAATTTATTCAATTGCTATAATTCCAGAACAATTTTGACAACAAAAATAATTAAAAATCATGTCCATTTCTTACGATGAACTTTTTTTTTTTCTTTAACTTTTGTATGCTGTCATTTCTTTTTCTGGCGGGAATTACCTCAAGCCTCAAAAAAAAAAAAAATGTCTGAGGGTATTTTGCAGTAAGGTATTTCACTCTGCCTGCTTAACCCCAAACTTTTTGTAGGTGTGCCAATATCAAGAGTAGGTGAGAAAAATTCTTGCCAACCTTTCAAAGATCTGAATTCCATAGAATTCAGAATTAAGGGAAGATATCTCAATAATTTAGCCTTGAGCAATATACAAAAGCAATAAGCAGTCTGTCAATAGCTTCTGTTCATTGGAGACATTTACCAAGCTTAGGTAAGTCAGGCATGAGTCTATAAATGTGGATGTTCAAGTCCTCTTGATAAGCTAGAAGTTTTGTGGGTGAAAATCTTATCAGCTAAATTTATTGGTTTATTTTGATTTATTTAATATATATATATATATATATATATATATATTATTTTAAGTTTAACAACGAAAACAGTTTGTGAAGAAGTAGAAAAAAGCATGCAAAACTTTTTCATTTCTTGTTCTATTTACATCTAATTTTTCATTCCTTTTTCTTCCCTCATATGTTTTTCTCTTTCCTGTATCCTCATCTATTTCTGTTCTTCTTTTTCCTTTCTTTTCCTCATTTCTCTTTCTTTCTTTTCCTCATTTCTCTTTCTTTCTTTTCCTCATTTCTCTTTCTTTCTTTTCCTCATTTCTCTTTCTTTCTTTTCCTCATTTCTCTTTCTTTCTTTTCCTCATTTCTCTTTCTTTCTTCTTACTTCTCCATCTTTCTAATCCTCTTACTTTCACCTATTTACTATAAAAGATTTCTTTTTCTCTCTCCTTAGTCTTCATCTTTAGTCCTTTTCTCTCACATTCTTTAGAACTTCTCAATCTTTCTTTTCAGTCCTTTTCTCTCTCTCTCTCACTTTAGTCAATTTCTCTTTCAGCTTAGTACATTTTTCTCTAATTGGTCCCCTCTCTGTCTTCCATTCTCTTTCTCCCTGTAGTTTTTATCCATCTCCTTCTCTGTAGTCCGTTTCTCTCTCTCTCTCTCTCTGTAGTTCGTTTCTCTCTCTCTCTCTCTGTAGTTCGTTTCTCTCTCTCTCTCTCTGTAGTTCGTTTCTCTCTCTCTCTGTAGTTCGTTTCTCTCTCTCTCTCTCTGTAGTTCGTTTCTCTCTCTCTCTCTCTCTGTAGTTCGTTTCTCTCTCTCTCTCTCTGTAGTTCGTTTCTCTCTCTCTCTCTCTCTGTAGTTCGTTTCTCTCTCTCTGTAGTTCGTTTCTCTCTCTCTCTCTCTGTAGTTCGTTTCTCTCTCTCTCTCTGTAGTTCATTTCTCTCTCTCTCTGTAGTTCGTTTCTCTCTCTCTCTGTAGTTCATTCTCTCTCTCTCTCTGTAGTTCGTTTCTCTCTCTCTCTCTCTGTGGTTCGTTTCTCTCTCTCTCTCTCTATGTAGTTCATTTCTCTCTCTCTCTCTCTGTTTCGTTTCTCTCTCTCTCTCTCTCTGTGTTCGTTTCTCTCTCTCTCTCTCTCTTCGTTTCTCTCTCTCTGTAGTTCATTTCTCTCTCTCTCTCTCTCTCTGTAGTTCGTTTCTCTCTCTCTCTCTCTCTGTAGTTCGTTTCTCTCTCTCTCTCTCTCTCTCTGTAGTTCGTTTCTCTCTCTCTATCCGCCTCTATAGTCTGTTTCTCTCTCTCTCTATCCGCCTCTATAGTCTGTTTCTCTCTCTCTCTATCCGCCTCTATAGTCTGTTTCTCTCTCTCTATCCGCCTCTGTAGCCCGTTTCTCTCTCTCTCCCTCTGTAGCCCGTTTCTCTCTCCGTCTCTCCCTCTCTCCGTCTCTCCCTCTCTCTCTGTAGCCCGTTTCTCTCTCTCCCTCTCTCTCTGTAGTCCGTTTCTCTCTCTCTCTCCCTCTCTGTAGCCCGTTTCTCTCTCTCTCCCCTCTGTAGCCCGTTTCTCTCTCCGTCTCTCCCTCTCTCCGTCTCTCCCTCTCTCTCTGTAGCCCGTTTCTCTCTCTCCCTCTGTAGCCCGTTTCTCTCTCTCTCTCCCTCTCTGTAGCCCGTTTCTCTCTCTCTCTCTCTCTCTCTGTAGCCCGTTTCTCTATTTCTCTCCCTCTCTGTAGTTCTTATTTCTCTCTCTCTCTTTCTGTATTCTTTTTTTTCTCTCTCTCATTCTTTAGTCCTTTTTTCTCTCTCATTCTTTAGTCCTTTTTTCTCTCTCATTCTTTAGTCCTTTTTTCTCTCTCATTCTTTAGTCCTTTTTTCTCTCTTTCCATCTCTTTCTCTCTTTCCATCTCTTTCTCTCTTTCCATCTCTTTCTCTCTTTCCATCTCTTTCTCTCTTTCCATCTCTTTCTCTCTTTCCATCTCTCTCTCATTCTTTCCATCTCTTTCTCTCTCTCTCTCATTCTTTCCATCTCTTTCTCTCTCTCTCTTATTTTCTTTCTTTGCCATGCACTGTTTTCCCCTTTTCCTCATTTTTGTTTCTAAAGAGAAAAGCCTCTCTATCTCCTCTTTTGCTATATTCATCCACTCACCTCTTAACTTTCTTCTCTTCTCTCGTCTGTCTGATCAGCATTCTACAATACCTACCTATTTATCTACCTATTGGGTAAGATAAATTTTTAGATGAAATAGATTAATTTCTTCAGCTACACTCAGATATAATATATTATCTGCTAATTGTTAATTATCTGTTTCACTCGAAGCATATAGACTTTTTTTTTCTTTTGCTTCTTATTATACCTGTTTTCTTTATTCCGTTAATGGCCAGAAGAGTTTTCAATAGGACCTTTCATCATTTCCAACCTTGAAATGTCATTCAAAGAACCTGTTATTTCTATAGATTTTACATATTCTATTTATACATGACTTTTAACCCAGTTATTTTAGATGGATTATTTATACATGATTCCCTGCAAAAGTTTCAAATATTTTAGTTTCAATATGAGGGCAGTCAAAAAAAAAATGTTTAGAAGGGTTAATTGTCTTCAAAAGTAGGCAATGTTTCTTTTTCTGTGTCATTTCAGGACGTTGGCAATCATGGCTCTCCACAATTTTCAGTCATTTGTAGCTTTGATAGATTTTGTCTTTTTGTTATCTCCCTAAACCTTGTTCTGCCATCCATTTACTCAAGCTCACTACATAGGTTATACATTGTTTTCCTCTATCCTTCCTCTCTTGTGAGTACCAAATTTTCCAAGCCCTCTTTCCTTACTATGTACCCTAGAAGTTTATCTCTTCAGGATTTTAAGTAGAAGTGTTTGTTTTCTCACATGTTCAGTTCTTGGTTTTACAGCTTCGTTCTGTAGAACCCCATTTCTGTAGAACTCCATTTCTGTAGCTTCAAGTCTTCACCCGTGAAGAAATTGTCTAGCATTCACTGTCATAAGATTCTATAAGATGCTGTGTAAAAAAAAAAAAAAAAAATCATTTATAAATAAAATGTCTGTAAAAAGATAATATGAATAAATTATTCAAATTCAAATATAAATAAAAATATATCTGTAAAAAAGACAAAGGGATATATATATATATATATATATATATATATATATATATTTATTTATTTATTTTATATGCGGTACATAGTGGAAAGTGTTCCTCAATATCAGTGTTAGAGCTAACATAAGTTGTATGGATATAAGTTTGTGACTCTGGGTTTCATGCTTTTGTAATCATCAGACAAACTTGATTTTTTACAAAAGAGACCTCACAAAAAACAACTAAGGCACTTGTCATACATAGAAATAAATTCAACCACAATTTTGATTTTAAAAATGCTACACTCATAAAAAAAGAAAATAACTCACTCAGAAGGAAAATCCTCAAGAGTGCTGCCATTGAATATTATCCAAATATTAATCTACGCCCAAGCTTTTTCCCTATTTCACTTTTCCTAACAGAATTACTACTCTCCCAAGCAAACGTACACAATGGTATCAAGAAATCGAAAGAAAATGGTTGAATCCATCAACACAACAATAAAAACAATATCTTCACATGTGACAGTACTTGACGTAATTTTTCAGTTAACAGTATGAATATAGCGTTCTCTAAATTCTTCCAGTTGCTAAGAACATTTTGTTTTGTTATTATTAGTTACTCTGTTTAATAAATTCATTTTGTTTTTGCCTTTCAAGTCTACATTGGACAAAAACGCGTTGACTAATATTACAGTTTTCCTATTGTCTTTTGCACACACACACACACACACACACATATATATATATATATATATATATATATATATATATATATATATATATATAAAAAGAATGGCTGACCACTCATATTGGAGGATACCCATCTACTAGGGCGTCTAGCCAATCCCTATTGCAAACGCCTGCTCTGGCTTATACTGCAACTATGGTGAGCAGACCTTAGTCACAGTTTCTGGGAATGAGTGTGTTATTGAGCGTGTTCAACAATGTGAACAAGATCAACATGCTCGAACCTCGGTCATGATGACTTGTGACTTTGTGCTAGCAAAAAATATATAACACTTCATGAATTTGCATGTCATCCTTGCACAGGGGCCATGCTAATCTTATATAGTATACTTAGGCAGCAAGTATTCATTCAAACAAGTTTAATTAAAAAGAGCCAACAGTGTTTGTTTAATTTTTTTTACTGTATTTTTCTAATTTTCAGGTATTGAATATTGTGTGGATAAACTTTCTGAAGTTCATATTTTATTTTACTTCAAGTACTTTCAACTTTTGCAGTCATTATCATGAACCAATGTGTTATCTGTGTCGTAGTTTTACATATATACATGTGTGTGTGTGTGAGAGAGAGATAAATATTTTTGATAAATCAAGAAAAATTCAAGTGACGCATCTGATTATGAGACTCAAGAGTTTTGCATTGAAATGCTCAACAGGGCTGGATGTTTGATAAATCTATTGAACTTAATACAAGATCTTGTATTTATACTCCTCAGGATGAACAAATGTTAATTCTAATTTTCAAATTCTTGTTAAATTTTCATAATGTTCACATGTGTATGAGAGACAGTTTCCTTTTCTATCAATCAGATATTCTCTGTTGTCCTCAAACTGATGACAGTAAGTAACATCTGCTGTACAGTGTGCCAATTGTAAGAGAACTCACTTATACCATGATTTATTGTTTTGGACACAGTCTTAACAACATAAAAGACATAGGTTACCTAGTGCTGATAGCAGATATGGAAAGAAAACTGCAGGAACTCCAACCAAGATGGGCTAGTAAAGGAAAGTGAGAAATAAGGACTAAGCATCAATTATAGTAATAATAAGTGAAATAGCAAAAGATGCCTTTCAGAAGCAAAACAAAGTATTAAGTAACAGGAAAATTGTTAGAAACAAAGAAAAGACTGTTGAACTGGTTTGCCACTATCAATATGGTAGTGTGTTGGTTTCTGAGTACAGATGCATGCTGTGATTGATTGCTTGTCTATATCTCCTTTTTACCTTGCATATATTGTTTGCTTGCTTAATATTATTTTTGCCCCGTTCTTTTATTTCTCTTGTTATTGTAAACTTTGTAAATTCTATTTGTTGGGCAGTTCTACCAATTACATTTAACCATGGCCAATAAATCTACCTAGTGAATGATGGAGAATTTCCTCACAGATGAAGAGGTGACTTGAGATGTGATTCTACAGAAGGACACTGAGAATATCATGGATGGAGCATGTGAACAATAAGGAAGTTTTAAGGAAAATAGTACCACAAAAGACACTTATACTTAGAATTAATAAGAAGAAACAGTTAAAAATTATGAGGTAGAATGAGGAAAGAGTGCTTGGAGAATTTGATAGTCAGAGGACTCATTGAGGAGTATAGGCAAACATCAAGTGACCTACCTAATGCGCTTGTGCAAATGGAAAACTGGGATAGTAAATGGACAAATATTGCTTGTAGCTAAAAAGGATAGGAAGTTGTGGAGAGCCATGATTACCTACATCTTGAAGGGAAAGAAAGTCTGAAAAACTATTCTGCAATAAACAATCCCCCTATTCTGAAATAAGAGCATACTTTTCAGCATTTTAAAAAGTGCTCTTTCTAATCATATACTGATCTCCTAGCTGCTTTCTATTGATTAGGTTGAGAGGTGATTGATAATTGATTTTCTATTGATTTTTATTGTCAGAGTTAAGTGTTATTTTCTGTTAATTAATCACTTAATTTCTGTGTCTCTTGGAGTCAGTGAATATATATACAAGGTGTTACTGAAAAGATCAGGAAATTTAAGGCAGAAAAGAGGCTTCCTAAAAAAAAAAAAAATGTTATTTAAAGAATATAATTGAAATGGTGTTAATTATTTATTGGAAGGACTGGACAAACTATTTTAACAACTCAACAGGACCTCTTGTCAAACTTTTTTTGTGGTGAAGATGGATTATGACCCTTGATCAAAAACATGCTTGGTTGTCTCCCCTCGTGTTGTAGAGTAGTTTTCACAGTGGAGGCTTGTATTTCAATAAGTTGTCCTAAATTAGGTTCGACGTACAAAACGTTAGGAACTTGAAAATAAGAGTTAATGACGCAGCAATCTAGTTGTGATGGTTGGTACTTCAATGTCCAATATCGACTGACTCGCTCAACACCACTGAGCCCAACTGGCGACCGCTACTACTACTTATTATGTGTGGGAGAGTCTATTAATAATAGAATAGGTACGTCAGGTATAACACCTTGCAACAGTCATACAGTTGCAGGATATTCCATTACCACCAGTGATTGTCTGTACGAAATGCTTCTGGAATCTATCAACCATGTGTTCTTGAGGACACGTGGCCCAGTGGATAAAAGTGTTGGTTGGATCCAGTGACTTCACCCAAAGAGTTGTGAGTTCAATACCTGGCGACTGCAGTAGTGAACAAAACCTTGGAGAGTTGAGTTAAAGGAAGATAACTGAGACATCTGGAAGAGGTATGGCACGTGGAACTAGAACAATCTACGTTGATGGACGAAAAAAGGGTTCATTTTGAAATTTCAATCACCTGAAGATGGCCGGAGTGTACAACGGCTAAAATATCATGAATATGGCAACAAAGATGAGGACAACAGTCTGAACAATATAAATAGTGTAAAAAATTGCTTATTCATTTCTAGACTTTGTAAAATTAATATCAACATGACGGTGTGTGGTTCTGAAGACTTTCTTCAAATGCTGATCATTTTTTTTTTTTTTTTTTTATGAGAATGTGAGAGTCTCTCACTTATCCCACTTGGTTGGGGTGTTTATATAACTTCTTATCATCATGGTTGTCTTTTGTATATACATCCTAAGTTCAATTGCATTCACTTCCTGTTTATATGTCAGGGCAGCTACTGACATCCTCTGAGGCCCAATTTGGAGGCTATAAGGATACCTTCCAGAGGCACCTGGCTCTTTTGCTGCTCTTATGTGACACTAAGTACAAAGCCTATTTTTGCATATCTTAGAGTGAACCCAGTACATAATGGGATCATTATAGATCAACTCCTCTTAAATTCAATTTAGACCTGGTATTTTTCAAAAGCCTTTTCAAACCAAGGCAATAAAGCCACTAAGACACAGGAGAAGATCAAGAATATACATCTATCATGGTTTAGTTTTAGATCCTTTAGAATGAAGGCTGTAATCAGTGACCTTTTCTTTTTTTTCTTTTTTTTGTTCCTGCAATTAAAAAATAATGCTTGATACAGTTCAAACCTTTCTTTTGGCTTTGTTTCAAATTTTCATTTGCGTATAACAATTCAAGAAAATAAGTACTCAAAGTTCAAGTTTTAAACCTTATTTTGAAAATTTAATTTCCAGATGCTGATTTTCAAGACAAATAATCCCTCATTTGAACGATTACTGTATGTCAGTTTTTTCTTTTTTTTTTTAATCTTTTTCACCCCAAGCAAGGGTCTTGTGTCTTAAAGAGGTTACAGGGTGTAGAAAAATTAGGAACGGAAACATTAATAATGAGCAGAAAGAGAGAGAGTAATCACAAGGACAGGAGATAGCAATTGACATTGCACTTAAAAGCTGACTGGAAAGAATAAAGCTGGGAGTTCCACAAGCAAGAAGTGTGAGAAACACTGTTAGCATAGAACTTACGGCCATATCTAGCCAGCTCAACTGTAAATTGATGAGATTTTGACTTCAGTCAAGGTACCATAGTGTGAAGAGCTCATTTGAAAATTACCATAAAATTATTTATAGAAAAGACATAAAAAGGCAACCTTGCAGTGGTGGGAAAGTAACTGATGCTGAGCCACCAGATCAGGACCAATAATATTGCAGATTCTTTGGAGTTTATCAAGGAGTTCAAAATAAATAGCAGGGGCACTGGACTATATATGGCAGCAATATTCTAAGCATGGACAAATGGTAGACTTATAGATACGTAAGATAGAAGAAAAACTGTCTTGCTCAACATAGTGAACCGACTTTCTTAGCAGCTGACCCTAGCAATGGATTCAATATAGTCTTTCCACTTCAGGTCAGCAGAGAACATGAGGTACAACAAGTCATTTTCCTGGAGGATAGCATCAGCTGATGGAAGGCAGCAAGGGTTGTCTCAGATGATTAATGGAGAGAAGTTTAGTTTTGGAGGTGTTAAAATTGACAAACCATCACTTGCCCCTGTTAACTACATGCTTGAAATCGTTTTAGACATTGACTGACATTTTGACTTTGTCACACTGATAAGCCTTAGTATCAATGCAAGAGTAAATCGTTGTGTTGTCAGTGTAGATACCAAATTGAGACCTGACGTCATTAGGAAAGTCATTAATGAAAATAGAGTAGGACCAAGGATGGAGCCCTGGGGGGGGGGGCTTGTGTTAGTATGAAAGGATCTAGACGAGTGGCCATTCAGGATAACTCTCATTTCATGATTTGATAGAAAAGACTGAATCAGTATCTGTCTATATTTCTGAGATGATGTATTATATACACTATTTACATTATTTGGACTATTGTCCTCATCTTTGTTGCCATATTTATCACATTTCAGCCGTTATATGCTCCAGCCTTCATCAGGTGGTTGGAATGTCAAACTGAACCCTTTATTTTGCTCACTTATTTTGTCAGTTTCTAACCATCACCTGAAAATTGCATCATGCATGAAACTCTGAGGAGGGATAATATCTATATTTTCTAATATATACTTAATAGCTTATATTACATCAAGTACTATTTCATTAACACCAGCACTCGAGTATTTGTCTATATTTCTGAGATGAGGTATTATGTACACTATTTACATTATTTGAACTATTGTCCTCATGTTTGTTGCTATATTTATCACAATGTTTTGACTGTTGTATGTTCTGGCCTTCTTCAGGTGGTTGGAATGTCAAACTGAACCCTCAAGGACACATGGCACAGTGGATAAAGGTGTTAGTTAGATCCAGTGACAGGACCCAAAGAGTGTGAGTTCAATACCTGGTTAAGGCAGTGGAGAACTTGGAGAGGTGAATTAACAGGAGATAACTGACATCCATTAGACATGGCATGTGGAACTAGAACAGTCTACCCCAGCAAGCAAAATAATGGGTTCAGTTCAACATTCCAACCACCTGAAGAAGGCCGGAGCATACAACGTAATAAATAGGGCAACAAAGATGAGGACAATAGTTCGAATAATGTAAAGACTGAATCAGTTTAAAAAACGTGTCCCTAGACACAGTAACTTTTCAGCTTGTGGAGAAAAGCTGAATACCAGACTCTGTCAAAGGCGTCTGAGATGTCCAATACAACAGCCCTGGTTTTACCATTTTTATCTAGAGCATGATAAACTTTTCCACAAATTATTGTCAGTACATAAGCAGTTGGCCTGGAGAAACAAAATCCATGTTGCTTGTCTGAGAAAAGGCCCTGCAATGAGAGATGATAAACCAATTCAGCATTGATTAGGGCCTCTAGGAGTTTCCCAAAAAGAATAGGTTCAGATGGCTCACCAGAGTTCTTAAAGACTGGAAAAATAGATAATAACTTCCAGCAGGCAGGAAGCAGTGGGGCATTTCTTATACAGTTTAGAGAGAACAGGAGCCAGTTCAGGAGCACACTTCTTAGTGACTATTACAGGGATGCCATCAGGTCCACATGCTTTGTGGGGTTCTAGTTTAGAGATGATAGCAGAAACCATGGAAGGGATTATAAGCATATCACTCAACAGAGACAGTTCTAGGAGGGAAGTTAGAGAGATTCTGGTTATTCAGCTATCAATTATTCCTTATTATTTGGATAAACTGTAAAAATCAAATCAATCAACTTTATCAACCCCTTTCATTATCTTCTCTTTGTTTGCACAGAGGCAGAGAGTGTGTATTAATAAATACAGCTTCTGTAGATAGTATTTTGTCTGAGCCCTGCTACAAGGGTAGCATACTCAAGCCCTCGGGGCCATGATGATTTGTGAGTTTGTGTTAGCACAGCTATCGATAGCACGCAAGGGTTCCATCTACCAATTTCACTCACAACACTTGGGTCAACCCGTGGTATTGTTTTCAGTCACTTTCCAAAGTGCCCACATGCTGGGATCAACCCCTTCAGTCCAATAGCATCAGGAAGTCTCCTTCCTGACAAATCGACCATGGTGAGATTCGAACCTGGGTCTCATGGTCAGAATGCGAATGTTCTAACTAACCACTCAGCCACATGCCCATATATATATATATATATATATATATATATATATATATATATATATATATATATATATATAATATATGTGTGTGAAACAACTGTTGAGTTGGAAATATTTGATGGAATTACATGTAATTGTAAATAGATCACTGGCAATTACTGACAGGTTTTAAAAACATGATTTGTACATTTCACTTCGCTTGAACAGTGAGGTTGCTAAAAAAAAAATGTATAGAAGATGAATAACAGACTAGCATCCATTAAATGATATCAAAAAAAGAAAAATGGTTTGTTCTGTTTTAGAAGTTAAAAATAAAGCCAATGATAATCCAAGACTAAGATTTTTCAGACTTTTCTTTTTTGAAGGTGTTATCCAATTTTGAATGCTGTTTTTCTGCTGCAGGGAGATACAAGAGAAAAAAAAAATATTAGAAAAACAAAAGCCACTTTTAGAAGAAAAATTACCAAAAAAAACAAACAACTTCTGAAAGGAACAAAGTCTATCTACTTTCATCTGTTTTTTGCCTCATCAATTTATACTGAAAGCTTACTGGTCTGGTCCGGTTCCTTGTACCACGGTGATAGTACAAGGTAGAACCAATAAAGAAGAACGCGAATATGTATATGGAATAACACAGATATATTACAAACAGGAATATATACAGAGAAGTAGAAGTGTTAGTATGAACAATCAGGTTTAGTAGTAATTGTCTGAACGCGACTCTGTTTCAGACTGCCTCTGACTCGACTGATTCGCTCGCTCTGACTGACTGACTGACAGACTCCTGACGGACCTCACTCCAGACTTCAGACTGAACTCTCTGCTTCCTCTTGAGGCGCAGTATTTATTACATATGGAATAGTCCATTATGTTATTATGGGTAAGGTCCCATTTTTATCTCTGCCACTTCCCTATTTATTGGTTTCTTCTTTTTGTGTGTGCCATGTCTCTTCAGGATGTGTGCGATCATGGCTCTCCACAACTTATTATTTGTAGCTCTTAGTAAGGTTTGTCTTTTAACCATCCCTCCCACTCATTTATCCAAACTTGTTAGGTACATTACTTGCTATTTTCCCTCTATCCCTCAATATGTCCTGCAGGTGTCAAATTCTTCAATCCTTCTTTCCTCATTGTTTTAGTTATGTCAACTGTTTCTTTCTGATCCTAAGTATAAGTGTCCTTTTTGGTTCCATTTTCTTTAAAACTTCCTCATAGTTCACAATCCATCGAGTGTAGTCTCATCATCCTTCTGTAGAACCCCATTGAACAATCTCCTCACTGAGGAACAGATGACAACATTCACTGCCAGGTAGAAGGATTGATATTAAATAGTTGTTCAACACTCTTTTCTTTATTTCCCCAAAAGATTTTCTTGTTTCTTAATACGTTTAATTTTTGGAAGGCATCTTTTATATACCATGTTCCTCATGTGTGAGTGATCAAGGATCTCCACTACATCCTATCCTTCATAAGCAATGTTTATCTTTTTACTATTCCTCCCCTTTCTTGTTCAATTTACATAAGTGAGACGAAGGGAAACCTACCTGCTTTCAATATCGTCAATATCACCTGCCAATCTACATGCCGCTTTTATTCATGTGTCTAAGACATTCCAACTGTTTCTTTTTGATTTAAATTTTTTAAATCTTTAAAAAAAATTGATTACAGGCTTACAAGATTATTATTTTTTCTTTTTTTTTCATTTTATTTTGATTGATTTAATTAATTTTGGCATTTGTTACTTGGAATTGGTTCAGATTTAAATCTGTACATTATGCATTAAAAATTAAGGGGTTATCAATTACCATGAATTAATGCAAGCAGTACTGACAGAAGAGGGCTATTATATGTAGAATGTAAATTCATTACTAATGATTTACTATAAGAATGCATTGAAAATCAGAAAGAAAGGGGTTGTCAGTGGTCAGGAATTAATGCAAGCAGTACTGACAGAAGAGGGCTATTATATGTAGAATGTAAATTCATTACTAATGATTTACTATAGGAATGCATTGAAAATCAGAAAGAAAGGGATTGTCAGTGGTCAGGAATTAATGCAAGCAGTACTGAGAGAAGAGGGCTATTATATGTAGAATGTAAATTCATTACTAATGATTTACTATAGGAATGCATTGAAAATCAGAAAGAAAGGGATTGTCAGTGGTCAGGAATTAATGCCAGCAGTACTGAGAGAAGAGGGCTATTATATGTAGAATGTAAATTCATTACTAATGATTTACTATAGGAATGCATTGAAAATCAGGAAGAAAGGGATTGTCAGTGGTCAGGAATTAATGCAAGCAGTACTGACAGAAGAGGGCTATTATATGTAGAATGTAAATTCATTATTAATGATTTACTATAGGAATGTATTGAAAATCAGGAAAAAAGGGACTGTGTGTGTGAGTCAACAATTATCCCAAATCTTAGTGAATGGATTATGGGTATTATCTTTCTCAAAATAAATATTGAATGACTTTTAGCACAAAAAGCCATCCACTTTATTAAAAAAAAACTTCACTGCAATATTTTGTGTAGCATTTAAACTTAAAATTTTATTTTTTTTAGTCAAATGTCTTCCTCTTAATTTAATTTTTTAAAAAGTGTTTTTTTTTTTTAGCTTAATTGGAGCTCAGATCAAATAGTTTACTTAGTATTTCAGAAAAAAACATTGTTATTAATTTGGTAAGAAAATAGAAAAGCAGCTATGTCGAAGATGTCACAGATATATCCTTATTAAATGCTATGTCTCATCGGGATGGAAGCAATTATGGCCTTCCACATCTTCCTTTTTCTTTAACTTCTGTATACTGTTATTACTCTTCTTGGGAAAAAGGTTCTTGTGTAGTAGTTGCCTGCTTGTCTTGTTCTTTTTTTTTTTTTCACTCTAAGAAAAGCAGTAAAGCCACTAAAACACAAGCTGAAAAAAAAAAGAAAATTATTAAAGAGCAAGAATAATAAAAGAACAGTAATCAGGAAGACAGTAGATAACAATTGACATTGCATTTAAATTTTTGATGATCAAAGTTAACAGGAAAGCAACAAGCCAGAAGAGAGTTCCACAAGTGAAAATTGAGCGAGAACAATAGAAGAGTAATCAGGAAGACAGTAGATAATGATTGACATTGCATTTTAATTTTTGAAGATTAAAGTTGACTGGCAAGCAAGAAGCCGGAAGAGAGTTCCACAAGTGAGAAGTGTGATAGAAGAAACTGTTAGCATAGAACTTATGGTTACATTTAGCCAATTCAACTATAAATTGATGAGATATTACCACCAATCTAATCTTCTTGTCCTTTGTAGCTCTCAATAAATTTTGTCCTTTTGTAATTTCTCCTGGACCCTGTTCTGCCATCCACTAGCTTAAGCCTGTTAAGTATGTCATAATATTTCTTTCCCTTGTCCCTCTTTCCTGTGAGTATCAGATTTTCCCAACCCTTCTTTCTCATTATGTGTCTCAGAAATTTCAGCTCCCTCTTGCTGACATTAAGTATAAGTTTCCTCTTTGTTTGCATCCTCTCCAAAACCTCATTGTTGCTCATCAGTCCATGATATCCTTGGTATCTTTCTGTAGAACCATACCTCTGTTGTCCCAAGTCTCTTCTTCATCTCCGAGGAGATTGTTCAGCATTCGCTGCTATAAAGGACAGATATCACATTGCAGTTCAGTCCTCTTTTCTTTGTTACCAACAAAACCCTCCTGTCTCATAATAATCTGCCTAGGTTTTGGAATGCATTGTTTGGCCATTCCAATACATCTTCAGATCTCAGTGTCGCACTTCTGTCCTCTTTCAGAACACTTCTCAGAAATTTAACTCTCCCAGACTTACTGTGACCAAATGGTTGATGATAATGAAATGAATCTTGCTGACTGTAAGTGGATGACTTCACATTGTATGTTTTCATGTTAATTTGACATTTATTATATTTTACTGTCTCTACTATAAAAGTTAACTTGTTTTTATTAATTTTTGTACTAAGACAGTGCTAATTTATTCTCTGGTGTTGTACCATCTATTCAGATGTTTTTTTCATTTACAGTCAACTAAAAGTTGAAAGTTTGGCTTTTTCTCTCTCTCTCTCTCTCTCTCTCTCTCTTGGTCATCCTGGTACCTCATTGAATTCTCCCACCCACCAAGCAACTTCATCTTTGTTTGGACACCCTACCTCACTAACCCATCACATTTGGTTTCTGAAATCGTGACATGTTTATAGTTTGCCAACCTTTCACTAAATGACCACTGACTTGAGCTTAGAAAAAGGATATTACAATAGGAATTTCATATTAATTTTGCTGAGATATTGTTTGGAAATGTATCCCCCCCCCCAAATCTCTCTGGACTTGTCAGCTTAATGTATTAGTTTCAGTCACATGTTATTTTAATAGTGGGTAATCAGACTTACACTAACTTAAAACTTAATCATTTTATTCTGTTCTCCCACCTCACCAATCTTCTGCCTCCCTACTAACTCTGACCCACAAACCTTTTACAGATTGTGGTGACAGATTGTATATATATATATATATATATATATATATATATATATATATATATATATATATATATATATATATGGTAAGTATTTCACTGTTGGAATGTCAGTGACTAAACTGGCTACTCTGCTCAATGTTCTCATGAGTAAAGCAGGTTGTTATCAAGAGTTCTTCCGCCTTTTTTTTTAGGTCTTATTTTTGCTAAGTCAATGGCAAGTTAACTAGAGGTGGTGTCTCCATAAACCACCATGGACAAAGAGAACAAGAAACCCCTCCACCATTAATCCCAAGAAATATCATGGCAAATAACTCGGCAGTCTAATGCTATGCTTAAATTCATCCAAACTATTATTATTATTATGAAAGTATTTATAGAAAAAGGTACAGGGAAGCTACATTACAGTGGAGGAAAAGTGACTGAGGCTGAGATGCCAGGTCAGGACCAGTAATATTGGAGAGTCCTTGGATTATATCGAGAATCTCTCAATATATATAGCAAGAACACCAGACCATATTTGGCAGCAATATTTAAAAGTTCCACTTAAAGACCAGTTGCTCTACCTACCAATGCCTGTCCTGTTGGTCAGGCCTAGAAACTGGCTGAATCCCCTGCAGAGGGATAAGAACCTCTTTCAAAAGTGACCACCTATCAAGTAAATGCTTACAGGCTCAAAATAAATGACTAGTATTTACAAATTCCCTGAACCAAGTAAAGATTTACAGACTCAAATATTATTAATAATGATGATGATTGGTTACTCATTTAAAAAACATCTGTCTGCTTGGGTGGCTAACCATTCCTTGTTGCAGATGCCTGCTCAGGCACATTTAAGTTTATTCAACACTCATGGAGCCCACTTGTGAGCTTTACTGCAAATGATCTGAGCAGACCTTAATTACAGTTTCTAGAAGAGAGCACATAATCTGGCATGATCAACAGTTTGAGCAAGGCTAGAAATCATGCTTTTCCCAAAGTAAAGTCTACCATTTGTCCATGTATTGAATATTGCTGCCACATCTGGTTTGGTGCTTCTGCTATGTATCTTGAGATTCTGGACAAAATCCAAAGATCAATCCTTACTGGACATCTCAACTTCAATCACTTTCTCATGAACATAGCCTTTCCTATAAATATTTACATGTCAATTATTCTGATGAGCTTTCCATTTTGGTACCTTGACTTGTCAAATTTTAGTATAATACCAGATTGGCAGCTAGGTCTCATTATTTTATTGTTGAAATTGCTAAGTTCTAGTCTAATAGTTTTTTCTTTCACACTTCTTGCCTGTGGAACTCTCTTCCGGCTTCTTGGTTTCCTGCTACCTACGATCTGCAAAAATTTAAATGCGACATCGGTTGTTATCTTCTGTCTCCTTGAATCCTGTTCTTTTTATTGTCCTTTTCCCCTCAGTAACATTTTCTCAATTTTCTTTACACTTTTGCATCTTAGTGGATTTATCACCTTACTTGTGATGAAATGATTATTAAAAAAAAAAAAGTGAAAGCAACTGACTTTTCTAAAGTTTGAACTCTGCATGAGTATTCCATTTTCTACAGAAATGATTCCTTTCATCTTCATTTTTGATTAGATATGGAGCATTATAAACCATTATTCATTTTTGACAGATTTATTTCTTCTTTAGATGAAGAATTGTCAACCATTATCAACTTTTGATTAGTATTCACTGAAGGTTTTATTTTTTTTTTTTGTTTAGTTAAATGGCATGTGAGACTCCATGAAAGAGTGATTGTTGTTTAACCTATGTATATCAATACACAAAACAAATCTCTAACAAAAAGATTAGTTAAACCAACTTGTACTACAAGAAATTGATCTTGGCTAAACATGATTGATAAGTAAGTAGCTGTGTGTGTGTGTAGCATAGATAAAAAAAAAAACTCTTTGTTTAATATTCACTGGAAAGACATGTTGGTGATTTTATTGAGTGAAGTTGATGTGCTTGGATCTTTGACATTTTGGCTAGCTGAAATGTTAAAGGAAAACCTAATTGCCACTACAGATCAATCATTCCTAACTACCCACTCTTAAAATGATGCTTGACCTCAGGGTCATCCTCTTATGAAGGCTTTGTTGGAAATACTATCTTTATCTTTTATTAGAGGAAGTACTGACAGCCATTGTTGTTAAGATTACCATGAACTGAACATGTAAGCAACAAAGAAGTTTTAGAGAAAATGGAAATAAATTATATATGTGCGCACATACACAGGGTGTGATGAATAAACCGTCATCTAAAAATAACACTGACATTTAATTTTAACAGATATATTTACCAAAATTACACAAAAATATCTTGAAATACCAAAGAGTAAATTTATTCAATAAAATCACCATGGCTTCCAGATGATTTCAGATTCTCCTCCAACTTTTCTGGATGGTCTCCTTGTTTAAGTTGGTGAATGCTGCCACAATCCTTGCCTTCAGTTCATCTTTGGTGTTATAAGGAGTTTTGATGGTCCCTCGCTCAACTGCACCCCACACATAATAATTAAGGGGTTTATAATCTGGGGAGTTAGTTGGCCAGATGAAAGGAGTGATGTGATCACAAAATTGTGTGGCTTGGTACAGAGTCCTGTTGCCGGACGTAGGGTCTTCCAGAAGCCAACCTCTTGACCCAGAGCAGCATTACCTTCTCAAGACACTTGACATAGGCCTTCATGTTGAGTCTGAGGCCCTGTGTAAAGATGAATGGAGACATTAGAAAAAAATTACCAGCAATACATTATTACAAAATATAATTACCAGAGCTCAAAAGAAAAGAAAATTTTGGCAGTAAATGACCCATAAGGAGTTGATATACTGCTAACCAAACCAAATAATTTAGAGATGTCAAAATCAAGCAAGTACAAAAGTTTAAATATCTAGGAAGTATTTTAAAGGATGAAAAATGTGACACTGAAAATCAAAGTCATGTTGAAATAGGGAAAGTTGCCTTACAAAATTTAAACAATGTATTAAGAAACCAGAAAATTTCCTTAGAAATGAAGAAAAGAATGATGTAATATCAACCTTCTATATGGCAGTCAATGCTGGACGATTTCCACACTGATGAAGATGATACTTGAGGAAACAGATGTGATGCTGAGATTACCATAGATGGAACATGTAAGCAACAAGGAAGCTTTAAGGAAAATGGAGGCAAAAAGAAATAATTGAAATTTCTAGACCACGAGAAAAGAAAACTTGGAGAATTTGACACATATGACATTGAAAGCAAGATAGACAGAGGGAAACAGTGAGTAACCTATCTAATGAGCCTGTGTAAATGTATGGTAGAACAGGGAGTGTGCTGAATAGTAAAGGGATAAGAATTACTTAGAGCAACAAAGAAAAGGAAGTTGTGGAGAGCCATGATCATCTAAGAACAATAAAAAAACTGATGAAATTAAATACTAGTCAAAAATGAATAATAATGGCTCACTTTTATGCCTTTTATAAAATTTAATTTTAAAAATATTTTAACTGGCACTGTTTTAATCTTGTGGTGTATCCTCTCGTAGAGTAATGGTTAACAAAGCTAGTCTAGTTGGTCATTACTTCTGAGTAGTAAGTTTGAGCCTCACTAGGTGCCTCTTACAAAATTCAACATTATATAAGCCAACAACATGACATAAAATCAATCAACCAAACAACCACTACTTGTGGTGCAGCAGTGCAATGAGAGGTTCTGCTACAAGATTGGGATCCCTGGAACCAGGCCTCCCTCAAAGTTCTTCTGTTAATTGCGTAAAGGTAGAAACATGGCAGAGAGGTGAAGAACATATACTGCACACTGGCCCCAAATGCCAGGTATATTTACCTGGCCTCTCCACTAAGGAAGTACCTCTTAATTGCTATTGTTCCACCCTGACAAAGGGTGATAGCACCTGTTAGGCTCCCAACTATGGGCAAATAGTGACCCCACCCCCCAAAAAAAACACAATGAAACTATAAAAATATATTTTTATATAAAAAAATTACCAATGATACATATTTATAGTAGAACTACCAGCAAAATTTTTATAGCACTATGACCAACAATACATTTTATCTCTAGTTGAAGCTATAAAACTATGTTCAAAATATTTAGATTTCAGCATTAAATAATGAATAGAGGTTAATATGCTGCTAAAACAAAATCACCCAATCAAACTGACTAAGGCAGGCTGTGAAACAAGTTTGTTTTTATGTGGGGATCACCATACATATATGTATGCATATGGGCCAAGGACAAAAATTTTTGCCCAGTTTCAGTAACCACTGTCATGCTGGTATCAACCCTACCTCTCTTCCTGCAAGGTGGAATGTATTGCTGCAGGGTTGGAATCCCTGGGATTGGGCAGTTCTCCCATCTAAAATGAGGAGAAATGTTTATTCTACTTCTGGCACAAACATTAACTCCTGCGCCAACAAAAGAAATACTGATTTAGAGTTGTTCTTTTCTCTGATTATTTGTCATCCAAGGCTAGAGAGTTCAGATTGCCCTGCTATTTTACTCATATTTTGAGTTAACAGGCATAATGCCACTAATTACTGCTTTTTTCTTTTTTTTTCTTTTTTTTTTTTTCTTGTAAAAAATAAATTTTAATATTTTTTTCTTTTATTTTTCAGGATCACATAATCAAAACTGATTCCCTTTGACTGGAGGAACCGTTCCAGAATTAATTAAAAAAGACGCATACCAAAAATAAAAGCAAGAAAAATTTTAAATAATTTTTTTTTTCTTATTCTAAAAAAAAAAAAAAAAAGAAAATCTTTTCTTCTGACTCAGTCAAAAGTAATTTAAAAGTAAAAAAAAAATAAAATAATTACCAAAGAAATACCTCTTACTGAAAAAACAAAAACAAAGTGTAACCATGGAAATGGAAATAGTTTCCGATGATGACGCATGCGGGGTTAACAATTCCCACAACACAGTGCGCAGAATCATGTCTGAGGGTATCCTTCAAAATGATGACGGCGATGCAGAAAAGTTTGACCCCTATCGTGCTCTGGAACGATCCCAGTCAGATGCTTCTCTAATTCAGAATTATGAAAGTGGAATAACCACATCAGTTGATTCGGGGGACGATGACAACGTCCGTGTTCGGAACATAGGCCACAAAGTGTCCGAGTGTTCGACAGTGTATTACGATTTGTCCAAGGCTGTTGAATGTGAGGTTAGCAAAACTCAGAAGGTGCGGCCTCGGACACCACGTGCTCTGGAGACCATACCGCAGGACGAAGAACTGCAGATCGATAAACCAGTGAAGAACTTCTCAAGATCGATAAGCAGTGAAAGTACGTCAAGTATTTACGAGGATACGTCGACTTACACACAGAAAATGTGCAAGGAAGAGAAAAGTTACAGCTATTCTTCATCCTCCACCTCGATGAAGTACACAAAATCTGGTAACCAAGAGGAACAAGTTATCACCAAGAGTAAAACAACCCTCAAATCCTCCATGCAGTTGTACTCAACAGAACTCCGAGAAAAAATCCACATTCTGCACTTGGGTTCAGCACCTGAGCAGATAAGTGCACTCCGAGAGATGCTAGTCTTAATCGAAAGAGCTTGGTCATCGCCTGTATATGGTCGGGACCTAGCCTACGGACTCTGTGACATTATACGAATGGAAGGTGCTCTGGACCGGATTGTCAACAACTGCGGTTCCTCCAACAAGGACTTACTGCGGGCTTCGGGCCGAGTCCTCGAGCAGATTATGACCACTGAAAACCGGGAAGCAGTGGCCAAAAACGGTCTGGAGACAGTTGTCAAGATGACGTACAACACAAAAAATATGTGTGATATGGCCCGCACCTCAACAGGAATTCTTGAGAGCCTTTTCAAGACATCAGAGGGAACATGCAGTGAAGTGATCAAACTTGGCGGTTTGGACGTTGTGCTGCACTGGTGTCGTTACTCTGATCGCTTGACCCTTCGACACTGCGCCTTTGCCCTGGCAAATTTAGCCTTATATGGAGGGCCAGACAACCAGGAGCTGATGATTAAGCATAAAGTTGCTGAATGGTTGTTTCCTTTAGCATTTAATGACGATGACAGTATTCGTTACTATGCCTGCCTTGCGATTTCGGCTCTTGTGTCTAATAAGGAAATCGAAGCAGCAGTTGTCAAGTCTGGTACAATGGATTTGGTGTTGCCTTTCATTGAGAATCACACGCCAGCAGAGTTTGCTCAGAGCGACCAGTCACATCGCCATGGAAGAGCAAGTGAATGGCTGAGCAGATTGATCCCAGTGCTCTCAAGCAAAAGGGAAGAAGCTCAGGCACTGGCAGCATTTCACTTTGCCATGGAGGCAGGAATAAAAGCAGAGCAGGAACACAAAGAGGTAAGTGAGGGAGAGAATGAGGAAGGAAAGAAGGTGAAAAGAGAGAGGAGAAGGATGAGAAAATGAGAAAAGTAGAGGGAAAGGGAAACGCAGAGGTAAGGTGGATGGATGGATGGATGGATGAATGAATGAAAGAAAGTGGGAAGTTAAGGGGGAAGAGAGAGAGAGAAAGAAGAAAATGAGTAGAGAGAGAAAGTAGGAAGTTAAGGTGGGGGGAAGAAAAAGTGAAAAAGAAAAGAGGAAGAAATGAAAGAAGTAAGTGGGAAGTTAAAATGGAAGAGAGAATGAGAAAGTGGAAGAAGAAAGAAAAGGGGGGAAATGAGTAGAGAGGGAGGAAAACAAGGAAGTAGTGAGAAAGGTAAAGAAAATGAGAAAGAAGTAGAAAAGGAGGGAAACAATGGTAATTTGGAAGTTAAGGGAGAAGAGAGAGTGAAAAGAAGGAAATTGGGAGAAAATGAGAAAGTAGAGAGGAAAACAGGTATTTGGAAATTAAGGTGGGAGAGTGAGAAAGAGAGAGAAGGAAAGTGGGGAAAAAATGAGAAAAAACAAAATTGAAATATAAAGACTTATGGTAGAGAGAAAATTAGAAAAGGAGATAGAGGGTGTAAGAAAACAGAAAAAATGAAAAAGATGTGAATGGGAAGTTAAAATGAATAGAGAATTTGTATAAAAACAAAAAGAAAAAAGCATTGGTCACAAATTATCTGAATGTCAGACAAAGAGATGGAATGTCTCTTGTTTCTAAGCCGAATAAAGGCCATGTGATCATTTTATGTTTATAATTGCACTATATCATTAGTACAGATGAATTTTGTAGCTTCAAGCATTTTGAACCACTTCAGAAAGTACCTGACTCCTACTGCCATGTTCTGTTCTTATACAAATCAGATCAAAAATGGATGTCCTGGGTATGACGATAAACTACATCCAGCAGCAAGGCTTCTGATTGGAAGGTTTTGAGGAGTGTGGAACCACCTTTTAATTGCTGCTGTTCTACCTTGACTTGGGGGTGGTAGCACCTGTTAGGGTCCAAGCTATGGGCAAAGAGGGAACCTCCAAACTGGGGTCAAAACTAAATATATTAGAAAAAATTCCCAGCAATACCTTTTCACAGTAAAAGAATAAAAAATTAACAGCAATACATTATTGAAAAAAAATACCAACAATACATTTTTAGAAAAAATACCAAAAATAAAATTCCAGCATTAAATGACCCATTAGGAGTTGATGTGCCGTTAAACCAAAAATGGAGTATAGTGCTGCCCTGTTGTCACTTTTCAGCTTTGATAAAGTTCAAAAGTGCTTGCCTGGCCTTGTGGGTGATGAATTATCTCCCACCTTGAGGCCCTTTTTTCATAGAGTAAATATTACTAATGTATTGCTATTTTTATAGTAAATGTTAAGTTGAGCTACATTCTTTTGTTCTTCCAGTTCAGACCTACACATCTAAAGTCTGTCTTGCCACTTACAAAGCACCAACTTATCCACATACCCTTTGTATTCCTTTTGTAAGGAAGAAGTTTCACTCACACAGCTATTTACCCAGAACTGTCACTTTGTAGAACCAACTCCTGAGAGTATGTTTCAGCAACCACTACAATCTTGATCTCTTCAAATCTAGGTTCAACCATTATCTCTCCACCATATCCTCATGCAAGCATATCTTACCACTTCTCATTGTGTAGTCCTTAAATTTCAGTAGTTCCTGGGCATTGTACGGGGTAAACAATAATACATCAAAAAATAAAATATGGAAGAAAGCTTAAAAGACTACATCTAGGAAAATCTCTCTTTTGGTTATTATCTTTATTAATTACTAAGAAGGGAATAGAAAAGATCCTTGCAAATGGGTTATTTAATGTCTTCAGGAAGGCAAAGATTAAAAGACTGCATCTAGGAAAATCTCTCTTTTGGTTGTTATCTTTATTAATTACTAAGAAGGGAATAGAAAAGATCCTTGCAAATGTGTTATTTAATGTCTTCAGGAAGGCAAAGATTAAAAGACTGCATCTAGGAAAATCTCTCTTTTGGTTATCTTTATTAATTACTAAGAAGGGAATAGAACAGATCCTTGCAAATGGGTTATTTAATGTCTTGGGGAAGGTAAAGGACTGCATTTAGGAAAATCTCTTTTTGGTTATTATCTTTATTAATTACTAAGAAGGGAATAGAAAAGATCATTGCAAATGTGTTATTTAATGTCTTCAGGAAGGCAAAGATTAAAAGACTGCATCTAGGAAAATCTCTGCTTTGGTTGTTATCTTTATTAATTACTAAGAAGGGAATAGAAAAGATCCTTGCAAATGTGTTATTTAATGTCTTCAGGAAGGCAATGATTAAAAGTCAGTTATTTTAATGAAACCTGCATATATATATATTATATATATATAAATTTCTGAATTGTTTAAAAATACAGGTTGTTAACTGTGCAACCATAGCTTCCTCATTGCACTAAAAGAGTTAGGGTTAGTATAATATGGATACGAGTGTGATGGTCATCATGGGGACTGACCAAATTTTGTCCTTGACCCATATGTATGTCTTTTGGCAGCCAACATAAAAAAATTCCTTGTGTGGCATGAAAGTCGGGTATTTTTTTTTTTTAAACTAATGTTCACCCTATACAAGACCCAAGAGCCATCCGTGGTAGAGGGTTACTGAAGGAGTTTTTTGTATGAGTGATAAGAGGTGGAGTTTATGAAGATATGTTGTGAAAAGTAAAGGTTAATCCTAGATTTGAAGGGCTTAAAATTGTAGTGATTGGGGAAGCATCCTCTTGGCAGTTTATCCAACAAGGTAGCAGTTCATGGAAAGAAGCTATCTTAAAAGAACTTCCTCCTTACCAATGGAATATGGAAGGAAGAAGGTGATTCGCTACAGTCTATGCGGCATGCCACTCCTATATAAAAACAATGCAGGTTGTTTTCTTGTACTGATGTAAGGTGGGAGACACACACATACATACATACATACATACATACAGACAAAATTTAGCTTTGCATGAATTTATAAAAGATAATAAAAAGTAAACGTAAGAATCCTGTCCAATGCATACCTAATACTTTCTTCCTGCTCTACTTATCTGAATTATTGATAGTTGTGTAGTGTGGTTGCAGCAAGTTTGTTAATAGCCAAAATTCTATTTTTGTTACTTGCTTACCTGGTATGCTAAATTGTGTCAGCTCTTTAAGTGTCCAAAGAAAAACAACGACCTTCAAAGATTTTCTTTTGCATTATTCTCCCCAGCCTATCCACTTTCTGTTTTTTTTGTATGTGGCTCACCTTTAACTTTTACAGCAGTGAATAAGCGACAGCTAGTAAAACGAGACGACACATATTCACTAAATCACTAATTTTACTATTTAGTGCTCAAAAGAAAAGACTTACAAGCTAGCTGCAGGTGTTAACCTTTAGGATTACATCTGATACATTTAAAAGACATTGCACTCATTGAGGGCTCTATGATGCATAACACTACACCATTCACAATTTGGTGTTTTAAAAACTAAAGAAAAATTGGGTTATGTAATATGAACCCTTTATTTCTAGCCGTCTGCATTCTTCAGATAAGATCCAAGGGAGATAACCTTTCAGATTCATTCAATTTTAATTTGTGTAACCGGATCCATCAATATGAATGGATGGTTATTATTATTCTGGTAGCTGTTGTATGCGAATGTATTATATACAATTCAGAACTTAAAGCTTTGAAATTGAAGTTGTCTGCATATTCCAACTGTAAGATAGTTTTAAACAAATTTCTGTAACAAATACCCTTTCCAATATATTTCTTTCTTAATGATTATTTTCAATGCATTTCTTTTGTAAAATAATGTGCAAAGCATTTATATAGTGAAAATCTGTTGGAATGCAAAATATATAGTAAAAATAATATTCATTGCTGGTTGGTTGGTTTTGTTTAGCGGTATATCGACCTCTATGAGTTATTTAATACTGAAATTAAATATTTTGTACACAATTTTATACTTTCAGAGTAAATGCATGTTTTTTTAGATTTATAGTTTTGTAGATCATAAAATGTATTGTTGGTAATGTTTTTGTTTTTTTTTAAATGTAGTTAATATTTTATAAAAATGTATTGTTGGTAACCTTACTATAGAAATATATTTATAAACTTTTTTTGTTTGGAGGTTCACTATTTACCCATAGCTAGAACTCCTAACGGGTGCTACCACACCAGGTCAGGCTGAACCTGGGAACAGCAATTAAGAGGTGGTTCCAGGCTTCTCAAAACCTCCAATCTCCTGATCAAAAATATTCAGTGCATAACTATACTAAAGATGTGCAATGCAAATTTATAGTAAAAAAAAAAAAAAATGTGCAATGTATTTCTATAGTAAAAATCAGCCTGGGGTTACCAGATGGTGTAATGGATAATAGTTCAGAATTGTTAATCTGAGAACCGAGTTCCAATTCCAGTTGGGTTTGTTATATTCACTTCCATGCAAATACCCTTGGGAAAGGTAAGAATCCACCTCTTCTCCCTACAGCTATGGATTAATTAGTAAGACTTGTATCACTAAATTATTATTATCTCAAAAAAAATTCTTACAATCTAAAAATATTTTCTGGCTTTAAATAAACTGCAAAGCGTTGATAAGCCATACAAAACAAATCAATTAAGTTATAGTAAATAAACATTTATAATACATTTTTTATAGTAAAAATAGCAAAGTAATGCATTTTTTTAAAAATGGCTAAGCAAAAATCTATAATAAAAATATTCTGTGCATGACTAAATAAAGAGGTGCAATGCATTTCTATAGTAAAATACATTGCAATGAAATGCCATAGTAAAATATTTTAAAATGGCACTGATATTCTTTTTATATGCTATATCCTTTCAGGACGTAGGCGATCATGGCTCCCCACCTCCTTCTATCCCTTGCAGTTCTCAACAAATCCCTTCCCTCTGCTTCCTCCCCCAGACCATGTTCTGTCAACCACTTGAGCCCTCCAGGAATGTCATGCGCTGCTTTCCCTTGTCTCTCTATTCAACCCATGAGTATCAGATTCTCTAGGTCCTCCTTCCTCATTATGTGTCCCAGAAACTTCAGCTGCCTCTTTCTGATATTAAGTTTCTATTTGTTTGCAACCTCTCTAAGACCTCATTGTTGCTCACACACTCAGTCCATGATATCTTTAGCATCCTTCTATAGAACTACATCTTTGTCGCCTCAAGTCTCTTCTTCATCACTGATATTCAGAGAACTTAAAATGATTACTTTGTTACTTATTTTAGTGCATCATTTTACTTACATTTATTGCCATGTGATGCAAACAATATTTAGTGCATTATTTTAACAAATTAACTGTAAATAATCAACAGTACCTTTTTATTGTTATCTTCCACTTATATTATTGCCAACTTAAACTGGAGTTTATATTTGCATAAGTAATCATTTTAAGTAATGCAGTTAATCAAGATGAGTGCTGCACAATTTGAGTTTTAAAATGCATTTCAACAATTTCTGTCTGAATTTCTGAGATTAAGAGTTATCATTATTTACATTCAGACTAATATCCTCATCTTTGTTGTTATTATCACCTGATCACCTTCTGTCTGAATCTCTTGGATGAGGAAGTATCATTATTTACATTGAGAGTAAGGTACTCCATCTTTATTATTATAATCACAATGTTTTGGCTGTTGTGCCCTGAGGCTTTCATCAGGTGCTTATTGATCTGCAAAACTTTCAGGACATTTGCCCGAACTGGCACATACCTTATGAAGGCTGCAGAGACCAACAGCCAAAATATGATAACTAAGCTGAAGACTTAGTGTAAGTAATGTAAATATTGCATTTCAATAGTAAGATAAAAACATCCAGTAATATTTCTGTAGTAAAGAATAATGTGTAATGCATCTTTATAGTGAATTTAATTTGTAATGAAAATCTATTTACATTATTCAAACTATTGTCCTCATCTTTGTTGCCATGTTTCGGCCTTCTTCAGGTGGTTGGAATGTTGAACATAACCCTTTATTTCACTCGTTGGGGTAGACTGTTCTAGTTCCACATGCCATGTCTAATGGATGCCAGTTATCTCCTGTTAATTCCCCTCCCCAAGTTCTCCACTGCCTTAACCAGTTATTGAACTCACAACTCTTTGGGTCCTGTCACTGGATCTAACATATATGGTCTGGGGCACCTTCTGTTTACCTCGGAGTTCTTGACAAGATCCAGAGACGGATATACAATATAATTGGCCCTGATCTGGCTTCTCATCTACAGTCACTCTCTCACAGACGCGCCTTCGCATCTCTCTGTCTTTTCTACAAATACTTTCATGGTAATTGCTCCGATGAGCTGCTTTCACTGGTTCCCAGACTCCATGAATTCAAGTGCCCTATGAGGCTGGCATCCCTCTCCCACCCTTACACTGTAGAAACTTTTAAATGTAGCCATCTCTTCTACTCCAATAGCTTCATACCTCGCACCTCTTGCCTGTGGAACACCTTTCCCAATTACTTTCCCCAAGAGCTATAACCTCCAACTATTCAAATGTAATGTCAATCGACATCTCCAGTTACCTTGATCTATCCACTATCCCTCTCCTCATCCTTTCTTCTATCACTCCTATCTGCTCTTGCTCCAAATCTTCTGCAACCCCCTGCATCCTAGTGGCTTCACGCCTTGCTCGGGGTGTAATGCTTAAAAAAAAACAAAAACTAATGCCTTTATCCACTGTGCTACGTGTCCTTGAGGACATCTGTATATGAATTTCTGGGTGTTATAAACCTAATGTCTTCAGCAACCATTTTTTATTGAAATCATAGACAAAGAACATCATTGGAAAATTTGTAAACTTAACGAATCAACACATATGCTAGGCTGCAAAAATCTCTTGAGCTGACCAAGCATAGAAATGAATACAATATGGGAACCAGTAATAGAGTGACAGAGAAAAGCAATAATAACAATGAAAATTGCAATATAAGCTCTCGTAAAAAACATACAATGATAACAGCAAAACAAAATTGCAATATGAGCACTGGTAAAAAATGGTTGCTGAAGACATCAGATTTATAATACCCAGAAATTCACACACACAGACGTTCTCAAGGACACATGGATAAAGGCGTTAGTTAGATCCAGTGACAGGACCCAAAGAGTTGTGAGTTCAATACCTGGTTAAGGCGGTGGAGAACTTGGAGAGGGGAATTAACAGGAGATAACTGATAACTGACATCCATTAGACATGGCACGTGGAACTAGAACAGTCTACCCCAGTGAGTGAAATAAGGGGTTATGTTCCCAATAGGGAGACTTTTAAGCTACTTTAGAGTAATTGGGCTTAAATATCTCAATATGGTAGGTTTTCTTTATACTAAAGTTTACCCAATACAAGCCCCAAGAACTACTTAAAGCAAAGGCTTACTGTGTGGTATTTGATGATCATAAAAAGCAGCAAAATGTGTAGTTTATAAGGTTATGTAGAAAAGATAATGTTTAACCTTAACTTGAAGAGGTCAAGATTGTAGGGATCAGAAGAACATCCTGTTGGGAATCAGTTCCACAAGGCAGCAGTTCTTGGGATGAATCTGTTCAAATCAAACTACTACTAATACTTCTGTTCTTCTTGTGTGTGTCCTGTTAGTTGAGTATGCAGGCGATCATGGCTCTCCACAATTTTCTGTCCTTTATAGCCATTAATAAATTTTGTCTTTTTGGTATCTCTCTTAAACCTTGTTTTGCCATCAATTTACTCAAGCTCACTAGGTAGGTTATGTGTTGTTTTTCCCCTGTCTCTCTTGTCTTCAATCTGTCTTGTGAGTATCAAATTTTCCAAGTCTTCTTTCCTTATTATGTGACATAATTTGATGATCTGATTTTAAGTATAAAGGTCCTTTTTGTTTCCATTTTCTTTAAAACTTCATTGTTGCTCACATGTTCAGTGCATGCTATTCTCAACATCCTTCTTTAAAACCACATTTTTGTTGCTTCTTATGATCTACTGATGGAATACAAAGGGAATGAGGAGGATTCATCTTTGGGTACATGACATGGCTGGTCCCAGCTGCAAAGGTCTGGTCTAGTGGAACCAAGGAATGTTGCTCGTCAGAAGACTTGCCATAGAAATAACAAAAGAATAGCGAGAAGCTTGTTATGTTTCATCTATGGGGAAAGGGGTTGTAGGGTGTAAAATAATTCATCACTCTCAATGCCACACAAATGCTTTTGAACTCTATTCAGACAGCTCCTGTCGAGATATGGCAGCAATACTCTATTTTTAGCCTGATCTGGCTCTCGTAGATTATTGCAGGGAGAAAATCAGATACTTACTAAACCAATACAATTGTGACAACATTTTTGACAAAGTTCTCCGCTCATGTTCACTGTATAACCTGTGGTGACATCCAAGGTTGTATCTACTTATGCACCCAACTCGCTATGTTCACAGATTTGTCTTCTTAGCTGTGATCGAATTCAACAGAGAATAATGACAATTGATTTTCAAAACTCTGGTTTGGAAATTAAAATTCTCACTTTTTAGCAATTCAGTTGAAGAAAAGCCAATGGCTATCTCCTTAAATGCTCGCTGGTTCCTTCTTCATTGGCTGCTGGTCACTTACCCATTATCATCCGTAGGTATGCTATAACAGTATGTCCCCATTCACATAAATACAGTAGTAAATACTGTATGTTGATCTGCAGTTGGAGATTTATTATGGAATTCACTTTACTCACTTCTAGCAGTTGACTACTACTTCTACGTACCGTTGGCAAATCTTATATGTGTTGTTCTTGTCCTAATTATTATTGTTCATTACCAACCTTTGTGTGATTATTCTATTCAGTAACCTTCCCTAGGTTACAACACTTACCTACCTACTTACTTACTTACTGACTGCTGGACCCTTTTCTCCTTGACTTCCTGTCTCTCTCTGCTTACATGGATAATGGCTGGGTGTCCCCTATCTATTCACTCGTGTTCTGGAAGGTTTGAGTCCACCCATTTTGACTTTTTGGGTGGTCAACTTCTTCAAAAGATTCTATTTTTATGATTATCTAAAATCATTAACAACATTTTGTTTCCCAATTCAAAGGCAGCTGTAGACATAAATTCCCAAAACACTGACATTTATGTACTCAAAAATGGACTGGAGACGAAATTCTTACAAAACTCAGATAACTAAGTGGACTTAAAAGAAATTTATTTACTTATCTTCTAGAGATGTGTGAGAAATTGTACTGTTACACAATGAACCAATTATTTTTCTAGTATCTTTAGCAGTAGATCGTATATGTATATGAGTTACACTTGAGATCTTCAGTGAGCTTGAGTCCCAATAGACATCCAAGGCAAGGAGCCTCCTTGAAAGAACACTTATCCATCATGATAGGTGAAAATTCAGTCTGCTTAGTGATTAAAACTTGCTCTTTTGTTAAATGCTCATAACATGAAGAGGCAGCAGTGTATCTCAGGTAAGGCATGGGTGCCATTGAGCCAATACTTTGCAGTATCTTCTATTTTCTGTATCCTTTCAGAACACTGACGATTGTGGCTCTCCACAACTTCCTATCCTTTGTAGCTCTCCCACTCCCCTCTTCCATTTACCCAAGCTCCTAATGTAGGTTATTTAATGATTTTCTCTTCCTCTCTTGTCTTCAATCTGTTCTGTGAGTATCAAATTCTCTAAGTCCTCTTTCCTCATTATGTGTCCAAGAAATTTTCAAATACCTTTTTCTGATTCTAAGAGCCCTTTTTTGGTTTCCATTTTCCTTAAAACTCCTCATTACTCACATTTTCAGTCCATGGTATTCTCAGCATCCTTCTGTAAAACCACATTTCTGTTAAGTCTCTTCTTTGTCTTTGAGGAGATTGTCCAACATTCACTACTACAGTGGAGGACTGATATTACATAACAATTCAGCACTCATTTCTTTATTTCTAACAAAAGTTTCCTGTTTCTTAATATTTTGCTTAGCTTTCGGAAGGCAACTTTCACTATTCCAATGCACTCTTGAATTTCACATTTTCCATTCTCTGTTAAAACACTTCCCTCATATGTAAATTTTTGCACTTGCTTGATTTTAACATCTGTAATTTGTTCACGTCTTGGGCTGTCCCTCTTTGTAGCATGATATTTGTTAATTGGGTATTAATTAGCCATCAATTAGGTATTAAACACTAAACCACATGGCAACATTTAAGACAGGTTTAGTCTTATCGTTTTTCTTAATTTCAAATTAAGAAAACGTGAGTCATGTTAAGCCTAATCACAAGTAAAAGGAAACTGAAAATGTAGACTTTGAATTACAAAGAACTGTACCAAATAACAGAAACCACATCATTTGAGGACTACGACTAGCAGCTGTAAATAATAACTTCTCCCATAAATTCAGAAAAAATACGATCTGGTGCTAAAGATAAGGATATTAGTCTACATATAAATAACGTAATTATTACCATTACCACCAAAGGCATGACTGACAAATTTGCATTAGTAAAAACCAGGGAGGTGCTGTCTTAGGCCTAACCAATACTTTTGCTTCCACTTAAATTGTTGCAGTATGAGTGTTGGTTGGTTGGTTTTGTTTAGCAGCATATCAACCTCCATGGGTTATTTAATGCCAAAATTTAAATATTTTGTACACAATTTTATTTTTTTGAGATAATTATGGTTTTAGTGATATGTCATACTAATTAACCCATAGCTGGGGGAAGAAGAGATAGATTCATAACTTTCCCAAGAGTATCTCTGCATAAGTGAATACAATTAACAATTCTGAGTCATTATCTATTACACCACTCGCATATTGAAGCTTACAGCACCTGGTATTTCAAAACAGTCATCCATCTAGATACAGACCAGGTTCAACTTTACTTAACTTCTGTGATGTGGCTGTAAGCCGCAGTACAAGTGCAATAATTTATTAAAATATGATTTCTTATATTTTCATCATTTCCTAATAAAATATTTAAAAGATTATTAAAAATATCTTTTCATGGAGTATTCTATTTTATGGTTTATCAACCCTTTGTGGGTTATTTAAAGCCAGAAAAAATTTTTAGATTGCAAAAATTTTTTTTGAGAGAACAAGGATTTACTGATAAAATCCCAATTGCAAGACATAATCCATTACACCTACCACACATCCAAGCTTACAGCACTTGGTATTCCCAATCAGTCACCTATTTAGATACTGACCAGGCTTGAAATTGCTTAACTTCCATGATTGTACAAGAACCAGAATTTCAATGTTATATGGTTGTAAGGCACATAATGTTTTAAAAGATTGTCTTCCTGGAGTGCCATTATAAATTTTATTATTTTTTTTCTCAAAATGTATTCTTCTATAATATTATGAAATGTATTTTAAAAGAATTTTTTTTTTTGGTTGATTTCATAAAAAAAATGTTCATGTTCCACATGATGTCAGTGGAAAACATTAACTCTTTTTCTAATGTGGAAATAAAAGGTTTATATTGACTATTGTTAAAATGTCATATTTTAGCCTTATGTGCCACTAGGGAGAGCCAGGCTATGATCAATGATGGAATGAAAGGGTTAAAAGAACTGAATTGAAACATTAATTATGGTAAGGAAACATTCAGCATTCATTGACAAAGCAGCTAGTCCTATTGAAATTTCTAAATTCTTTTTATTAAAAGATCAAAGTGTAGTATCTGTTCTCCTCATCTCTAATGGTTATGGTAATATTAGCCATTTCCTTATAAGGAAACATTCAGCATATGTTGACCTAGCAGCCAGTACTGCTTTCAGTTGTAATTTATAAAATCTTTGTATGAAAAAGGTTTTTCAGGAAAATAGGTTTCTCAAGCCCACTGTTATTGCTCTTTCCACAAGTGATGGGCGGGCTTCTTTTCCAACCTTTTGTTTGAAGGGAAAAATAAAGGTTTTGAATTGATTGTCTTCAAAAGTCATCTACTTTACATTTTGCTAGGGCATCACTTTCTATAGATACACATCTGTACAGAGGAGCTGTAATTTAGGCAACCTGTTGTGATGAGTTTCCATTGCAGACTCGCAAGAGCATTTTGATTCTAATTCTGTCTGTAAGCTGAATCTCCTCATTGATACATGATCCACATCCGACTGAATAGACTGATCAATAATTCTTTTTTGGCTAAACGAGCAAGGTTTTTTTTTTTTGCCCGACAGGCAAGAAGCAGTGTTCAACTTGTAAGCTATTTAGTTTTTGAATTACACTTTCACTGCCAACACTTGCTAACAGATACTTGCTCTCACGAGCTGGAGAATAGCCATTGCCAAATCCAAGATGTCAAAAAAATACCATCTTACTTTTAAAGTAATTTCATGATACCACCAAACTGTCTGAAAATTTATTTTTTTTTTTTTCTTTTTGTGTTGCTCCTCCAATACAAGGCTCAAGAGCCACTAAATGTAGAGAATTATTGAATGAGTTTGGTGAGATTTTCAGCATGATTAACCATGCTGTAATCAATGGAGAAAAGTTTGAAAGTTTTTTGTTTTTTTTTCATCTGTGAATGCTTACATAAATCAATGGGGATTGTTTCTTTGTCTTCCGCTATTTTGGCTTACAAACCTTTTCATAGAAATACTATTTATAGAGACTGGAAAAACCTGCCTTAATGAATATTGTTGATGTATAACTGAGAACTTACATGAACATTTTAATATTAATTTCAGGCAAGTTTTTTTTTCATCTTATTATTGTAGATTTTTATTGCAATGCTTGGGTCACTTAATGGTCATAAATTGTTAAGTGACCCATGCATTGTGGTAAAAAGGAACAAAAATAAGATGGAAGGCAAACTAGCCTGAAATTAACAATAATCACCATTTAATGGTTGTAGATTGTTAAATAGCAATTATTGTCAATTTCAGGTTTGTTTGCCTCCCATCTTCTTATTGTTGCTTTTTATCACAATGCTTTGGTTATTTTATACTCTACAACTATTAGGTAGCAATCATTGTTAATTTCAGGCTCATTTGCCTTCCATCTTATTATTGTTATTACAGTGCTGAATTTGTTTTACATTCTACAATTTGAATAAGCAATATGTCTCAGAAGTAATAGTAATATTTTTGGCAGCCTTTCTGGTATAGATAAATCTGAAAGTTTTATCTATACTCAATTTGATTATGAACAGCCATTAGCAGGAAAAATTTAAACTTTCTTCCTAAAACTCTATTCTTTATCTATTTTTTCCACATCATATTTTTGTTTCCATCTAGTAGTAGTAGATATAGTAGTCTTGTCTGAATTTGTTATTATTCATTTCATCTTATTTTTATGGCTTTTCATCCAAACACTTTGGACCTTTTACACACTATAACCATTGAAAGTGCGGTCCTTGTACTTTTGACCATTCTATCAGTCATCATCAAGGAGGAGGCATAGAAAGATTTAAAGCTGCTGATTTTTGATTTATCCCAGTGTTTCCCAACCTTTTTAAGCAACAGCACACCTAGGAGTAAATGAAAATATCATGGCACACTTAGCAAAAAGCTTTTTAGGGTATAATGTAACAGATATTAAAACAAAGTATTTAAAATAATGCAATCAAAGAATAGTGAAAAGAATTATTTAAAAAGAAAGTTTAATACTTATTCATTTTAAAAATTAATGCTGTACTATTATTACTTACACACACACACACATATATATTACAATAAATCATTCATACAAAAAGTAAATTAGTAAAGCTAATGATATAAAATCCCTTTGCTAACAAAATTTTAAAGATGTATTAACCTACCAATCACTCGATGAATGTCATGAACCTTGTTTTTTAAAATTATAAGCTGTATAAAGTCTTCCTTAAATACGCAAGTACTTTCGACTGTACATTCAGTCATCTTTAGGCATGGAAATTTTGTTTTTGGTAAAATTAAAGTAGCATCCGAGACAAAGAAATGTAATGCGAAATGTGTTATTGATAACGGATACAAACTTTTGGAGCATGCAGTTGCAATGCTAAGGTTGTTTAAGAGAGTGCATTTTTTTGTTGTAGAAGTTTATCAGTCAATGAGTGTGTGTGTGTATATATATATATATATATATATATATATATATATATATATATATATATAGATAGCATAATTATTTATTTATTGTTTTTAGGCCATCAAATTATTTTAGTCGGTAAACTACAAAACGGAGAAGGAAATCTAGATAAAATAGTATAAGTTAATTTGTAGTAAATGGTTTCGTGAATTAAAGTAAATGGGGGTTAGAAGTTATGTATGTGTATCAATACGTGTGTGTGTGTGTGTGCGTACTTACATTTATGTGTGGATGCAGGAATGTATATGCAGGTGATTTTCTTTTTTTGTGTTTGTGTGATTTTGTTTGAATAAGAGTATAAGTTAAGTGTTACAGATTGACCTGATAGTTAGAATAGCGAATTTCTTTTTAGAAAATGCTAGTATAGGATAGATTTGAGTTAGGTACGTGGGTAGGTTTGGTTAAAGATTTAGTATCGCTATGGGATTAGTATTTAATATGTAAAACATGGGCTTAAACAATTCAATAAAGATACCAGTTCACCTCGTTATAGATTCCGGAAGTAGTAAATCTAAACCGGATGAAGAGAAAAAAAAGACAACACTATATAGTAGAGGCGTGTGAAAAGCCCTGTTTTCATTGGCTGACACTGACTGACAAATGTCAATAAGAAGTCCAGCCTTGTTAGCTCGTATGATTACTGTTTTTTGCAATATCGCGGTGCGTGGCACAACGCTTTCAAGTAGGCAGACTGACTCGTCTAGAATCAGGTCGAGGTTGCTGTTGGAGCCGATATGATGTGAAACCCAAAATCGGCAATGAGAACAGTGCATCACTGAAGACCACCCTTGATGCATCTGAAAATGTATGATTTAACTATATATATATATATATATATATATATATATATATATACACACACACACTTCACTGATTTAGTCTGTTGAAAACCACTTAATTCATTAAATATTTAAGATTTGGAATTACTATTTATGCAATATTACATGAAGTTAAAAACAAAGTAAAAAAAGCCAGCATTTGTGTGAATACATGTAAAATAAACAAGGTTTATATTTTACATGGGCTTACAGCCATAACATGTTCAAACACTGGTTCCCATATGACTACTTGTTAAGCAAAATTGATCCTGGTCAGTATCTACATGGGTAACTGCTTGGGAAGACCAGATGTTGTAAGCTTGGATGTGAAGGTGATGTAATGGATAACAGCTTAGAACTGGAAATCAGAGAGCTAAGTTCCCATTACATTCACTTATGCACAAATACCCTTAGGAAAGATGAATCTACTTCTTCTCCCCAGCTATGGGTTAATTAGTAGGACTTGTATCAGTAAAACCATTATTATCTCCCCAAAATTCTTACAATCTAAAAATATTTTCTTGCTTCAAATAACCCCAAATTGTTGATAAACTGTAAAAAGAAAAAAAACAAATCAATATATTTCACATTCACTTGACTTCACTTTAAGTATGCATAACTCAAGTCTGGTTGCCTTGATTGCAAGCCAATTCTCATTTCTTTCTGTTAGATTAAAAAAAAAAAAAATGTTTTAGTCCGTGTCTCTGCCAAGTGGACGTTTGCATAAAGAGCAATCCATTAATTAGTTCTAGTTGCCCAACCAGATTTACCTTAAAAGCAAATATGTTGGGGAACTTTATGCAAAACTATATGCAGATAGCCGATCACTGATAAAAAAGAAAAGAAAAGGTCAACAGAGACTTGATTACTGACAATATCAAATGCAGTTAAATGAGTTGAGAGACATTAGAGGGCATGACCTCAGCACTTTATACGACCAGGTCTTTTCAGAAACCCCTTTTAAATGTTTGGCTTCATTGTGTACCTAGACATCATGAGGCCACAAGAGTAAACTGCCTGGCCGCCCTAATTAAACAACAAAGAATTTGCATTAAATATAATATCATTCTCCAAAGGCAATGGTATATTGAAATGTGTACAATATATTTAATATGCATGCCAAAAAATTCGATATGTCTTTCCCATTTATGCATTACATATGATGTTACTTTAAACTGATTCCAATTCAAGCTGTATAAAAAATGCTAGGGTGTAGCCAGCAGAATCTTCTCTACCATGCTGACAATATTCAGGTCTTCCTGAGATAGGTGAAAGTATTTGAACAAAACAGAAAAAAAAAATCATGAACTTCAGACAGTTTATCCACAATTTTGATCCTAATAAGCAACATCTTATTTGTAAATTGGGAAGATACATTAAAAAATAAAATAAGACTGACCTTGTTGGTTGAATTTATCAAACTTGTTTGTAAGAATTCCTGTTGCCTAAATACACTTTATAGGAATGTATTGGACAGCAGTCCTTCTGGAATATGTTTTATTAAAAATGACAAGGTACTTCTATTAGTTTTGTGTGCAAACAAGAGATTTCGTTTTTAGATTTAATGTATGTAGAAATTGTCTCAATGCTTGTTTGTTCCAAATGCTTTTGGCTAATCTCCAAAGACTTTAGCTGTGTTATTGGGAGTCTGTTCCACAAGGCAGTGGTTTGTGGGAGGAAGCCATTTGAATGGAACTTACTTCTCACCAAGGGAATATGGAGGGAATTTGCTACCCTGTGACTGGTATGGTGGGTCATAGCCATAAAGGTGGAACCAAGAAATGTAGTTCATCTGAGCACTTTCCAAGAGCAATGAGAGACTCACCACATCCCAGCTGTGAGAGAGAGATTGGGGTGTGGAAAATAATTCTTCTCCAACAAGGACTCGGAGACACTTTTGAACTTGAATTTTCTGTAACCTCCTAGTTATTTCCATAGAAACAAGGAGCACAATAACAGGAATTTTTAGCTTCAAAACACTATTTTTTCATGCATTTTTGTTAATGATGAATAAAAGTGCAGGAAAGGGATAGTCAGTGGTCAGGAATTAATAGAAGCAATATTGATATTATATGTATAATGTAAATTCACTAGTAATGATTTCATTATAGATTTATGATTGAAAGTATATTTTTTATTTATACTATTGTTCACCCAATGCAAGGCCCAAGGGCTACTCAAGGTAGAGAGTTACTGAATGAGGTTATTGTAAGTGCATACAAGGAGAGATTAAGAGATGCATATTATGAGGATATGTAGGATAGATAACTGTTGCCTCTAGACTTGAAGATCATAGTGATTGGAGAAGCATCCTTTTGGAGGTCTGTTGCACAATATAGTTTCTTCCCTCGGATAAGTTATCTGAATGGAACTTCCTCCTTACCAATGGAATATGAACAGAATGAGGATGAGTTGTCTCTGTATATGACATGGTGAGTCTTAGCTGTGAAGGTCTGGACTGGTGGCACTGCATAACTGTAAATACTAATGAATATACAATAGAAATGAATTGAAAATCAGGAAGAAAGGGATTGTCAATGGTCAGGAATTAATGCAAGCAGTGCTGAGAGAAGAGGGCTATTATATGTAGAATGTAAATTCATTACTAATGATTTACTATAGGAATGCATTGAAAATCTGAAAGAAAGGGATTGTCAGTGGTCAGGAATTAATGCAAGCAGTACTGAGATAAGAATGTGAATTCATTACTTATGATTTACTATAGGAATGCATTGATAACAGTAACTCTCTTTATTTTTTAAAAAGAAAATTATAATTAAATATAGAACAATATTAAATGATTTTCTAAATTTAGAAAAATATTTTATTATTTAATGGAACACACATTTATTTATTGAAAATGTGTTTTCAAAAAATATTAAATACTAAATTTAGGTTAAATTAAGTAAAAAAAAAAAAAGTAAATTTTGGAAGACATTGAATTAAGAAATGTTAAATAATTCGAAAAAGTTAAAAGGATAAATAATTCTAAGCAAAAAAAATGGAAGTAAATAGCAGGGACAGTGGATTTATGCATTGCAGCTCAAACTGCGGAATCAGAGAGCTGAGTTTGAATTCCAGTCAAGTTCATTACATTCACTTACAAGTTAATACCCCTGGGATAAGTATAAATCCATCCCCCCAAGCTATGGATAAATAGCAGGTCAAGTTGGGCCCTTGATTGGCAACCAGTCTAGGAGAAGTATAAATTCAAACCAGCTTGGAGAGGGTTGGGCTCTGTCAGGCCATCTTGCCCAGGAAACACCAATGCTACTGTGGCTGCAGTACGTGTGGCGCTCCTTAGACCCTAATGGATTATGAGATTTTAATATTAATAAAATAAGTGTAATTATAGAATATAATTTTAAAATTTAATACTGAATTAAAAAAAACTAAAAATGAAATGATTAAAATATCATTTTCATAAATCAGAATTGTAAAGCTAAAAATAAAAAAAATTCCTCAAATCAAAGACTAAGCTAAAAAAAAATTCCAGTTCCACAAACGTTAAAAACAGGTTTAAAAATGGTTTTATTACCCCACAAAACATGAGTGAATTTAGAATTAACAAAGAAAGTCCAGATATTAGCAAAATTGATCAGAACTGGTTTTGTTTACAAGAATAGATTTCTTAAGCAATAATGATAAACCTTTTGACCTCATCACCAAATATTAATCAATATTTGCAGATCAATAAACCATATAAAAGATCAAAGAGCCATCCTGTTAGCAGTCATGTCATTGTAAACCAGGGAAAATGGAAAAGAAATGTGAATGTGTTTTTTCTTCATTATTGCAGCTGCTTGCTGTTCTTTGTGGGTAGCTGAACAAGACTGTCCTTTTATTTATTCTTCAGCTGTCCCAATAAAAAGGTTATGTTCTTGCCAATGTCTTCCACAAGAATAAAGAGTAGCAAGATATTTTAAAGTCACTACACTTCCTCAAAAATAATGGGGCTTACAGCCACATCATGTTGAAACACTAGTACAATCACTGAAGTTAAGCAACATCAGGCTTGGTCAGTACCTAGATAGGTGACCACTTGGGAATACCAGGTGATTTAAGCTTGGACATGTGGGTGGTGTAATGGATAATGGTTTTGAATTATTAATTGGAAAGACAAGTTCCAATTCCAGATGGCTTCATTATATTCCCTTATACGCAAATACCCTTGGGAAAAGGTATGAATGTACCTTTTCTCCCCCCCAGCTATGGGTTAATTAGTATAACTTGTGTCACTAAATCATCATTATCTACCCCCACTCAAATTCTTACAATTTAAAAATATTTTATGGCTTTAAATAACCTGCAAGGGGTTGGTCAGACATAGAAAACAAATATATATATATATATATATAGTCATCCACAGACAGACTGTTTCACAGTATCACAGCTCATCAGTGTGACTAGACATGCAATTGGTTCAAGCCAGAATTGAAACACAATGAATTTGGCATCAGTTGGAGTCTCTCACCTTTAGGCTATCGGCATCTATATATATGTTGATGCATACATACAGTTCACCAACAACATGCCTTTAAATGGTAATGTTATACCCATATTGGTAACTATCTCTTTTCAACCCTTCTCTGACCACTCACCTTGTAACACAATATATACCACAAACTACATAAAAGCCACCTTAAATACAGAATTGAGTATCTCGGCCTTTGAAACACATGAAGACTGTAAAACACCTGTATAGCAAGCTGAGGGCCCACATGAAACATTAAGTCATGGAAAAGCAGAAATATTTGAATAGCATTTTATTTATTTATATATATATATATATATATATATATTATAAATATAATTGATTTAAAATATAATTATTTTAAAATATGGTTATTTTAGCTACACAGTTCAACCATGTTTCAAAAATAGAAGCTAAAAACCCTAATTTTATTTTTTGCAATTAAATTAAAAGCATTAGTTCCATTTCATCTTCAAGCGAATCTTCTAATGCTTTTAATTTAATTGCAAAAAATAAAATTAGGGTTTTTAGCTTCTATTTTGAAACATGGTTGGAACTGTATAAAATAACCATATTTTAAATCAATTAATTTATAATATTAATGCTCTGTAAATTTAAAAATAAAATATCTATAAGATATATCTATCTAAAATATTTAAAAATAAAATATCTATAAGAACACGGATTTTATATCTTACTGTTCTTTCTTTTTATTTATATATATATATATATATATATATATAATAAAAAAAAGAAAGTAAAGATATATAATCTGGTGTTCTTATTGATATTTTATAAAACAGTGCTCAATGTAAATATACAGAGCATAAATATTATAAATTAACGGATTTAAAATATGGTTTCTTCGCTACACAGGAATTACTATGTTTCAAAAACCAGAGCTAAAAACTTCAAATTTAATTATATAATTTAAATTAAAAGCATTAGTTCTGTTTCATTGTCAAGTGAATTTTGGAATAACTTATTTTTAAATTTACTGAGTTTTAAGCACACACAAATTCATAATTTTTTGTTTCCAAGGATACAGAGAAATCCAATCATTTAGACAGGGGTGGTAGCATGTTCATTTTTAGTAAATAATTAATGTATCAATTATGAGTTATGTTTGAAAAAGAGGTTAAGTCTAGGGAGGGTAGGGGTGTATTTTTCAATGAATTTTGAAATCCGTTCAACGCATGTCGTCTGTTTTTTTATCAACAAGAAAAATTTTTTCGACATTTTTTTGCTGTTAAATTCATACTTGTATACCTAAAGATTCTTTCTAAAAGATATATCTAGTTAAACCTAGAGAGCCAGACAAACCTACCAAGTGGATCGTCAGGGAAGTATAATTTCTTATACATATAAGATTATTACTACTAAATATATATATATATAGAAAAAACAACTAAGAAGTTACAAATTAAAAAAATAATAATCTTTTTTATGAAAGTATTTATTTATATATAATATTTCAGATCGATCTATTTATTTATATTTCAGGTTGATCTGAAATATCAAATATAAATAAATACTTTCATAAAAAAAAGATTATTTTTTTTTATTTGTAACTTTTTAGTTGTTTTTTCTATTATATATATATATATATATATATATATATATATATATGTGAAAACAATATTTAAATTTTTATATAGAATGTCTACCAAGAAAGGCAAAATAAACAGAGAATGGAATCTGGAAATAAATTTACTGTTAATGATGTAGCAACTAAAGCACTTTTTTTATACATTTTATCAGTTATGACTCCTTGACCATAAACCTTACATATTTTTATAGATGGCAGCATTTCCATTCATTCCTTTTATTTTCTTGCTTGAACTCTCATATCATTATGAGACGTAAATGCACTTTCAATCCCTCTACTAATGGGGCTAAGAGTTTTATTAATCAACTGTGTATGCTACCACCACTATGCAAAAACTAATGTTTGTTAGTTTACTCCAAATTTATTTTTTACTGCCACATATGATGAGGGATCATGATGATATATTCATCATTAAAATTGGTTCCCAAAAACAGAAATTACTTATGACTTATATATATGATTAAAAGGAAAGATAGTCCATATGTTCTTCTTATAATCAGTTATGTGCCATGCGTGATACATGCTTAGGTGATCATGTAATCTTTTGATACATGACTAATGAGGCATATTTTTCCCCCGCAGCAGGTTGCCATTTCTTTCTGTGGTAGACCAGTTGCCATCCAAGGCTATAGAACCCGGTCTGTCCTGCTATTTATCCATAGCTGGGAGAAGAAGAGGAGGATTCATACCTTTCCTATGGGTATTGGCACGTAAGTGAATGTAATGGATTCAACTGGAATTTGAACTCTGCTCTCCGATTCTTCAATCGGAGCCACTATCCATTAATCCACCATGCCTCCTGCTTCTTATAATATGTAGATTTAATAGGCTGGTTAATAAAATTTAACGAATAAAAAGCCAACAAAATGATAACAATATTGGCAATAAAAGTGATGATATTTATCATATATTAACCTTTTTCACTAAATTGAAGCATGAAGAGAAAGATTTTAAAGTTGGAATTTTCAGACATGTGCCCTTTTTCAGGGGGGATTCCCAGCACGAGGCACCATCAAAAAGTGCCTGAAAACTATATCATGGGTAACGCAAGCCTTGTAAGTGAAATTGGGTATATAGAACCATTTGGAAGCCATTGATGGTTGTGCTAGCACAAATTCACAAGTCATCGTGACCGAGGGTTTTAGCATACTGGTCTTGTTCAAAAATTTTTGATCATGCCAGATTGTGAACTCTCTCCCAGAAAATGTAACTATCGTCCACTCTGCGTTTAGGTAGGCTATTTGCATTTTCCTATAAATATTTATTGGCTGAATATTTTCCGGACAGACATTGTACCAGGTTACAAGGTGAGTACTTTAACGAAGATTAGCATCCCACTGACCTAGGTAGGCTATTTTTAAAAAATTTTTTAATATTAAATAGCTGAATATTTTTAGGGCGGACATTGTGTACTTGAAACAAGTCCCAATGGAAGTACTTTCAAAGGAGACTAAGGTACCTCTGTTGTTGGTAGACTATTTTAAATAGATATTAAATGGCTTGATACTTTTCAGATAGATCTACACTTACAGGAAATTCCAAGGGGAGCACTTTGAAGAGGACTAAGTCATGATTTCAGTAGGTAACTTGTTTTTCATTAATAAAAGATACTGATATTAGATGATTTACGTATTACATGTGTCCTGCTGCTGCTGTCAAATTCCCTTATTCTGTATGACAATCATTTTGATTAGACATCCAATTGGATTTCTATTTGCTTATCAAGAAAATATTTTTCTTTTCCTTTTCGACAGGTCTTTTACGACATTGGCTGCATCAATCCCCTGAAGCGGCTTGCAAGCAGTCCAAATGCAACTGCATCGAAACTGGCTATTGAAGCCCTACGTATCATCGGGGAAGAAATCCCACACAAACTCACCCAGCAGGTACCCCTCTGGACTTCTGAGGATGTTTCCTACTGGGTCAATCAGGTGAGTTAGATATTATATTCATCGGCCCGTCTAAAATCAACACGAGAGAAAGGAAAAAGAAAAAAAAAAAAAAAAGAAAGCACCCTTACACACCCCATACATATAAAACACCACTCACTACCCCCTATCTTCAATATCGCCTTCATTTCCTGTACCTCGAAACCAATATGATCACTTCTTCAACAATCTACAGCAATTAACAACTAAGATCTACCGATATAAGTACTTGGACTGAAACTTTTACTGAACTGCACGCGTACTCACACGCATGTGTGTCTTTTTCTGCATATATGTATATATAAATATGGCTTTTGTTTTTTTTGTTTTTTTTGTTTTTTTTTTTGTTTTTTTTCATTTGCTAATATTTTATATTTACAATTCTGATTTTTGCAGACTTTTCTTTCTTTTTAATAACCTCTGTAAGACATTTTTTTTTTTTTTTTTAATGGACACTTACCAAGATCCAGAAGTTTTTTTTTGGGGCGGGGGGGCAACTGCTTCTCCAATTTGTTATTTTTTACATGTTTTCTCATGATATTCTCTCTATTACTTTACCTCCCAACCTCCTTTTCTTTTTAATGAAATTTGGGATATTCTTTATTATTTTCTTGCAATTTAAATGAATCCATGGAAGCTGGAATCAAAAGGATTGTGCTTTTAGCTAAAGAAAATTATGTACAGTGTTTTAGGTAAACACACAGACATATATATAAGAAGTGAACATTGAAGTCAACACTCTGAGGCGACAGACTGTTTCATGCTAGATGCAATTGCCAGCCCATGTCATGTAGCTTGACAATTGCATCTAGCATGAAACAGTCTGTTGCCTCTGAGTGTTGACTTCAATGTTCACTTTTATATTTACATACTCTATCTCTGATATTGAACACTTTATCCCATAACACACCTTAAAACATATATATATATATATATATATATATATATATATCCGACAATTATTTTAATACATTTTATGTTTATACATTCTTTTTATAGATCCAAATATTTAAGTAAATGCTCTGTTTATAATAAACAGTATTAAACAACATTTACCGGCCTGAATGTCTGAGAAATTTTCAAATTCGACCTTGATAACCGAATGCTCCTCTGTGACCAATTTGGTTAAAGGCATGTCAAGCTAAATGACAGTTCCATATAAGATACAGGTTCAAATCCTGTCGGAGGACGAATATTTTCTATGAAAATTTCTCGGACATTCAAGCCGGTAATTGTTGTTTAATACTGTTTATTATAAACAGAGCATTTACTTAAATATTTGTATCTATAAAAAAAAATGTATAAACATAAAAATGTCTTTATATATATATATATATATATATACACACATATATATATATACGAGAGAGAGAGAGAGCATTAAGTGAAGGGAGAATAAAAAGTAAAAATACTTCTATATGTATTAAACATTGTAAAGAGTCAAGCAAATAAATTATAAACAGGGATTTTATTTTTTTTTAATCCAATATCATTTCTTATTACATTGAATTTATTTTATCATTTCACCCCAAGCAAGGGCAATATATCCATTAGCATGAAAGGGATTACCAAGTGTGAGAGAATATGGAAAAAAAACCACTAAGGAGAGAGAGCAACAAAAGAACAAGAATTAATTAGACAGAAGATAACAATTGACATTGCATTTAAATTTTTCAAGTTCACTGTTGATAGGAAAGCAAGACGCCGGAAGAGAGTTCTATAAGTGAGAAGTGAGATAGAAAAACTCTTACCATAGAACTTACAGTTACATCTAGCCATTCCAACAGTAAAACGAGGAATCCTTGCTGCCAATCTTGTACTGTGCTTAAATTCATAACATAGAAGAAAGTTCACCAGGAAAATTACCATGAAAGTATTTATAGAAAAGGCACAGGGAAGTTACGTTACAGCAGGTGGGAAAGTGATTGAAGCCAAGATGCCAGATGTTATATTTTAGTGGATAAACATGTTTGAGTAGAGACCCTGTTTTTGTAGACAGAAGGAATTATATCCACCAGCCTGTGCATTTGAGAGACTTAAAGAAATTCTCTGAATACCCAGGTTTGTAGACCATAATTCACACTGTTTAAAATCATAGGTAGCTACTAAAAATAACATTTTGAGTAATTACAATATCATCTATTTGAATATCCTACAGGGGTTGGACAAAATAATTAAAACACTTGTTAAATTCAAAGAAAATTTATTTAATATGGAGATGGTCCTCCTTTAACCTCACAGACAGCTTTAATACATCTAGAAATGGAATCATACAGCTTCCTGACTTCACCCAGAGGAATTTTCAGTCATTCTTCCATTAAAACCTTATCCAGCTCTTTAAGACATGATGGTCGAGGATAGTGTCTCCTAACTTGTCCAAAATGCACCACAAATGTTCAATAATATTAATATCTGGAGATTGGGGAGGCTACTCCATGTGTTTTAGCTCACTTTTATGCTCTTCATACCAATTCTTAACCACTCGGATGGTATGTATTGGAGCATTATCATCTTGGAAGATGCAGTCACCATCATGGAATAAAGTCTGGGCCACTGGATGAACACGATCTCCCAAAATGTTCAAGTAATCTTTGCTGTTGATTCTACCATGCAGGGCAACTATTGGACTGAGACATTTCCATGATATGGCGGCCCAAACTATCACTGATCCACCACCATGCTTCACTGTTGGAAGGAGGCAGTCAGGGTTTTAAGCTTCTTTGGGCTGCCTCCACACATAAACTCGCCCTGAAGTTGGGAAAAGAGAAAAACTGGACTCGTCTGAGAATATGACTTTCTTCCATTATTCTGCAGACCAGGCATTGTGATCTCTGCAACACTTCAACCTCTTCTTAATGTTGGGAGTGGAGAGAAGAGGTTTTCTTACAGTGGCTCTTCCATGATATGAAGCCTTATGGAGCTCACGATGAACAGTTTTAGTAGTAACTATTCAGATGATTATTCAACTCAACAGTCACTTTTGCCACAGTAGTTTGATGATTTTTTTTGCCACATTGCATTTCAATGCACATCAGTCCCTGCCAGTAAGTTTGCAAGTCCAGCCCAAATTGCTTCAGTTGCTAGAGGTTTTGCTCTGTTTCTTGAATTGCGTCATAGTTCTTGATAGGGTAGCTCTTGAAAAACCAAACAGTTCAGCAGCCTTAGTGATCGAGGCTCCTGCCATGCAAGCTCCAACAATTTGCCCTTTTTTTGAACTCGGAGTGGTCACGCATTTAGCTTAAATTTCACTAAATTCTAAAAATAAAAAAGACAAAGACAGTAAATTAGATAAATAAACATATTTACAATAGATATAACCTGCAATTACGAAGTTTTAGTTAAAGTTCTTCATATAATAGGTCTTTGAAATATAGGAGTGGAAGTTTCAATTATTTTGTCCAACCCCTGTATATTTAGGCAGTAAATTTTACTTTATGAATAGTCCCTAATGGAATTTGGAGAAAGAGTGAGTCCTAGTACTCAACTGGCTTTTGTATATGTGGGTGGTGTAATAGATAATAACTCTGAATTGTTAATTGGAGAGCTGAATTTCAATTCTGATTCTGCTCATTATATTTACTTATACACAAATATCTTTGGGAAAGGTATAAATCCACATCTTCTCACCTCAGCTATGGGTTAAATAGTAAAACTTGTATCCCTAAAACCATTATCTCCCCCCCCCAAATAAAAATGAATATTTGTCTGTATTTCTAAATATTTTAACTATTTACACAGTTCGGACTATTGTCCTCATCTTTATTGTTATATTTGTAACATTTTGGCCATTGTAATATGCTCCAGCCTTCTTCATCTGATATAAGTTGGAATTTTGTACCAAACCCTTTATTTCATCCACCAGAGTAGATTGTTCTAGTAAAGGGTTCAGTTCGAAATTCCAACATATATCACCTGATGAAGGCTGGTATGTACAATGGCTGAAACATCATGAATATAACAATAATGATGAGATCAATAGTTTGAACAATTTAAATAGTGTAAAAATAACTTTATGTACAAAATATTTAGGTTTCAGTATTAAATGACCCATAGAGCTGTTGATATGTTGCTAAACAAAAACAACCAACTAAATCTTCTCAAAAAGAAAGAATTCAATTGTTTGAAACAAGATTTTAAATAAATACTCTTAAAATTGACATTAAGCTTAGAATCTCTGCTAATCTGTTTAACACCGGTGAGAAAGGGGAATAAGTGTTTTTAAAGAAAAACTGGCAAAAATCAACTTATGCTAACACTGGCAGTGGAGGGAAGACTAACCCCCCAACACACACACACACACACACAACTTTCAATTGATACTTCTCTTTTTGTAGTTAAGGTATTGATTTGAAACACCAGATACATTACTAAAAATAGAACAAGTCAAAGGAAGAAAAAAAAAAACATTAGAAATAAAAATCCTAGCAAGCCACATTTGACAAGAAAACATCAGATTTAGCAAATATTTCAATTATGCTGATGTCAGTAAAATTGGAAAAAAACCCTAGAAAATGTGATTTATTTTAAAGTTTATTTGTGTGGAAAAATAATATATAAATTTTTATATATCAGAATAATTTTAGGAAAATCTATGACAAAGTGGAAAAAGTTTTCGTGTGACACATTTCGTTCTTTAGGACTTCATCAGACTAAAGTGATGTTTACATTGATGTGATTACACATGCACATGAAGGAAAGGAGGTCTTCTCAATTTTTAAATTTGAATTAAAAAATTTATTTTAATATGTGGTTGGCGATATAGTCTAACCGATTTCATTTTCTTTGTTTTTATCACTTTGTTATTAAATCTCTCACATTGTGATAAAAGAAGATCTGCTAAGAAAGGGGAAATGCTGTAACAATCTGGACATAAATTTATGTGGGTGATCTAGCAATTAAAGCACTTTCTATGCATATTCATCTTAGTAAATCATTTTCTCTTTTAGACTAGCATTTCTTAAATCAAAATTATGGTAGACTGATTATGGTGAGCAGCTAATGCATTTAGTTTGTTGCTTTGTAAAAGATCCCTTTTTGTGTTCATATAATTTTTTAAAAAATTCCTTGTGGCAATTATTACAGGTGACAGAGTAAATTCCTCCTTCAAGTTTTAGTTTATTGTTTTGTATTAATTCTTGAATTGTTTTTGAAGTAAGCATAATAAATTTTATATTAAGCTTAGATAAATTCTTTTTAATTGTAGTCTTAGCAGTTAAAAATACAAAATTTAGGCTGAAAAATTATGTACAAGTGATGATACTGACATCAAAATGCCAGACCCAATGAATTTTTAAAATAAGACGAAGTAAATAGGGGTGCAAGGTTAGGGTGTGTCTTCTCATCAGATTTATTCAACCTTTCAAATGAGGTGATTCTGAAGTCCTATCAGGATTCATTATTGGCAGCCACAATCTTAGCAACATAAGATCCACTTCTTTTATTGTTCTCTCACATTAATGTTTCATTTTTCTCACATTCTTTCACACTTAGTAACCCTGTTGCATCTTAGTGGCTTTATTGGTATGCTTGGGGTGAAATGATTAAAAAATATATACAGATGGGACAGTGTTGTTAGCAGACATGGAAAGAAAATTCCTACAGAAGGTAGTAAAAGAAAGCAAGAAGAAAAGACTAAGCATCAATTGTAAGATAGAATGCATGGTTGTTAACAAAAGGGACAAGCCAAAATGCAAACTACAACTTGGAGACATCAAAATCAAGCTTAACAGGAAAGAAAAGGCAACACTGAAATCCGAAAGCACATTGGAATAGTAAAATATACTTTCCAAAAGTTAAACAAAGTGTTAAGAAACAGAAAATTTTCATTAGAAACAAAGAAAAGAGTATTGACTGTTGTGTAACATCAGTCATACTCAGCTATGGCAGTAAATGCTGGACAATCTCCTCTCAGATGAAGAAATGACTTTCGCCACCAGAAACGTGTTTCCTCAGAAGGATGCTGAGAATACAAGACTGGGCATGTGACCAACAAAGTTTTAGAGAAAATGGAAACAAAAAGGATACTTATACTTAGAATCAGAAAGAGACAACTGAAATTTCTAGAGAACATAATGAGGAAAGAGGGCTTGGAAAATTGAACACTCACAGGATATATTGAAAGCAGGAGAAAGCAGCAAATAACCTACCTAACAAGCTTTTGGTTGACAAAACGGAGATTAGGAGATAGAAAAAAAAGACAAACATTGCTGTAAAGCTACAAAAGACAGAAAATTGTGGAGAACCATGATTGTACATGTCCTGAAGATATAAGGCATATAGATGAAGATGGAATTTTTAAATTTGGCAGGGCACCCCTCCTCTACCTTTAAGTCAGTTACATGATTGCTCAAACATGTATCTCTTGATACATGACTAATGAGGGAGAAGATTTTTCCCACAGTAGTTGCCATTTCTTTCTGCAGTAGACTGGTTGCCAACCAAGGCTAACGAATCCAGTCTCTCCTGCTATTCAACCCATAGCTGGAGAGAGGAGATGGATTCATACCTTTCCCAAGAGTATGTGTGTGTAAATGAATATAACTCCAAAATAGCTTTCTGGGGATAGGGGTTAACAAACCTTTTCAAATTTTTGGTTATTTTCTATTATCAATGTCACCCAGCACCCCCAATTCAAGTCCTTTGCCCTACAGTGTAATGTGGGTCAAATTTTTGCCTGACCTAAATTTGCTTCTTGGTGAACCCTAAGAAAAAAAAAATTAGAAATGTTTTTTTAAAAAATATACAACAAAGACACATTGAAGCAGTTTTAAAAAAAAAAAAATTTCTGGATTTTATTTTATTTTTTAACTTCAATTCTTTTTATTGTTACTTCTGTTGCTGCTGCTTTTTGTGTAATAAATATATATATATATATATATATATATATATAAAATAGATTTCACACTGTGGGATAAAAGTAAACTTTTTTTTTTGTGTGAAAATAATGTAAAAAAAAAAAAAACGCATGGAAATAAAATTATTTCATGACAAGATTGAGATAAACCTTAATTAACCCAACTCTCGGATTCAGGTTTTTCTGTCCGACTTTTCTGGAAAAAATAAGTCTACCTAATTGCTTCATTCCAGAGTTACCCACTGTCCCAATCTATCTAGAAACCTCACTGACCCCAGTCACTTTGAAAATCAGAAATGAAAAATCATTAAACAAATCTTTTTAGAATTTCAATGTATAGTTTAACAGAAAAAAAAAATCAATGTTATTGGAAATGACCAAAAATGCTTTTTATAAACAGAAATATTTAATTTTTGCAAGTCTTAAATGAAATTATTCTAATGGTATCACAACATTTTGTCATAGAATTCTTTCTTAAGACTTCTCTTTCTCTCAGTGCCATTTCCTTTCAGATTTATCCACAACTTTATGTATTTACAGATTTTTAACTAATCAAGTTACTGTGGAATGATTTTATTTCCATGTTTTCAATCATTGTTTTATTGACAATTTTTAATAATAATTAAAAAGAAAAAAAAAAAAGCTAAAAACTTGACATATTTGTTTAGGTGTTCAGACATGTTCATTTTGTAATTAAAGGAAAGGCTGTATGTATGTTGTATTCGGTGTGAATGAATTACAGTTAATTAATTAAACCTACAAAGATTTCTAACCTTTAAATGGTGTTATCATCAATTGATATTTCAATAGAGATCAATAGATATCAATCGGTTGAGGATTGAAACTTTTTCCAATGGCATAAGCATCATTTAATCACGATTTGAATCTAAATGACTAATTGGCATTTATTTCCTGGGATATTTGTCTGCAAATAAAGTTGTAAGAACAAACCAAAGACTATGTATTGTCTGCATGCATACTCCGCAAGAAGAAAATGCAAGAAATAGTAAGAATTTGATGCAAAGAATGTGCAGCACCATTATGCTTAGAATGCTTCAAGGAATATCATACTTTCCGTTTGGATTTCTGGGATGAAGCGTTACCATTATTTACACTATTTATATTCGAACTATTCTCCTAATCTTTGTTGTTGGGCTTACGGTCAACTCACATTGAAACACCAGTCACCAAAGTTAAGCAATGTTGAGTCTGGTCAGTACCTAGATGGGTGACCACTTGGGAATACCAGGTGCTGTAAGCTTGAATGTGTAGGTGGTGTAATGGATAATGGCTTTGAATTGTTAATTGGAGAGCAGTTCCAATTTCAGTTGGGTTTGTTATTATGAGCACATACCATTGAGAAAGATATGAATTCACCTCTTCTCTCCCCAAATATGGGTTAATTAGTAAGACTTATATCATTATCTCAAACAAAAAAAAAATTCTTACAATCCAAAAATATTTTCTGGCTTTAAATAACCTGCAAAGGGTTGATAAGCTGTAGAAAATGAATGAATGAATCAATCAATATATTTTACATTCACTTTATGTATAACTCTGGTGTGGTTGTCTTGATTGTAATCAACTCTAAATTGACTTTCTGTTAGATTAAATTAAAGAAAAAAACAAAAGATAATTCAGATGTTTTAGTCTGTGTCATTATCCATTACACTATCTGCACATCCAAACTTACAACACCTGTTATTCCCAAGCCAGTCACTCATCTAGGTACACTTGTCGAGTCACTCATCCAACCTCAGCATTGCTTAACTTTGGCTATTGTACAGGAAATGGTATTTCAATGTGATGTGGCCATAAGCTGGAAAACAAACATGAGGACAATAGTCTGAATATAAATATTGTAAATAATAAATCCTCATCCTAGAAATTCAGACAGAAACCATGTTGGATTATTTAATTTTGTATGGGGCACTCAGTGATGATCAAACTCCCTATTCAGTAATGGTCAAGCAAACTAACCTCATTAACCATTACTCCCCACTTAGGTGGATATACAAGTGAAAGAATATTCAGTTCAAAATTCCTTGTAGTTTACCCAGGTACAACTGAGAAAGCCCGGCATGCACAACAACAAAGATGAGGACAATAGTCTTAATATATTGTATATACTCTCATATTATGCGACTTTTGAAGACCTAATTTAGAAGCTAATTTTAAGGGGGTCACAACATACATGAGATATAAAATTAGCATATGTACTACTAAATAGTTAACCTCCAAACTGGAGTCAAGTACTGTGAAGATTTCTGAGATGAGGTATTATGTTCACTATTTACATTATTGGGACTACTGTTCTCATCTTTTTCACCATATTTATTACAACATTTCGGCCGTTGTACACTCCAGGCCTTCTTCAGGTGGTTGGAATGTCGAACTGAACCCTTCATTTTGCTCACTGGGGTAGACTTTAATACCTGACCACTGATAATTCCTTATTATCAATATATTTCTATAGTAAAATATGTACCATTTCCCTTTAAGACATGGCGATCATTGTTCTCCTCAACTTCCTATCTTTTGTAGCTCTAAGCAATATACTACAATACTACTACAAAATAATTATAGATAAAATAGCCCTTAATTTCTTACCACTGACAATCCCTCATTATTGTTTCTGTAATAAAACTATAACATTTATGGTGATTATATGCACAATATTTCAGCAAGATACAATCTTAAGTCTATGGAGGGTAAGTGCTAAGTTGTCACTGTTCAAATAAACTAGTTGAAAGTTTTTGAAGAGAAAAAAAAACAACCTGCACTATTAAATATATTTAATGTACAAATAGGAGAATGAGAAAAAATAAAAAGAAATGGTTGCAGACAATGTGTGTCTGTGGACTTAGCTTAGGTTAAAGGCATCAGGTTATCTTATTAACAATCTTGTTGAATGAGAAGTCCTTTTCAGCCCGCAACTATTTAGGTAGTAGTAAATTCTCTTGAGATTGCTAACCCAATTCCTCCATAACTTAATATCACTGACTGGGCTTGTGGTGTGGGAACAGTGTTTCTTCTGGCTTACTGATTAATGTGATGAAAGAAAAAAAGAAAAAGAGAATGGGTCTCCAAATTTAGTACTTATATAGCCAGTGTTGTACAACCCTTACAGGGACAGTGATTGGTCTTTAGCCATTCAACATTCTTGTTTTATTCTATTCTTAGAATAATCAATGAGAAAAGGACTAAATTACAATACTTTCATATGTCATATTCCTTCATAATTCCCTATCCTATATCTTACAATATGCAATATTTTTACAATAAAGTAAAACACTGCTATAAAATAATAATTATTCATATAATCACCCTGTTATATCAGTAACACTGATTTTTGACAATCTCTATTTTCCTGATTATCAATGCATTTCTATAGTAAAATACATACCATATCTTTTCATGTTGTGGGCAAATATAGCTCTCTACAAATTCCTATCCTTTCTAGCCCAAAGCAGGATAGTAGAACACTGCTACAAGTAATTATGTGTCTAATAGCACTCTTCTATCAGTAACACTTACATTAATTCATGGCAATCCCTTTCTAACTGATTTCCAATGGACAGCATACAAATTGAGTATTGTAATTTGCTAGCAGGTTAGGTTAAAAATTGGTTGTATAATCATCAATTCTTTTTCTTGGAAAATTTGACAAAACTGAGCCTAGAATTAGTGAATTTTTTTTAAAAACTTTTCACCCCAAGCAATGTGAGAGTGCCACTAGCACGCAAGGGGTTACAGAGTGTGGGAGCAAGAGTAAAGAGGCATGAAACAGGAAATGATGAAGAGAAGGATGGGGAATAGATCATCTGGAGATGTTGATAGACATTGCATTTGAATAGTTGGAGATTATAGCCATCAGGGAAGCAAGTAAGAGGAAGGGAGTTCCACAGATGTGAAGTGTGAGACATGAAGCTATTGGAGTAGAAGAGACAACTACATTTAACCGTTTCAACAGTGAAAGGGTGGGACTGAGATGCTGATTTGGGAATTGGCAAAAATAGCTTGTCGGAGCAATTACCATGAAAGTATTTGTAGAAAAGACAGAGAAAGGTGACGGCATGTCTGTGAGAGAGCAACTGTAAATGAGATGCCAGATCAGGGGCAAACCACATTGCATATCCGTTTCAGGATTTTGTCAAGGACCCTAAGATGAACAGCAGAGGCTTCGGACTATATATGACAGCAATATTCCATGCAAGGGTGAATGGTTGATTGAAGGATAGACTCGAGCGAGAAAAACTTTGATGCAACATAGCAACTTTCCTTGCAGTAGATGAAGCTATTGATTCAATGTAATTGTTCCATCTCAGGTCAGCGGACAGTGTGAGACCAAGCAGTCAGAAAGAGGTGCTCTTGTGGAGTTGAGCATCAGACATTCTAATGGGAGTCAGAGAGGGTTCTCTGTAGTGAGTAATAGAGTAGTTTTGTTTTTGAGGCATTAAAGTTAACCAGCCATTTCCTGCCCCAGTCAACAACAGCCAACGGCCATGTTAGTTTTGTCAGCGATACCACATTTGCTATTTAGGCAGGAGTAAACAGTGGTGTCGTCTGCATAGGTACCTAATTGGGATCTGATGACATCGGGAAGATTGTTAATGAAGATAAATTTTGTGGCTTTGTTAGGGCCAAAAATAAAGACATAAAGAGAGGAATTGAATTAAACAAATCTATTAACAGAAACAGTAATACAAACATATACAAATGAGTGTTATAGCAAGAATGTTCAGTCCAACTGTCAGAGCTGACTGCTTGAAACTTCCTTCTCCAAAAAGGCAGTACCTGCTCCTATTTATAGCTGGGAGAGTACATGTGTGCGTGGGTAAATTACCATAACAATAAGGAACAGTGTAGGACCCAGGATAGAGCCTTGGGGAACACCTGCGTTCGTGAGAAAGGAACTGGAGGAGAATCCGTTAAGGATGACATTCATTACACTGTTTGATGGGAATGATTGTATTAAGTCAAATAATCGTCCTGAAACACCATATCCCTGAAGCTTGTGAAGGAGGCTGGCATGCCAAACCCTAAATAATGGTAAAGTTGGTGAGCAGAGGTAAAAAGTGAAACCTTGTCTATTGATAGTTGGCATTAAAAATACAACTGCAGTTACGGTTTCTGTAATGGACTGTTATCATTATTTACATTATTTATAGAGAATTTGGTGGCATAGTAATTATAACTTCAATGGCTCTACTCCAGTTGAAACCAAAGTAACTATGTCTACACCATCCCTGCCTCTCCTGCCCTCTCATACATATATGAAGGTCAGTTGAAATGCTCATAGGCTGATCGAGATATCAATGCAAGCAGACAGGCCAGTTGGTAGCTGACCAACTGTTGTATTTTGGTACACTCAAGTGTCTTTTAGCCTACCAACTGATGCGTCTACTTACATTTAGCCAACCCTCATATATAAGCAGCATGGACATAGGTTTCAATAATAAATGCTGACAGTCTGTTTCATGCTTAAATACAATCCTCAGTTCATTAATAGGAGTAGATAGATTCCTTTATCATTGGGTTAACACTCCTCCCTGGTCTTTTGAACAGATGTAGAGGTTTATCCCTTGTTTCCTGTTAGGATTGGGTTTCTGGTTCTATCTAAAGTCATCTTTCAATCCTAGTAGCTCTTTGCGTCTTACTGGCATTATAGTCCTTCTTGGGGTGAATTGATTAAAAAAATAATGTTGGTGAATGAGTGGCCCAACTATTTACATGTTTGTCACTGAGGGATTGTGGGTAGGAAGGCCAGTTATTTCTGGTTTATGTAATTCTTACATGATAACCGATTCTAACAGCTATTAAATAGGACTAATTATAGGCAGAAGAACACTTTATTTTACTTTTGTGATGGCTGCTATCAAGGACTTCCTCATGAATTATCTAAGTCATTAATGGATAGGTTTATAGCATTTGTATAACATTTCTGTCTGCATCCAGGTATAAACATGACCCCTGTTTAACTCTCTAATAATTCATTGTGATTTTTATCTTAGAAGACATACATTTGCAAGGGTCGATATATTGTCAAATTATCCAGCCCCTACCTAACCTTTTCTTCACCATCTGGAAGTTCATTGCATCGAGATGGAAGAATTTTAAATGAAAAAAAATATAAGTAAAAAAAAAAATTAATAGTTGAAAATGTCTCATCAAAGAAATTGATATAAATAAAAGATTGTGATGTAACAAGTGAACAAGATTGGCTATATGTTAATATTTGAATGACTGTACCTGGAAGGTTTCTGTAATGTAATTAGTAAGGCAGTTGTCATCTTAAGATCATGTTTTCTAAAGAAAAGGGATGTAAGTTCATGTTTTTGCCAGAAACTTATTTACTTGTAATTTGCTAATTAATGGCTGTAGAATGGTCTGTGAATACTAACAAAGAGCAATTGAAATTAAGATGAAAGAAATCGCAGTCAAAAATGAATAATGGCTGACAATGCTTCATCTAATAAGAATAAAAGTCAAGATAATATTACTACTAATGGAATAAAAAGCAAATGAAATTAAGATGAAAGAAATCCCAGTCAAAAATAAATAATGGCTGACAATGCTTCAGCTAATAAGAATAAAATTCAAGATAATATTACTACTAATACTTCAAAACATGAAGAATGACAGAAGCAAATGTTTTTTGGAAAATTAGGAGTGAATCTATAATTTGATTTGATCTTCAGCAACTCTTTGCTTACATCGCAGATCCAGGTTGGTTGGTTGATTTTATGCCATGTTAACCCTTGTTGTGCTATTTAATGTCAAACTTTGATCCTCACTGAGGGTCATACAAATTCAGTAGTAATGATCAACTCACCTTGTTAACTATTACCCTACACCAAGGTGCCTGGTGTCACTGAGCTCCCAAAATAAAAAAAAGGGATGACAATTTTATTTTTGCCAAGAGCTTCTTTGTTATTTATGGTCTAAACAACTTGCTCATGGATGGTTGATTTATTTGTTTTCTACAGCCTAACAACCTTTTGCAGGTTATTTAAAGCCAGAAAATATTTTTTGATTGTAGGAAATTTTTTTTTTCTTTTTTTTTGAGATAATAATGGTTTAGTGATACAAGTCATACTAATTAACCCATAGCTGAGGGGAGAAGAGGTGGATTCATACTTTTCCTAAGGGTATTTGTGCATAAGTGAATATAAAGAACCCAACTGGAATTGGAACTTGTCCCTCCGATTAACACTTCTGAGTCATTATCTATTGCACCACCCACACATCTAAGCTTACAGCACCTGGTCTCCCATCCAGGTACTGACCAAATTCGAAGTTGCTTAGTTTCTTTGATCCCTGGCATCAGAATGTAGTATCTGTTCTCCTCATCTTTAATAGTGATATTAGTTGTTTCCTTATAAGGAAATATTTGTCATTCATTCATTGAACACCCAATGTTACTTGAGTTATGCTTTTCTTCACTTCCTGGCCAATAGACTGAGATCAAAGTGTAGTATCTGTTCTCCTCATCTCTAATGGTAATATTAGCTATTTCTTTATAAGGAAACATTAATTGACTGAGCAGCAGTGCTGCTTTTGGTTGAAATTTATAAAATGTTTCTATTAAAACAGTTTTTCAGGAAAATAGTTTTGTAAAGTTCCCTATTATCATCCTTTCAAGTATTGATGTGGCTTTCCTTACTAACCTTTTGTTTGAAATTGTGTGGAAAGTCAACATCTTTATCATATTATTATTTTGTTTTCAAATTACATGTGCTATTGATTTCAGTTGTTGCTGTTGTTAAAAGTCCTCAAGTGATGTGGTTTCTGTTATTTGGTACAGTTCTTTGTAATTCTATAGCCCCAGCCCATCATGTTTTGAAGAAGGATTTTCCTTGTTAACACCTACTTAACAAAGCTTTAATGGTTTAATTAAAAACTTGGAATGGATGTCCTTTTTTTTATATACAATTTGTTTAAAAGGTCATTAATAGAAAGGTAATGGGAGGATTTGATTATTAAAGAATTTTTTGAGGCATTTTTCAATATATTACTTTCAAAACAAGAAAAGTTGCCTGAACGGAAGCAAGTGTGACCATCTGATGATAAGTTTGTAGAATGTGACAAATTTGTAACTGGTGGATAGGCAACAATGGACATCTTCCTTACCAAGAAAATAGTATAGTCTTTTTCAGTTTGCATTGTGCAGTAACAATTTGTTCAGTTTTCAGACAATTCTCTAAGGAATCTCTATGAATCCCACCAAAAACAGGAAGACCTTCTTCTGCATTGGCAATGGTAACTGACTACATATCACATCATATTCCAACTATCAGTTAAAAGTCCTTGAGACAATTTATATTAAACCAAGACAACTATCCTTATGCAAACAAAGGGATTACTTGCTCAAAGTTAGTGTATTCTGTCTTATAGGTAATCCTGGGTCAATACATTATTGATACTTATGGATTCTCTTTCTTCATGTTTTTCTTTTTTAATCATTATGCACAATGTTTTAATTTCTCCAATCAAGATATGAGGAGCGATAACTGGTTAGTTCATTCTGTAATAATTTACATATTTTTTGTTTTTTCAACTGTTTTTTTTCTTTTTGTATTGCTAACTACTGTAGTTGATGTTTTCCTATTGTCCATTTTAATTATGTCTGTTTTTATTTCGTTAATTAAATTTTGAGACCTCTAAAAAGATCTATTATTTTGAGGACCATATTTTTGGCTGTTAACACATTCAAATCTTGACAATGCAGAGAATATTAAAATGGCAGGGAATCTTTCAAAAAGAGGAGGATGTAATAAAGAAAGGATTGTCTGCGGTGCCAAATCATACTGGGAGACAAAAATAGAAAACAAACTCAGAATTTTTGGACACACCTGTGTCCTTTCTAAACAAGAAATGAAGTGGAACTTTTTGGGAATTTTTTTTTTTTTTTTTTTGCCTATGTTATATTACTGACAAAATCTAGTAGTTTGGGGTAGTTCCTCTCTCTCTCTCTCTCTCTGTATATATATAATTCAAATTACTATAAATTTTATATTTAGTGGGCATATGTGTTAGACCTGAGATCCCATTTATTTTAAACAGTGAAATTAATGTCAAATGGAATTGAACCTGTATACACTTTTCCCATGATTGAAACCAGTCAATCCATGTGAAAGTCTCATGATAAAGCAAGGTACAGTGACCTATTTAAGAAATGTATATCTTTAGTTGGGCCTTTCCAAAGTCTATATCATACAGGAAGAAAAAAAATATTCTTCCTCCAATGAATGAAAAAGAAGGTTAGCATAATAAAAGACAGACACTTCACTCAAAATAAAGAGTCCTGGTATAGACTGTAAATTTTTGGATATAACTTTCCTTGACCGACCCAAAAAGTGACCTGGCCCAAAGAGTTGAGTTTAATCTCAGACTTTGGCAGAGAGAAACAAAAACTTGGAGAGTTGAGTTACCAAAGGGAATTAACTAAAACTGAAATATCCAAAGGCATGGCACGTGGAATTAGAACAACCTACTCACCTTAGACTAAAGAAAGGGTTCATTTCAAAATACCAACAGATATCACCTGAAGAAGACTGGGGCATACAATGGCCGAAACATTGTGAATATGGCAATAAAGATGAGGACAAGAGTCCAAACAATGTAAATAGTGTAAATAGTTACAATACATCATCTCAGAAATATAGACAGAACTTGACCTGACATATTAATAAACAGTAAAATTTTCAATGACTAATCATAAGTTATGAATAATCCTTCTCAGACAGGAAGAAAATGAACTTCAGACAATTTCTGATAGAATTTCCTTCTTGTCTGAGAAGGATTATTGAAAAGGTTGATCATTAAAATTAATCAACACAAAACATCAGTTATTTTTAATAATAACTGCCTTAAAGTGTGTATATGTAAGAAAACAAAAACAGTACCTATGCTACTAGAGTTTCACCCTTTTCAATGAGGGATCGTCAGGCCTGGCTCTATTTTTACAAATACAACGTGATCTACAAATTAGAGACATCAGTATCAAGCAAGTACAAAAATTTAAATATCTAGGAAATGTTTTAAGATTGAAAATGAAAGATCAAAATCTGTAGGTGCATTGGAAGAGCAAAATATGCCCTCCAGTTAAGCAAAGTATAAAAAAAGGGAAATTTTGATAGAAGCAAAGAAAAAAGTAGTGGATTGTTGGATTGTCATGTAATATCATTCCTCTAATAAGGCAGTGAATATTGGACATGCCTTGATGCTGTAGACATATGAAAGAGGCATAATTTTTAAGTCACAGGCTTATTATTGAATTGTCATTTTTTGACTTCCACTGGTCTGGTAAAACAGATAATGGTTCTGGAATGAATGGTTTCAGAAGATCTGGTGGTGTACCCATAGAATTAATATAAGATTCTTCTGGACATAAAAAGGGGGATTGTTGTTTTTATTGTTATAAAGTAATAAATTTATCCCCAGAATTACTACATACAGGTGCATCATCAACTTTAACACAGTTTTCTAATATTCGACAATACCTCAATATATAGAGAGACTTCTAGTTTTGAAAAGGTTTTTCCGTTTCTTTCTCATATTTTAAATGTCAACTCACAGACTGTAATTTAATCCATTTCCTGATATCTGTTTAGAATTAACATCTTTTTTTTTCCTATATATTATGATCATTTTGCTTAAAGTTCATATTTTAGATGAGAATTTGGAAACTTTTCAACATATTTCAGTGAAGGTTTTGTTTCCAAAAACTATAGTTTATAATTATAGTTTAGGTATAAGGTTAAAAAAAAAAAATTTAAAAAAAGGCATCAGTTTAAACTCATGCCAGAAGGATATGGATTTTGTAAGTAGCAACAAACTGAAGCTGTTTGTTTTTTTTCTAATTCAAGAGGCTTACTTAAATCTTAAAAAAAAAAAAAAAAAAAAAAAACTTGACCAAAAGTAACATTTTAAAAGATGAAAAATAAATAAATCAAAATTTAATAATAAAAAATGCCTCACTGAAAAAAAATTAAAAAAAAAAAAAACAACTTAAGACTATTATATCTATTACTACTATGAGTAGACAGAAAAGTATAGTGATGAGAATTTTAACAGAATTTAAAGGCAGGGGGAAAAAAGCAACAACAAACCTAGTTGATAAGTTTGATCAGATGGGTGGAAGTATCACAAAGAGGAAGGTAGACTGTTGTTACAGAAAGTAATAAAAAAAGATGCTCAAGAGCCACTTAAGGTAGAGTTACTTTTAAAATGGGTATAATGAAAGCGGTGGTAGGAAGTGAAAATTATAAGGATAAAGAGGTGAGATGACCTTTGACTTGATGAGGTTAAGATTGCAGTATTCAGGAAAGAATGATGGTAGTCTGTTCCACAAATAGGAAATACTTCCTGAAAAGGAAAAATATACCTGAGTGGAATGAGGGCGATGTGACTCCATTGAAGGATGTGTGGATGGTGTAATGGATAATGGCCCTGAATTGTTAATCTGAGAGTCAAGTTCCAATTTCTGCTGGGTTCATTATATTACATGCAAATACACTTGGTGAAGGTATAAATCTACCTCTTCTCCCACCCATATGGGTTTATTACTTGTATCACTAAATCATCATCTAAAATAAATAAAAAAAAACAACAAATTACAATCTGAGAATATTTTCTGACTTTAAATAACCTGCAAAGGGTTGATAAGCCATAAGAAATGAATAAATCAATCCTGGCATATATAAGATTTCATCTATAAAACATTATTTAGTTTGAAGAAGTCCTTTCGAAGACTAACCCAGAATTTGAACTCAGCTTGCAGTTTTAACTTTTTGCAGTAATATTTGTTACATGATTTTCTTACTTGTTTATTTTAAATTTACTGCTTTTTATTTTGAATAATTCTGTTTCTATCTACTTAAATTTGCACTTCCCATATTTAATATATATGGAACCAGGTCATCTTTGGTACAAAATGTTGCTTAGTATTTTGTTGTTGGTAGATAAATTTACAAGAGACTTTTCATGAAGTAAGACTGTTACCCAGAGAAGCCAAAATAAACTCTTATCAACCATATATAGCCTTATTTTTGAAGGATTGTCCAATCAGAATCTAGTATCATCAAACATATTAGCAATTATTTAGTAAATCCCCTGACTTCTGAATGGACAACCCAATTTCTAATTGTCATAGTTTGTGTACATGTATATAGGTACTAAATGTGCATATGTAGATATGTAAGGATAGATAAAAACATAGCACCAAACATTCACTGGCATGTTGACAAATTTCATTGTCTGCCGTTAGCTGTGATCATGGTATTTTCAGGGTTTATTTTTGGTGACACTTACACAGCCACCCTTTACTGTTAATGCAAGATGAATTTGTCAGGTTTCCCCATGAAAAGTTACTATTTAGCATCTGTAGTTTGACAAATGTATGCTTACCCAACATTGCAGCAAAAGGTGTGTGAAAAAAAGGAAAAATTAATTCCTTTTTTTTTTTTTTTTTTTTTTTTTAATTATTTGCATCATCTTGCCCATTTTAAACTTTGACAAGGTGGGGGTGTCAACCATTTTGAGATGTATATTCTTGAAATTACAAAAAAAAAATTTTGATAATGTATACTTAAAAGAAGTCTATCCCAACCCATATATATATATATATATATATATAGTACAGGTAATCGATCTGTTGGTATATCATCCGGGTGGATCTTAGCAATATTAGTTATTAAAACTGATCCACAGAGAGCTCGATGTATTTATTATAACAGAGCTTATGTATTTTTTACAGCAAAAAAACAAAAATTTCCTTAACATATAGTCTATTCAAGCTGTTCCGTACATGGCTACCATCAGCTCCTAAGGACTATCCTCTATGTTGAGGTAATTTTTGCTTTTTGCTGTAAAATATATATATACAGTGTAACCTGGATATAAGAGAGTTGTCAGGACCGGAGAAGAAGTCTCTTATATCTGGGTTTATCTTATATCCGGGTTGAGTCTATTTTATATACATTAACACAGGCTCTAATTTGGGACCAGAGAACATCTCTCTTATATCCGCGTTACACTGTATATGGGAAATGGATTAATTCTAACATATTAGAATTAATCCATTTGTTATTTTTTTTTTTTTATTTGTTTAAGTGTTATTATTTATGGATACTCATATTCAAGAAGAAGCTCTGTTTTCTAATTAAACAGTATTTTTTATGCAACTAAATCAACTGGCCTAAACTGAAATATGAGTATCCATCAAAAATAAATTAAAAATAATATATATATATGTGTGTGTGTGTGTGTGTGTGTTTGTTTTTCTAAACTGTTATCTCAGTTTTGTTATTTAGTGTGTATATATTTAATTGTTGATAAAAATATCTAAATTATGTTTAGATATAGATAAGCCTAAATTAATGTTATATGACTACATGATTTTTTTATTGCTATAGATATAAATGCATGAATGTGTGTGTCTTTGCAGATCTAGATTGATGCAAATATAGTATTGTGCAGAGATTAAATACATACATTATATATATATATATATATATATATATATATATATATATATATATATACACGTATGTTTGTGTGGTAAAAGAAATGAATTATATGTACATACATGCATACACTTTTAAATTATGCCCATATAATGTATATGATAAAACAAATTTACAAATAAGCATATATTTACACACATATGGACATTTTAATTGCAATCATATATATATATATATATATATATATATATATATATATATTGGGCACCTCGGCGTGGTGTAATGGTTAGCAAGCTTGTCTCGCTAGATCAGTTATGACTGAAAAGTGAGTTTGATCCTCACTAGGTGTCCCTTTAGGCCTTGTGCCACATCTAAGCTACGCTTAGAAAATAACTATATATATATATTATTAATTTTAGGATATTAAAATAGAAACATGTTAAAAAATTACTACATGATTACAATTATGTTTCAAAACAACAAATGTCTCCTTGGGCAATGGTAAACTACTGGCGAGTGTACAATTATTTTAAGTCCAAAAAGAACAATAAAATTTTTTTTTTGAGGAGTTTGAATTTAGCGTAGGACACATTCGATTGGATAATCACAGTAAAGTCCACAACCCTATTTTTAATTCTGTTTTTTTTTTTTTTTCTTAAGAAAAAAAATGGAAGTATTCTGCTTTTTGGAATTAAAATATTTATTTACTTGCCAGTAGTTTATCATTGCCTAAGGAGACACATTTGTAATGTTGAAACATAATTGTGTAGTGATTATTAACATGTTTTTGTTTTAATATCCTAAAATAAATAATATTTAGCTCTATTGAACACTCTTTTAAATTAAATGTTACAGACAGTGGAATCATACTCCATTTGTTCTCATTTTACTTGGAGATATATATATATATATATATTTCTGTATCTAGGCAGCAATCCTTCTTTCATGCACATTTCATTGAATATAACAGACAAGGTGCTTTTATTTAGTTTTTTTACACAATTTCTCATGCTATCTAATAATTTTTTTATTCTTTTTGGATGATAAATTATATAAAAACTGTCCAAATGTTCTTTTTATCTGAGCGCTTAATACATGCAAAAAATGGCTAAAAATAATGGAAGCCTTATTAAAACAAAAACAAAAAAAAACAACACTTAATAATATTAACTTTGAACATGGACACAATATTGTGATCGTGTTTTGAAAAATGAAAACATTATATAAATACATACATACAACAAACTATTTCTTATTTAACAGTTAAAATATTTCATCTTTGAAAATGAATAAATGACTAAATGGAAAGCCAAAAAGTGCTCAAAAGAACATTTGTACTTTTTTTTTATTTATTTTTTCCCATATGCTATATTACTAAAGAAATCTAGTAGTTTTAAGGTTCTTTACTATCATGTACTCCCAATTACTATAATTGATATTTCTGATTGAAAGAGTTAAGCCATGGGAAAGCCTCATGATAAAGCAAGGTTCAATGACCAATTTAAGAAAGGTATATCCCTAGTTGGACCATTCCAAAGTCTATATATGTGCCAGTTTTATTGTTGTATTTTGGTACAAAAATAAAGCTTTTATATAAATAAAAAAGGTTAATGATCAGAGGTGAATCAGACCAGGAAACAGTAGTATTAAAAAGTGCTCAATACATGTGTGAAAAATAAAATAAAATAAAAATAACATATAGAGCTTTTAACTTTAAAAATTAGGAGATCAGTTGAAACCAACATAGCAAATTCAACTGATCTCCTCATTTTTAAAGTGTATATATATATATAGAGAGAGAGAGAGAGCAAGCAAGAGAGATAGACTTAAGTTTTAAACATACATATATGTATATAGTCTTAAATTGTAAGACTATATATATATTCTTACAATGTAAGTCTATATACGTATGTATATATATATATATATATATATATAACAAATTTTAAGAACATACACACACTCATATATTTACATATATACTTTTAAATCAGAACACACACACACACACATATATATATATACACACACACATTCTAGGATTGCAAGCATATATATCTTTTTATATATACTCTTTTCTCTTTCTATGTATACATGTCTGTAGAATATATAATTCTGTGTGTATTTGTTCATATCTAATTGACTACAAACACATGTATAGTTTTTTTGTTTTTTTTTTTATAAACACATGTGCTTTGCTTGACAAAAAAGTTTGTCTTGTTTGTTGGAAATTAAACAGAATATGTCTGAGCACGCTACAATAAATATTCTCAAGTCTCATACAAAGTGCTATTCATTGTAAACAGTTGCTCTTGCTTGTAGCATCAATGTACAGAGCCACCTGTCTACCATAACAGGGGATTAATAAAAAAAAAAATGGTAGGAGCAAGGCAAAAAAAAAAAAAAATATATATATATATATATGACTTTAAAAAACAAAAAATATAAAAAAGAAAAAGAAAAGAGTGCTGTTGTGGAAAAAAGGGGGTTTTGTTTGTATTTTGAATATATGTGTTTTTTTTTTGTTTGTTTTTGGTTATTTCAAAACTAAATTTCAACAGACTTGATGCCCACTTGCAAGGAGGAAAAGAACATAAAAAAGAATAAATAAACAAATTTGGTAATTACTGGAACGGAAGATGAATATTAATTATGGAATAATAAACTCTATTCTAAAATGCAAGCTTTTTCATTTTATTTCCTCTGCCTAAACTTAAAAAAAATAAATAATAAAATAAAAGTTTACCAACAAAAATGAGGGAAAAAAATATAACACTGACTTTTTTTTTTTTCTTTTGCCTGATCTCATATTTGGATTTTTTTTTTCTGAATATGTTGGGTACATCCCAGCAACCTCTTGGGAAAAAAAATGAACTGAATTTAAAAAAAAAAATTAAAAAAATTTTAGGAAATTTTTTTTTACACACAGACACACACCTAATAAATTTTTAGTAATCTATTATACATTTTCTGTCTCAAAAAAAAAAAAAATTGGAATTTGGATGAATGTTTTTTAAAAAAAGACAAAAAGAAGAAATTTTAAATCATGTAACAATGATATTTTAAGCTCAAAAATCATTTTTATTTGTAGAAAGAGAAAATTTATTTCTTGATTAGTGTACCAACAGAAAGTTTTTCTTCAATTAGTTAAAAAAAAAAAAAATTCTGTTGGCATTTGTACTAATATCCACCAGAATGGTTAATTATTTTCTTATAAGTTATGAAAAAAAAATATATATATATATATATATATATATATATATATATATATATATATATATATATATATATATCAGTTCAAATGTGAAATCAGGTAAAAAAAAAAAAAAAAAAAAAAAGTCACATTTAAAAATTTCTGCTTCAAAGTCTGATGCTAATTTTTTTTCATATGAATTAAAGCATTTTACAATATCTCTGCTTGTGTTGCTTATACTATATTTTTTAACTCATAACTGATTTTTTTTTACCATGCCTCATATTACAATTATGGCTGACTTAAAACTTTTGAGATATATCTATTTCTGAAGTAATAAATTACTTTTATTATTATTAATTTGACAGATTTTATCACTTTAAACATTATTTTTATTGAATAGACACAATGTTTATTTATTAAACAATATTTTTTTATTTTATTTCCGTCTACCAGCCTGAATATTCAAGAAATCTTATTAAAGAAAAATATGTGCTCTCCAGGAGGATTTGAACCTGTGCCCTTCTGGGTAGTGGAAACTTTTGTTAGATCTGGTATGCCTTAACCAACACGTCTACAAAGAACTTTTGCTGAATAGTGCTTTTAAGCAAAATCCTCCTCACTATAAAATCTTGAAATTTCATATCTGCTCAGTTTTGCATCCAAACTCAAATAAAGCAATTTCTAAAGAAGTAATGGATTTTTTATTACTTCAACAGATTTTATCACTTTAAACATTATTTTTAATGGATATTCATATTTGAGAGGGGAAAATAAATATACTGTTTAATAAATAAACATAGCATCTACTCAAATATGAGCATACACTAAAACATAACATTTAAAGTGTTAAGTTATATCTATATAAAGAGGATGTCCCCCAAAAATCTACTCAATTTTTGACTTCCTATAACTTCTTGCATATTTTTCTTTTCATTGATCTTCTTTGTAAGTCAATAAACATTAATGTTTCATAATGTTAACCATTAATCTTGTTTGGAAGTAAATAAATACTGCATTTATTCTCATTTAAAGAGTAAGTACATTTTTGAGGGATACTGTGTGTGTGCATGTACGCATATATATATATATATATACACACAAAATAAGCTGTATTTAAGTGAAATTACATCATGAGGTGATTAAAAGAGAGCAGTTTACTTTTGGATGCATTATAATTAACATGCCTCTTCTTGCCTCAGTTAACAACAGATTGAATGTTATTTTTGTCTTTAATCAAGCCTATCAGACTTACTATTAAGATAGGAGTAAATAGTTGTGTTATTGGCATAGGTCTAAGACTAGAGTCTTGGTGTACATGCACATTTATATTGAAAGATCTAGAAGAGTGGCCATTCAAGACAACCTTCATTTCACAATTTAAGAAAGATTGTATCAAATAAAAAAATTCAGTCAGAAACCACATAACACTTCAATTAGATAAAGAAAACCAGCCTGACAATGCCTTCCAGATATTTAAAGCATCAGCCCATGTGTGTGTGTGTGTGTGTGTGTGTATATATATATAATAGCTGACCATTTGTATTCGTGTTTTAATAGTATATTCATAATTGAAATCAAAATTTCCATGATAACAGCCAGGGCAAATAATTCAAAATAGTTAGGGGTGTGTTGGGTGTTAATAATAAATATCAGTATAGAGTTACTTTCATAGAAAAACACATAAATTTCAAAAATAAGTTATTCCAAAAATATTTCGCTTGAAGATGGAACAGAGCTTATTTTAATTCAATTTAATTCAAATAATTATATTGAAGTTTTCGGCTCTTGTTTTGAAACATGAAACCTCTTATGTCGCGAGTTGGAATCATATTTTTAAATTAATAATTATATTTATGCTCTACTTTTGTATCGAGCACTATTTTTTAAAAATAATAACAAAAATACTAAGGAACCTTGGATTATTCACCTAACCAGTTCTTTCCTATTCACACACATATATATATAATGTTGGCCATGGGTTCCTATGAGACCCTCATCCACCCTTTGACAGGTTTTATTTTTCATCTTGGAGGGTAACATGCCACCTTTCTGATGAGCAGAAAAGCTTGTGAGGGAGCTGATCTAGGTACCAACCACCCCCTCCATACAACAGGTTATACTGGGTTACATGTTACCAGTAGTAAGCCCAAGTCTGACTGGACCTGAAAATACCCAAATAAAAATTTATATTGTAATAGATATGGTGGTAGTTAGTGTAGTAATGGTTACAGGCATAGAAAATACAAATAGCAAATCATTAATGCCCTTGGAGAGGCATGGATCCATTTCTCCCTGGGCTGTCTGATATCTTGGTGGAAGTTGGTGTAATGGTTATCAGACCAAAAATGGAATTAGTAAACCAAGTTTGTATTTCAGCTGAGACCAGTTAGATTTGCTTCACACATATGCCCTTTGGAAGGCATGGATACATTTCTCCCTGTGCTTTGTCTTATCACCTGATATTTTGATAAACATGCAAGCTCGTGTCATGTTTGGCAAACTGACTATGTATTTTGGCTGAGACTAGTTAGATATGTTTCACGTATGCCTTTGGAAAGGCATGAATCCATTTCTCCCTGTGTAGGTAAATAGAGGGTCTGTTTGAACCCTTAGCCTTGCAAAACAGTTCACCTCAGAAAAGATTACTGAAAAAATCCTACAACTTGATACTGAATTATTATATTATAGCATTATTATGCTATTTTCTGTGCTTTACCCTAAGCAAGATGATAATGCCACTAAGACGCAAGGGGTGAAAGAATATGAGAAGACTCTGGTGAGGAGAAAGGACAATAAAAGAACCAGATTCAGGAACAGAAGATGACTATTGATGTTGCATTTAGATTTTTGAACATTATAGGTGACAGGGAAGAAAAAAAAAACGGAATAAATTTCCACAGGCGAGAAGTGCAAGGAAAGAAACTCTTAGAACTTATGGTTACATTTAGCTAATTCAACAGTAAAATAATGAGACCTAATTGCCAATCTAGTATTATACTTAAATTCATGTGGTCAATGTACCAAGCGGGTGAGCTTATTAGAACAATTTCTATGAAAATATTTATAGAAAAGCACAGAAAGAAGCCACATCTTGGCAGTTGGGAAAGTGGCTGAAGTTGAGATGCCATGTCAAGATCAGTTACATTACAGATCCATCTTTGGATTTTGTTGCAAATCCTGAGATATATAACAGGAGCACCAAAATTATTGTTTACTATTTAGATATATGGAGTCATTTTAAACTTGATACGAGGCAGAGTTGGGTTAAATTGATACCTTCTTTTTTTTTTCCTTCCATATATTGTGGCCATTTTAGTTAAATTTTGCATGGGTGGGGGTCACAAGAAAACTTGGAAATTTTCCAATATATTTCAGTGAAATTATAGTTAATTTTATTTTAGATATATGAAGATGACCCATATCTATCTAGTGTCAGGTTAAACTGATGAGATATATTCATTAAATTTATATATTGAAATATATTCATCAAATTTAAGAACTTTATTTAAATAAATCATATGAAATGTTTTTATTTTAAAATTAAAAAACAAAAGAAGCAAACCTCCCAATTGAAGTAATTTGAGTATAAGAAAACATTTCTATTTCAATGGTAATGCTGATAAACAGTCATATCTCTAATATGAGGTTGGTAAAAAAAAAAAAAAACAGTTTATCTTTTTTTTTTTTATTTTTTTTTTTTTGTTCCCTTTGCATTTTGCTTTTTGTCACCTAAAATTTTCTTCTTTTTTTTTTCCTTTAACACTTTCAGTGCCTTTTAATTTGAAAATGTTGCAAATAATTAATAATAATCTTTAACTTATTCGATCACCAACATTCTAAGAAACAAAGAAAATTTTCAAACATTTTGCTATAGCATGTGCATATAATCCAGCTAATTCTGTGAGGGTGCAATGAAAAGTTCTCAGCCTGATCAAGAAGCCCTTTCCATGTGCCGTATTCTTTCAAGATGTGGCAAAGTATGGTCCACCATGGCCACTTCATCAGTTCTTGATGGGTGATAACAGTTAAATAGATTGTCTACGAGTAACAATACTTAACATTGCAAATCAGGTTTTTTGTGCTTGGACATCTATAGCAGCAAAGACGTCTCTTTCTAATAGTTGAAAGGAAAGGTCAGGTTTGGGTAATTGAATCATGCAGAAAATTTTTCAGCACCCTACAGGTATTTCAAAGTACTGAGCAGTCTTTTTGCGTTCATGTTTTCTTAAACAAGCATGTGTACAGTCTTGCTAATTGTTTACTCGGTGTTTTAAAATCCATAGTGGTTTTTATTTTCTTATTTCATGGTTTTGAACAAATTCAAGAGAATACAGCCATGCCACATCACCTTGAAACACTGGTTATCATACAATTACTCAAGTTCAGCAACGTCAAGCTTGTTCAGTACCTAGATGGGTAACTGCTTGGGAATACCAGATGCTGTAAACTTGGATGTGCAGTGTGCTATATTGGATAATGGCTCAGAATTGTTAATCATAGAGTAGAGTTCCAATTCTGGTCAGGCTTGTTATATTCACTTACGCACAAATACCTTTGGGAAAGGTGTGAATCCAATTCTTCTCCCCCCCAACTATGGGTTAATTAGTAAGACATATTACTAAACCATTATAATCTTAAAAAATAGATAATTAAAATCTTGCTATCTAAAAATAATTTCTTGCTTTAGATAACCAGTAAAAGGTTGATAACCCATAAAAAACAATTTAAGTCAAGAGAATACTGTTCGTTCAAAATTATTTATTGTATCATTGTTGTCTCTTTCATTCCATATTTCTTGGAACTGTGCTTAATGTAGCTATTTCCTCATCCAGCATTTTTGTGGCTTTCGAATCTTCTCTCTCTCTCTCTCTCTCTCTGCACTTCTCTAAGATCACAACAGTACATGCAACTTACAAAGACAGAAAGTGCTTGACAATAACTGCTTCATTCTATCTGGTGTTGTTATGAAATGGCTTTTCATGATGCTAAACACTTCAGAACTGAGGTTATTACTTCCATCAAATAACAAAATCTCAAATTGTTCTTCTTGGTACTTTTTATTTCTTCTGGAAAATTCATTTTCTCCCTGTAACTACCTGTAAGTTTCAAATCTATAGAATGAGATGATTATTCTTTTTTTGGAGAAACATCCACCTGAGACATCTTTATTCCAACCACTCCTTTTATTAAGTATTCCCTAAACTTTTTCTCTTTCTTCAGTTTTGGTTGCAAGTATTCTTGGGCAAAGTGTTTCATTAGAATCATACTTGTTATAAAACCCAGGTTGTGTGTGTGTGTGTCTGTACGTTTATATATTGGATTGGATTTCCTACATTTTTCAACCAATTTCAACAAAACTTCACAGGACTACGTAAAATTACCTTGCGGTGGTTCTGACAGCGCCAAAAATGGGGAAAACACAATTGTTTTTGCACAAAATCAATTTGAAAACACGATTAAGAGGCATCGCTTTTGCGGAATTAAAGGGGGACAACTCATATGGAGTGATACTTATAAAACCCAGGTTGTTTGTGTGTGTGTTCATTTATATATGGGATCAGATTTCCTACATTTTTCAACCGATTTCAAAAAACTTCACTTTGTTTTTTTTTTGGTAGTGTTCTTATTGTCTTGCACACTTTTTTTTCTTTATTTTTACATTCAGAATGCTTTAAAATTCCATTTACAAGACAATTGTTCATAATAAAATTCTATTCAATCGGTAGACTCATAACGATTAAAAACAATGTTTTTGTTTCAGTTTGGGTTTGACCAATTCGTAAAAAAAAACCCAAAAACAAAACAAAAAAAAACTAAGACATGCGTGTCCGTCAACCTTAAACAATAATCTTTGTCAATTTTATTTTTCAGTCTTTATGATGGTCGATACTTGATCTATCTCTTACTGTTACATCCCCGGGCAACGCCAGGCTCTGCTGCTAGTCATTATTGTCAGAGTTAGCTCCTCCTTAATTACCTAATTGTTCACTAGGGGTGCTCTCCCTACACTATAAATACTGGGCGACTTTTTGCCTCGTTCTCTTTTCTACTTTGCATTTCAGCGGACACATTTAAAAATGTAATCTCTTGTAGAAATCCGTGTTTTACCCACTTGTGGGAAAACGCCATGAAACACACATACGTATGAACATTCACCAAAATACAAACTCTTTACATTCACACACAAACACAAATGTTAATGTCTTTGTCACTTGTAAATTTGTTGTTTAATACATATATTTGTTGATATATATATATAGGTTTTGTTTGTTTTCTTTACATCTTTGGTTGGACTCAACTTGAGTCCAGTATTGTTCTTGCAGTTGGACCTCCTAGCAGGAATAAACAGCACATGTCCATAATTCAACAACACTCAAACCCACACAGTCCGCTATACTTTATACTCAGTGTAGTTGTTACATTGTAGGGTACTGCTTATACCAATCATTTCATGTTCATATGTCTCTGGGTTGCCACTTAGGACTTTTGGTCACTGTTGTAGGCAGCAAATAATCTCTTTCTTTATTCTATATGGGTGTTGAGAGTCAAAGTTGAGGTATTGTCCAGTGACTATTGGTTTTTCAGTATGAACCATGCTCTGTTCAAGATATTAGTACATGCAAGAATGCTCGTTTCTTGTTGTTTGTGAACTGTATCAATGATCTTATTGAGTTCAGATGGTCCGGTAAGTAGCTGGACATCTTCCTGGTGGCACCAGGGTATGAAGGTGTCATTTATGTACCTCAGCCATAGCTTGGTTTTAGTGATGTGGATTCTAATTCCATTTTCTCAAAGTATTCCATGTATACGTTAGCCATTGCTGGTAATAATGGCAAGCCCATTGCCAAGCCTACATCCCATATATGTCTGATCCAATTCCAAAGTATGTTGTTTGTGTACAGAAAGTCAGCATTCCCATTCGGTTATCTATTGGTATACTGGTACATTCTCTTAGAGATGAGTTCAAAGCCAAGTCTGTCCCTGAGTACTGATAGTACCTTCTCTATGGGTACCTTGGTGAACAAATTCACTACATCCAGGCTGACCATTTGGTTGGATTGGATGGGAGAATTTTTTATTATTTCCACAAAATGGCCAGAGTTTCAGACATATGATGGTGACTTCTCTATTAATGGGTCAACTATATCCACAAGGAAGCGCCTTGGTGGGTGGCATGCAGAGCCAAGTGTTAGCTGCCAAAGATCTTCTAAAATCCACTTCAACTCTATATTTCTAATGTCTCTGTATAAATCTGAAATTTTATTTACTATTTATTTTTTCCTTCAATAAGCTTGCTTATCAAACTCTGTTTGGTCTTTTGCCCCTTTGCAACTTAGTAGGATTATTGTTTTGCTTGGGAGTGAATTGATTAAAAAAAAAAAAAATAGTTGGAATGCTAGCATTCTGACAATAAGATTCTGATTCAAATCTTAACAGTGTTAATTTGTCAAAGAGAAGACTTCATGATAATATAAGCTGAGGAAGATGACCCCAGGGTGTGGTACCATCAGTAAGTACCTGAAAACCATACCATAGGTCCTTGTGAGCAAAATAGTTGCTGTATAAACTACAAGTTGAACCAGTGGGTGTTAAAGAAACACAAAAACACCTGAGCTGGCAACAGGGATTAGCCAGCCACTCAAGCAGATGGGTGTACTTGGGGAAAATATATATATATTCTAACCCGAGTTTGAATCTCACCAGGCTCAGTTGGTCAGGGAAATACTTTCTTGATAATTTAAATCTGGGAAGATGATCCCAGGATGAGGTACCATTGGTAAGGGCCTGAAAAACATACTTCAGTCTTTAAGTGAAATTGGATAAACAAAAGCATTTTGAATCTGTTGATGATTGTGCTAGTACAAAGTCACAAGTCATTGTGACCGAGCATTTGATGAAACTGACCTTATTCAATTGCTGATCATGCCAGATTATGCAATCTTCCCCTAAAATTGTATCTAACGTTTGCTCAGTATAGTTGCTGTGTAAACTATAGGTTGGCTCCATGGGCATTGAAGAAACACAAATGTGCCTGAGCAGGCATCTGCAACAGGGTTTACCTAGACACCTAAGTAGATGGAAATGAGTAGCCAGCCATTTTATATATAATATATATATATTTTAAGACATTTTTTATGTTTATACATTCTTTTTATAGATACAAATATTTAAGTAAATGCTCTGTTTATAATAAACAGTATTAACAACATTTAGCGAATGTCAGAGAAATTTTCATAGAAAATATGCACCCTCCGACAGGAATCGAACCTGTATCCTATACGGAAACGTCATATAGGTTTATACTACAACTATGCTGAGCAGACATTAGTTACAGTTTCCAAGAGAGAATGCATAATTTGGTATGATTAGCAGTTTGAACAATGCTAGTACAATCAACCCCTCAGTCATGATGACTTGTGACTTTGTGCTGATACAACCATTGACAGCCTTCAAACAGTTCTATCTTTCTAATTTTACTCAAGTCTTGGGTTAACGTATAGAATGGTTTTCAGGCACTTTCCAAAAGTGCCACATGTTGAATCATCTCCACAGACCAATAGCATGAAGTCACCTTCCTGACAAATTGAATATGATTAGATTCAAATCCTAGTTTCAGGCTTGGAAAAGAACATTCTAACCACTTGGCCTTGGACCCATATATCTACATATATACATATTGTTTTTATTTCATTTATCAAATTTTGTCATTGTTGCAAATCACCCTTGTTTATTATTTGTTTATTTTAAATTGCTTAATTATACAATCAATTTATTTTTTTCTTATTGACTAGCAGTAGAGCTTGGCGTTGCCCAGGGATGTAACAGTAAGAGATAGATCAAGTATCGACCATCATAAAGACTGAAAAATAAAATTGACAAAGATTATTCTTTGAGGTTGATGGACACGCATGTCTTAATTAGTTTTTTTTTTTTTTTTTTTTACGAATTGGTCAAATCCAAACTCAAACAAAAACATTGTTTTCAATCGTTATGAGTCTACCGATTGAATAGAATTTTATTATAAACAATCGTCTTGTAAATGGAATTTTTAAAGCATTCTGAATGTAAAAATAAAGAAAAAAGTGTGCAAGACAATAAGAAACACTACCTGGTAAAAAAAAAGTGAAGTTTTGTTGAAATCGGTTGAAAAATGTAGGAAATCCGATCCCATATATAAATGAACACACACACAAACAACCTGGGTTTCATAATAAGTATAACTCGATATGAGTTGTCCCCCTTGTATTAATGTCTCTTAATCGTGTTTTCAAATTAATTTTGTGCAAAAACAATTGTGTTTTTCCAACTTTTGGCGCTGTCAGAACCACTGCAAGATAATTTTACGTAGTCCTGTGAAGTTTTGTTGAAATCGGTTGAAAAATGTAGGAAATCCGATCCAATATATAAATGTACAGACACACACACACACACACACACACACACAACCTAATAATAAGTATGATTCTCAACAAGTATCAAATATTTTAAAATTAAATTGTGACTATATTTAATTATTGCATATTATGGTAAACTTGGTAAAATTTACCATCAAATATATGTATAAACAAGTTTTATTATAAATTGACTGATAAGATGAGCTGTCCATATAGTTTTCTTATTACATGTTTCCAGTTGGCATAAATTGTCACAAATCCACATCAAATTCATGAAAAAAACTGTCCAAAGTGTATAAGATTTCGGTTTGATTACTTTTGACCATCTCCAGTCATCATTTACAGAAATAAAGTTTTTATTATTAGCTCCATCCTGGCTTCTTTTAGGAATGTATTATTAATTTAATTCATTTATAGATGTCTTTACATCCCGATGTAAGTAAGTAGCAGAATATTCACCCATAATTTTATGAAGTTTGATGGATCCAATTTCAGTGTTATTACCTGCGAGAAGTTTATTAACCTGAAGAAGCTCATGATGGGCGTTTTTTGTTTTGTTTTTTTTTTTTAAATATAGTTTTCTTGTTGAGAATAGAGTTTCATTGAAAATAACTATAATATTAGATTTATTACTTAAATACTTTCATCAAAAGCAAGTTTTATTTTTAATAGTCCACTTTTTAGGCTTTTGATCTTAAAGTTCATAATCCAAAGTGAGTAGTGAAGTTTTTGCCAGCTTCTGTGAGAATTTTTCATATAGAGCTTCAATTTCTATCTTTTTTATGTTGGTGCAAAGGCACTACTTCGACTGGTCCATTTAGAAAAACAAAATAGGGTAAGATTTGGGGTGGGGGGGGGAATAATTTTGTAGATTAGCATTCATTAGATATTTCTGAAGTCATGAGATTTATCAGAATTGAAAAAGATTTTTTTTTTTTTTTATCAATTCATAATATTGATACTGTTATATCCCAGGTTTATGGGATGAACAAAAATGAAAAAAAAAAAAGACAAGTGTATTTAAACACATAATAAAATAACTTTTATTCATTAATTTGGATTTAAACCATGTCAGCTTGTCACCATATTGGATTCAGAAGTGCCTGCTCTGACTAGCAGACAAGGGAAGTAACTCAGTTGTATTTTGAGTTATTATCCTTTATAGGAGATGTAATTTAACATCCCTCTAACAGTGTAAAATTTATCCCTAACTTTTTACTAGCTATTATTTACAAATGTAAAGTTTGAAACGGTACTTTCATCATTGATATAAGAAGTATATTTTTTCAGAAGCACCTGTACAAACATTGTGCAATAATAATTACTTATCTTAAATGAAGAATAGACAAATATACTTTTATTAGTTTATGTAAATTTTTGTTCTTTTAAATTTCTATCTATAAAAGGCAGGATGTGTGTGTGTGTAACAAATGTACAGCTGCAATTTTTGACGGATTTGCACCAAAATTTACATGCACATGCTTCAAATTAGTGGGAAAGCCAAGACCAACCTTGTATTTCCCAACTCCCATTGATAGTGGAAATAATCAATTTTTTCATGCTTCTACGGCAGTTTTCATGTAGTTTGTGGCCATTTTCTACTAGCCAGAGTGAGAGCCTATAGCTGGCTGCCACGAATAGGCAGGAAGATTCTATTGGCCAGCGTGAGAGCCAACAGCTGACTGACACAAATGTTAACTAGCATGCTAGCATGCAAAAAAATCGATAGCTGCATTCGTCACAAGTGGGAAAAATTTAAATCTGCATGGCACTTTACTCCATTTGGCTCATTCGCTTCCTTAAACTTGATTCTGATTCTGCAGAACTGGGTTGGGTGTGAAAAAGTATTTGTTGTTAACATTCTTTTTTCATTCGGTTTTTCCAGTTACGAGTCCTTTCTTAAAGCTGATCGTTTTGTGTTCATTTTGTTTAGTTCTTTTTTCATAACAGATTTAATGTTTAGTATAGAGCTTAGAAAAAATTTGCAGTGTGAGATAGGCAAGAAGTAAGGCATTTAGCAACATCAGCACGGCAAGGAAGAGCAAAAATATTTTAAGTAGTGATAGCGATTGCTGTATGAGTCGTACGATTTTTGAATCAAGCACGGGCACTGCCAGGCCATGCTGCTAGTAAAAATATATATTGGAGAAAACTATATCACGAAGTGGGAAAAAATTTTTTGTGTAACGTGTTTTGTCCTTTAGGACTTCATTAGACTAAATTTGTTATGTTGGTGCAACTGCACAAGGGATGCTGAGAATTTTAAATTTACATATTTTTTTTTTAAATTTAGCCAATTTCATTTAGATTTTTTTTTCTTTCTATCACTTTTGTTATTATATATCCCACACTGTAATAATAGAAGTTCTGCCAGGAATAGTGAAATATTGTAAGGACCTGGGCACAAATTTACTGTAGATGACCTTGCTATCAGGAAACTTTCTATGTATATATATATATATATATATATATATACACACACACACAAACACAAACAATTAAAGAAATATTTTTGTAAAATAAAAAGACAAATATGAAGAACAGCAATGTCTAGATAACTCTGTAAAATGTCAAGGATTGATTTTTCACTATCTACATGATAACCAAGAACCCCTTCTCAAAGGATTAAACATTTTTTTTTAAAAAAGATCAATATTTATTTATTCTAACAAGTGATGCAACTTATTGGAGGTCTGATGAATGCTGATCAACAAGAATTATATCGAAAAATGTCCCCCCCCCCCATTTTTTACAGATGGGCTATTCTATTTAAGCAGTGCCAGTGTAAAAATTGTCAAATGACAGTTTGGAGATTTGCTCTTTATAAGTTGTTGATTTGAGAGATTGATAAGGTTGCCTTACTGTAGTTTTAAAGTTGCTGAAAAGAAAGACTTGTTTTTTTTTTAATCTTTTAGCCGCTAGCAAAGAAATAATGCCACTAAGGAACAAAATGTTACTGAAAGTGAAAGAAAATGATAAAATGCTAATGAGGAGAAAGGACAATAAAAGGACAGAATTCAGAAAGACAGAAGATGGCAATTGATGTTGCATTTAAATTTTTAAAGATTGTAGATGATATAGAACTTATGGCTACATCTAGCTATTTTAACAGTGAGACATAGTTGCCAATCTAGTACTATACTTAAATTCATTCAGTCAAGTTGCCAAGGAGAAAAGCTTGTATTAGAACTTAAAGAAATCATACAAGATGAGAAGTATGGTAATGTCTTTAATTATAAGAACTCATGAAACAATTTTAAGGATTCTTTCAGAGAGAAGATCTTTGCAAAGAGATTGAAGATTTTAGATAAATATAGGAAAAAATTAAGATAATCCAGACCATTTTTTAAATGCCATGACTATTTAGAACATAGACAAGCCTGGTTCTTCAGGGTTTTCTTTATTGTATTATCTACAAATTGTCAAGACTTCTTGGGAAATACATGGAAATGGTTTCCCATTGCCTTTTCTATGGTTTTACATTCATCATCCTTCTTCTAAACTAGCTGCCAGCCAAAGCTATGCTGCCATTTAAGCTATATTAGAATTTTTTTGCAACACGCTGACATGTGTTAAAATCCTCACAATATTTAGCATTGTTGAACTTATCACTAACAGTTTTTTCTTGAGGTTTACAAACTGTTTCGTTTGATCTTGCAAACCAATTAATGAAATCTGAATAAGCTGGTTTGTTTGGAAAAATACTTTGATAAAAACCCTACTTCACAATTTAGTAATTTCTTTAATTTAATTTTATAGGACTTCATGGTAAACAATATTTTTTAAGAAAAAATTATTTTTCCTCTTTAACAGCAAAGAATAAATTCTTAGAATTTCTTACTCTTGAACATGCAGCATACAACTGGCCATGCATAAATATCCCCTTACTTGTTTGCACTTCTCCCCAGAATTTGGTTTCACTTGGTCAATATATGGCTGTTTTAGAGGGTGTGACACAAACTTACAGAAGTCCCAGAATTTTATATATAGAAACTGGAGTGAGACAAGATAGATTCATACCTCTTCTACAGATGTATGTGTGAAAGTGAATGCAGCAGAGTAGGACAAGATTTGTACTTAGCTGTCCGATTCTACATTCCATGACAATAGCCATTACACTACCTGCATTTAGCATGTTGAATCTGGTGAGAGAAGTGGAGTAAATTCTGAAGGTTTGAGGAGACCTGATTATAAAGAATGGCTGCCAGAAATCTCTAATGTGAAGAGACAAATCTGTAGACTCCGCTGAGGCATGTAGGGGGGACAGCCTCTCAAGGCAAGGTATTGTTGCTGTGGTTTCTGCAGAAAGTGGGTTCTTTAGTGGGTGTAGTTGTTAGCTCCATGTCCAACAGGTTTTAAATTCAGAGTTGTCTTTCTCTAAAAATGTCTGCCAACCAAAGCTAGAAAGCCCAGTCTGACCTGCTATTTAATCCATAGCTGGGGAGAAAAGAGTTTCATATGTTTTCAAGGGCATTTGAGCAAAATCAAACAGTAGAATTAGTTAGGATTAGAGGAGTCCTGAATTCAAATGCCATTTCCTTGCTGATAACCACTATTCTATGTGCCCATCCAGTAGTAATATTCATTAGAAAGGTAAGAAAATAAACCACCTTCTTTGATTCTTATCGACTTTGCTTACTATAAGTCTTAGACTTAACAGGAAAGTAGCAATAAAAAGCAACCAAGATTTTTTTTTTTCTTTTTCTTCTGTGACCTGTAGAATCGTAGGGGCCATACATATACTGCAACTGCAGTAGAAGTGGTGTTTTTTGGGCAAGATAGCCTGATGGAGCCTAATACTCTCCAGGCTGGTTTGGGATTCAGAGTTTTTCCTTCTTTTAGACTGGTTGCCACCCAAGGCTATAGACCCCAGTTTGTCCTGTTATTTACCCATAGCTGGGGGGGAGAGAAAAGAAGTTTCATACCTTTCCCAAGGGTATTAGCATGTAAGTGAATGTAATGGATTCGATTGGAATTTGAACTCAGCTCTCCAATTCTTCAATCCAAGCCACTACCCATTACTCCACCATGTCTCCCCCTCAACAACATTTACTCACTTTCATTTATTAACCATTAAATTACATCACATGGCGTCTGCCATAATTTATCTTGACTTCTCAGTCAGCCCGAAGCATACTATTCCAAAAATCAATGACATCCCCACCATTTTGTACAAATACTTGTTGCAAAACAAAATCCCTACATTTGCCTTGATAAAGTCCATCAGAGGACAAAATGTACTGGCTAACTTAAGCTTTTATATATATACATACACACACAAAACAAGATTAAGATGAAAGAAATATTAGTGAAAAAGGCATTTTATTTGATGACGTATATAAAACCCTCTTGTTTCTGAAGAAAATGACTAAAACCTGTTTTCCAGGTTTTATATTTAAAACTGAGGCATCTGGACAATCTCCTCACAGATGAAGAGACTTGAGATAATAGAAATGTGAATCTACAGAAGAATGTTGAGAATATAATGGACAAAACATGTCAGCAATGAGGAAGTTTTAAGATAAACAGGAACAAAACAGACACTTACATGTAGAATGAAAGAGTTAAAATTCTTAGGACATATAATGAGGAAAGAAGGC
>CAHIKZ030005630.1:540000-615000 GCA_903632075.3 Acanthosepion pharaonis | reverse complement strand
AACTTACCAGAATCTATTAATAACCTATATTTTGGCAGCTGGATCCTTGAATTTATCAATTTGGTTCAATTTATCAAGGATTCAAGGAAAAATTACTTTTAATTTGTAATTTCTTGAAAATAATAATAGTATAAATATGTGTATGTGTTGTTTTGATTGAAAATATTAACCACCTGCCAAAATTTTCATCAAAGTCATAAAATCTTCTGGGGTCAAAAATCAGTGTTTGAGAAACTAATAGTTCATGCTATATCTTGGGTATGATGTATGATATGACCCTGGCTTTTTGCATTGCTCTCTGAACAGAGCTGATCTTACATTTTGTTACTCAAGAGATATGACCCATTTTATATAACTGCAGACCTTTCTAGAATTAATTGCCCCTTTCATTAACCTGTGTCATTTTAACTGAACTACTAGTGAGTTATTTTTAATTTTATTATTAGATGAAGAATTGTCAACCATTATTCCTAATTTACTTGTATTTACTCATAGTTAGACGAGAAGAGATATATTCATGTGGATATCAGCATAGAAAGTGAAATCAGTGAGCTAATCAGGAAAATGTATAAATCCAGCTCTTCTTCCCCAGCTACAGTGGCAGATCTATGGAACTAATGAAGCTTAAGCTTCAGGACTCCTAATCCAGAAGCGGATCCTCAAACAATCTTTTTAATGAGTATATTTTTTTTTCAACAAAATTTTTTTTTTTTTTTTGTTAAAGTGATTGTTATTAAAATAAGGCCATTTTAGTGATAGAATCATAAGCCAATGAGTAGAAGTAGCTAATGTTGGCCTTATACCCATTTCATATGGCCTCAAAATTACCCTGTAACTGGTCATGTTTTAGGGATATTATCCAGGCAGCAGAATGACTGTTCAGTCCTGAACTACTCTGACAAAAATTAACCTGGCAATTGAAAGTGTTTCTAGCTTAGAGAAAGACATCTAACTCATATTGAGCTATTTGGGCAGAACCCATCTGAACCAACAGGGAAGACAGGTTAATCAAACAAAGCATTAGTGCTTTTTACCTGTAAGTTCAATCCCTATGAGGAGTAACAAATATTATTATCATATTATTCATAGAATAGATCTTAACGGGTCAAATTTTAAACTTTTCTTAGGGGCTTGCAGCACTCAAACCACCAGCTGTAAGAGGTTCATTAAGCTCACCAGAATCTATTCATAGTCTGCATTTTGGTAGTTGGAGCCTCAAATTTATTGTTGCTGATTGCAAAGGAGCTCCCATATTTGTCCAAGCTTTAGGGCCCCAAAAATGTAAGTCTGCCACTGAAAACACACATTTATAATAATTACTGTCTTGATATACATTATTTGAATTAAATATAGTTGCTTGAATTATTTCTTGAAAAAAATTTCAAAACAGGTATATATTTTTTGAAACACACTGTATATTTCTGTAATGAAAGATATTGCAATGCTATTTTGATAAAAAAAAAAAAACCATTGGCAATGCATTTCTATAGTAAAAGATTGTTCACAATCTTTTTTTTCCCCAAAAAAGATTTTTAGAATTAAAAAAAAACAAAAAAACAGAAGATAATGATTGACATTGCATTTAAATTTTTGATGATTGTAGTTAACAGGGAATCATGAAGCTAGAAGAGAGTTCCACAAGCAAGAAGTGCAATAAAAGAAACTGTTAGCATAGAACATATGGGTTATCTAATCATTTCAGTTGTAAAATGATGAGACCTAGCTGCCAATACTTTGCCAGTACTGTACTTAAATTTGTAAAGGAAAAGTCATCAGAACAATTACCATGAAAATATTTATAGAAAAGACATAGAAGTTGTGTTACACGGGTGGAAAAGGGACAAAAGAACCAATAACATAGCAGTTGTTTTTTTTGGATTTTATCAAGGTTCTCCAAATACATAGCAGAAGCACAAGACTTGATGTGACAGCAATATTCAAAGCAAGGATGAATGGTAGACTTAAATGTACAAGATAGATTCTGACTAGAAAAATTGTCTACCATGATACAGTGAACCAACTTTCCTAGCTGCAAACTTAGCAATTGATTCAATATACACTTTCCACTTTATACCAGGTACAATGAGTTACTTTTCTGCAGGTTAGCATCAGCCATGCTGATGGAAGGTAAAAAGAGATTAAATTAAAATTAAAAGAGAGCAGTTTCATTTTGGAGATGTTAAAATTAACCAGCCACTCCTTGTTCCATTTAACAACAAATTGTAGATAATTTTTTTTTAGATCAGCTGCCAATTTGACATTATCGAATCGATCAGACTTACTATTAAGAGAAGAGTAAATAGTTGTGTCATCAGCATAGATACCGAGTTGAGAACTGATGACATCAAGAAGGTCATTCATGAAAATTAGGAATAATGTCAGTCCAAGAATAGAGTTATGGGGAACACCTGCATTTATGCAAAAGGATCTAGAAGTGTGGCCATTCAAGATAACTTTCATTTCATGATTTAATAAGACTGAATCAGTTCAGAAATACCATAACCTTTCAACTTGTAAAGAAGACCAGTATATCAAACCCTTTGAGATGTCCAAAGCAACAGCATGAGTTTCACCATAAGCTTAAAAGACTCTTTCAGCAATAATTGTAAACACATCAGCAATTGATCTAGAGAAGTGAAAGCCATATTGCTTATCTGAAAGAAGACCCTGCAAGGTGAGATGCCTAATCAATTCAGAGTTAGTCAGAGTCTCTGGTACTAACCAAACAGAGGTAAAAGGCTAATAGGCCACTAGAAAGTACAGACAGTTCACCTGCGTTCTTAAAGACTGTAACTACAAAAAAGGATTTCCAAGAAGCAGGAAAGCAAGAAGCAGCTAGGCATTTATTATTGATTTTAGAGAGAACAGGGGCCAGTTCAGGGGCACATTTCTTAAGGACTATTGCAGGGATGCATCAACTACATATTTTGTACATCAAAATGCAATCTTCTTCAAGAGCCTTACATAGTTGCAGTGTTCACTGAAATGTGAAAGAAAGAGAGAGAGAGAACAAAGTATTCTTGAGTATTTATACTTTAGAGATGGCGCCCCCTAGGAAATAGATGTCTGTTGTGATGGGTATTATCATGCTGGTACACTCAGTAAAAGCAATTCATATGGGTTATAGTGGCTGAACAGGCTGGTGTGAACCAAGAAGATTGTGGTTTTACCTGGTATTTCTGAGAAGGTACAAAAGCCAGCTTTAAACCAAGAAGAACCCTCTGTGGCATAATTCTCAATAGGAAGATTAAGACTATCAATCCAAGGAGCATCTTGAATAAAGTCACAAAATAAATCCCAATCAGTATAGTGGTAACAGAAAGAAGTTTTGAGAATATGAGGTTTCTTTCTAATAGACAATTCAAAAGAAATATCAATACACACTGCAGTATGATCTGAATTGCCAAGAGCTTGGAGAGGAGGTAAGGAACAAATCAAATAAAGAAGAATGTTGATCAGCTTCATTAGGGAAATGAGTTGGGAAATCAACTATTAGACCGAGTGACTGGGCAATGGAAAAATTGAAAATCTGAATATCGGCAACATCAGTAACATTAGAATGCTTGGCATGATGAGCATTAAATTCATCAAACGCAAAAGTATTTGCAGACAAATGTAGAAAGAGAGCCATTTCTTTATTATCAAAAATTTTGTTTAATATATTACAGTCCTAAGAAGAAGAGTGATAAAAGAAAACGAGATAGCTAACAGTGTGCAATAACAAAAGTCGAAAGCACATGAAAGAATCATCTGGGGATTCAAGAGACAATTCCCTGGCAATTGAGAAATTTTCCTGAATATAAACACCAAAGCCATGCATATTTATGCTCGAATCTTTTTGGCAAAGAGGAAGATAGCCTGGAACACATAATTCCTTGGTAGCAATAGAATTTAAATTAGTTTTACAAAGTGAGAAGATATCTGGAGACTGTTTCAAGAGAAAAGACTCTACATTACAGAAATTGGAGCAAATGCTGATGAATATTGAAGAAAGGTTGGGCGTAGTCATGGCAATTTGCAGATAATAAAGAAAAAGAAACCTGTGGATAGCTATAATTGCCTACATCATGAAGGGATATGACATTTAAAACAAAACAAAAAAAAAGGCAGAACATGTCTACAAAGAATATTCTGAATTCAAAACCACAAAGAAAGAAATGCAAAACCATTCCACTATGTTTCCCAAAAATTTACAGGTAATAAAGGAAAGGGAAACTTTTTTTTTTTTTTTTTTTTTTAAATCATTACACCTGAAGCAAGATGATAATGCCATGCATGGGGTTACTGGGACTGAAAGAGAATGAGAAGACTTTAGTGAGGAGAAAGTGAAAGAAAATGGAAAATGTTAATGAGGAAAAAGGACAAAAAAAAAAAGAACAGGATTCAGGAAGACAAAAGGTGGCAATTGGTGATGCATTTAAATTTTTGAAGATTGTAGGTGGCAGGCAAACAAGGAATTTCCAAAAGCGAGAAGTGGGAGAAAAGAAATTATTAGAATAGAATATACAGTTGCATCTATTTCAAAACTAAAATGGTTAGACGTAGTTGCCAATCGAGTAGCACACTTAAATTCATGTAGTCGAGGCATCAAGGAGGAAAGTGCTTGTGTGTGCATAATGTTCATGATGTCTTTCCAAGGAAAACGTATAGTGCCCCCCCACAAAAGGGGAAAATGCAATCTTCAAGAGACTTACATGGTCGCACTGTTCGCTGAAATGTGGAAGAAAGAGAGAGAAAACAAAGTATTCTTGAGTATCTATACTTTAGAGATGGCGCCCCCTAGGAACAATTTAGACAATTAGGAAATTAAACAATTTGGAAATTAAGGAGGAGTTAACTCGGACACCATTAACAAAGTTTTCAAAAATGAATCTAAGAGAAATCATGACCACCCATTTCCTGAAGGAACATGGCATGAAAAAACAACAACAAAAAGTCATAATAATAGTTTACAAAGCTAGCTTCATAATTACTGCTCTATGGCATTACCACCTTTTCAGTATGTTACATATAAATGTACAGTTAGCGAGTTTCAGGCTCAACACAATATCAAAACTTTCTCAAACCCAACAGAAATATTGAATTTTTCTAATGTTAGGGAAACAGAATATTTAAACAAAAATCTCCCTTCAAGAATGATGTAAAATATCTAACAGAAAATGGTTTGAGTGTACAGACCTTTTGAATAAACTGTATTAGATCAAACGGTCATTAAACTATTATGATTCTACAAACTTTCTCAAGTCATTTGAATAAACAATCATTTTCAATGAATTTCTTTAGGATAGCTGTTTTCAAGACATTTTAATAAAGAATCATTTCTGTTAACTATGCTAACTTCTGTATCTGTCTATATTTCTGAGATGAGGTATTATGTACACTATTTACATTATTTGGACTATTATCCTCATCTTTGTTGCCATATTTATTACAACGTTTCAGCCGTTGTATGCTCTGGCCTTCTTCAGGTGGTTGGAATGTCAAACTGAACCCTTTATTTCGTTCACTGGGGTAGACTATTCTAGTTCCACATACCATGTCTAATGAATGTCAGTTATCAGTTATCTCCTGTTAATTTCCCTCTCCAAGTTTTCCACCGCCTTAACCAGGTATTGAACTCTGAGTCCTGTCACTGGATCTAACTAATGCCTTTATCCACTTTGCCATGAGTTTAATACCTGGTTAAGATGGTGGAGAACTTGGAGAGGGTAATTAACAGAAGATAACTGATAACTGACATTCATTAGACATGGCACATGGAACTTGAACAGTCTACCCCAGTGAGCGAAATAAAGGGTTCAGCTTGACATTCCAACCACCTGAAGAAGGCCGAAGTGTACGTCGACTGAAACATTATCATAAATAGGGTAACAAAGATGAGGACAATAGTCCGAATAATGTAAATAGTATGCTAACTTCTACCTTGGATTGAGCTTACCATCCTTGGCTAACAAATTAGACTCTTACTTCCCAGCTTAATGGATGTTTTTTTAAGCAGTGGCAGTAGCTTATTTTCCTTACTGCCAAAGTGGATTTAACCATTAGTCAGTATTTAAGTTTTTTGAAATTTCTCCTCAGGTAAAATTTTTCTATTGTTTGGTGAAGTACTGTCACTCTGTTGAGCTATATCCTGTTTTAACATCTGACAGCGGAGTGTAGTTTTTTTTTTAAAGCATTTCACCCCAAGCAAGGGTTTACAGAGGATTGAACAAGAGTAAAGAGGCGTGTTTGAGGAAAGGATACAGAGAAGGATGGGGAACAAGATCAAGGTATCAGATGTCAATTGACATTACACTTGAATATTTGAAGATTATAGTTATTGGGGGAAGCAAGCAAGGGAGTTCCACAGACAGGAAGTACAAGAGAAGAAGCTGTTTGAGTAGAAGAGACAGTTACATTTTAAAATTTTGACAGTGAAAGGGTGGGACTGAGATGTCAGCCTAGTAGCTCACTTAAATTCATGCAGTCTGGTAACCAGCAAGAGTAGCTTGTTGGAACAGTTGCTGTGAAAATACTTGTAGAAGAGACAGGGAAACCACAGCACATCTGTGAAAAAGTGACTGTAGACTAGATGCCAGATCAGGACCTATCACATTGCATATTCATCTCTGGATTTTGTTGAGAACCTTGAGAGATACACCAGACCATATATGACAGAAATGTTCATAAAATAAGATAGATAAAGGGATCAAAATTCTTCATTTAATAGATCGTTTCACCAAATACACTGAAGCTTCTGTAATAAAGTCAAAAGAAAGTTCAGAAATTATTAACATTGTATGTCGGTTTTGGATTGCATATTTTGGACCTCCTTCTAGCTTTCAAAATGATAATGGACAAGAATTTGATAATGAAGCTTTCAGAGACATGGCTCAGAATTTATATATTACTAGCAGTAGAGACCGGCATTGCCTGGGGATGTAACAGTAAGAGATAGATCAAGTATCGACCATCATAAAGACCGAAAAATAAAATTGACAAAGATTATTGTTTAAGTTTGACGGACAAGCATGTCTTAATTAGTTTTTTTTTTTTTAAGGAATTGATCAAACCCAAACTCAAACATTGTTTTCAATCGCTATGGTTCTACCAATTGAATAGAATTTTATTATAAACAATTGTCTTGCAAATTGAATTTTTAAAGCATTCTGAATGTAAAAATAAAGAAAAAAGTGTGCAAGACAATAAGAAACACTACTTGCCAAAAAAAAAAAAAAAAGTGAAGTTCTGTTGAAATCAGTTGCAAAATGTAGGAAATCCGATCCCATATATAAATGAACACACACACAAACAAACAACCTGGGTTTTATAATAAGTATAACTCGATATGAGTTGTCCCCCTTTCATTCTCATGATGCCTCTTAATTGTGTTTTCAAATTGATTTTGTGCAAAAACAATTGTGTTTTTCCAATTTTTGGTGCTGTCAGAACCACCGCAAGGTAATTTTACGTAGTCCTGTGAAGTTTTGTTGAAATCGGTTGAAAAATGTAGGAAATCCGATCCAATATATAAATGTACAGACACACACACACAATCTGCGTTTTATAATAAGTAAGATTGTACAAACTATACCAGCATGATCAATGGATTAAATGAGCGCCACAATGCTATACTTAATGAAACGGTACTCAAAACTAGGGAAGACTCTGGTTGTAGGTCTGAACTTGCCATTGCTTGGTCACTGAGCTCCAAAAATACTTTGCATAATGTCAGTGGTTATAGTCCAAATCAACTGGGATTTAGACAAAATCCTAATTTGCTTTTTATAATAAATAAACCCCCAGATTTAGAAGGTGTTACATCAGCGAATCTATAGCTAACACCTTGAATGTTATGAATACAGCAAGAAAGGGCTTTATTCAGGCAGAGTCTTTTGAAACAATTATAAGAGCTTTGAATCAAAAGGTGAGACCCATTACTGCTATTAAATAGAGAAACAAAGATCTTGTATATTTTAAGAGAAATGAATCAAGCCGTTAGATGAGACCAAGAAGAGTTATAAGAGCTGAAAACAAACTGGTGTTGGTCAAGCATGGAGGAAGCTATGTTAGAGTCCATCCATATCATCTGCGGATGTATAAAAATGATTTTGTTGAAAAATTCAATGTGCCAACAATGGATGAGAACCCTTCCAATACAGAAAATTTGGAAGATGATTCTTTAGTAGACCAAGATATTCAAAATACAGATTTTGAAGATGCTGTAAAAAAAATATTAATTCTTCCATGAGTGACAATGCAAAAAGATCATGAACTGAGTAGCAGTCAGGATCCAAAAAGGGTTGGACATCCATCAAAAAAGATAATGTAATTTTACCAAGAATAGGGCAAGAGATAATGTACAAAGTGGCATCAGACAATGACCCTTCTTGGAAGAAAATGAAAGTTATCAGTTGTGCTGGAAAAGCTACTGGCAAAAATAAAAATATTTTAAATGTATGTGTTGAGGGGGAAGACCTATTTTGGCTTGATTTTGGAAAAAAATATGGCAAAGTGGAAATACTTTCTTAACTATTAAAAAGAAAATCTAGAGAAAGACTCTTGTGAAAGCAATCCTCTTGAAAAGGAATTTTCAGACAATGAGGAAATTAGCTCATTTTCAACAGTCAATATTATGGAATATGCTGAAGCTAAAAAGAAGGAATTACAATGCATCTCTATAGGATAATTGTTTCCAATACATTTTAATAAAGAATTATTTCCAATGAATTTCTATAGGATGACTGTTTCCAAGATATTCTAATAATAATAATTTCCAATGCATCTATATGGGATAACTGTTCCAAAGATATTTTAATAAAGATTCATTTCCGATGCCTTTCTATGGTATGACTACTTCCAAGACACTTTAATAAATAATGATTTTAAATGCATCTATATAAGATAACTGTTTACAAGACATTTTAATAAAGAATCACTTCCAATGCATTTCTATAGGATGGCTGCTTTCAAGACATTTGATTGAAGAATCATTTCAAATGGTTTTCTATAGGATAATTGTTTCCATGACATTTTAATTGAGATTCATTTTCTGGTGCATTGCTATAGTAGAAAACACTTTCCGATGCATTTCTATAGTAGAAAACACTTTCCGATGCATTTCTATAGTAGAAAACATTTTCCAATGCATTGCTATAGTAGAAAACATTTTCCTATGCATTGCTATAGTAGATAGCATTTTCTGTTGTATTGTGATAGTAAGCCTTTACCATTGAATTGTTATGGGAGATATCATTTTTTGATGTAATCCTATTGTAAAAAGTATTTTCCGACATATTGCTAGTTTGGAAAGTATTTCTATAATAGAAAACAGTTTACAATGCATTGGTTATGTAGAAATTCTTTTCCTTTGCATTTACATGGTAGAAAAATTTTTACAATGCATTGCAAGTGTAGAATGCCTTTGCTGATTTATTGCAATAGTAAAAAGCATTTTCCATCACATTACTATAGTAGAAATCATGTTCGGATGCAATACTAGTGTGGAAAGCTTTTACCATTGTATTCCTATAGTAGAAAGCTTTTTTTCTGATGGATGGCTATAGTGAAAAACATTTTCCGATGCATTGCTATTATAGAATGCCTTTGCCATTGCATTTATATGGTAGATAGCATTTTCGAATGCATTGCAATAGCATGAAGTATTTTCAGAGGCAATGCTATAGGAGAAAGTATTTTTCAATATATTGTTATCATAAAAATCTTTTTCCAACACATTGCTAGTGTAGGAACATTTACTATTGCCTTTCTATGGTAAATAGCATTTCCTGATGAATTGTTATAGTAGAAAGCATTTTGCGATGCATTGCTATAGTAGAAAGCATTTCCTACATTATTTACATTATTCGGACTATTGTCCTCATCTTTGTTGCCATATTTATTACACCGTTTCGGCTGTTGTACGCTCTGGCCTTCTTCAGGTGGTTGGGATGTTGAACTGAACCCTTTATTTCGCTCACTGGGGTAGACTGTTCTAGTTCTATGTGCCATGTTTAATGGATATCAGTTATCTCCGGGTAATTTCCCTCTGAATGTTCTCCACTGCCTTAACCGGGTATTGAACTCACACTCTTTGGATCTGTCACTGGATCTAACCAACACCTTCATCCACTGTGCCATGTGTCTTTGAGAAACGTTGTAATAAATATGGCAACAAAGATGAGGACAATAGTCCAAATAATGTAAATAGTGTACATAATACCTCATCTCAGAAATATAGACAGATACTGAAGGGCTGAAACGTTGTAATAAATATGGCAACAAAGATGAGGGCTATAGTCCGAATAATGTAAATAATGTACATAATACCTCATCTCAGAAATATAGACAGATACTAAAGCATTTCCTATCGCAGAGATCTGAATCGCACACCTGGTGACTCATATGTTACTCATGGAAAAGCATTTTCTTGAGCAGTATTTTTCTCAAATTTTCATAAGCTTAATAAATTAGTCCCTTTGCCCCTTTCATACTTTTGCAGTAGTCCTAATGAGCTTCACCTACCCACCAAATGCAGGCTGTCAATCAATTTTAAGGTCCACAGGTTCTGTTCTGGATCTTTTCCAGGGAAGGGAAGAAAACTCAGTCTCACTATCATTCTTTATTAGTTACGTGACGAGAGGGTACAAATGTACTTAGTGACACTGTCTGGTTCCTTTTTCTTTTAAATTTTATAAGAAATAAATCTGACAACTCATATTAGGGAAAGCGGAAATAAGTTTTATATATGTTATGCAAATTTGTTTTTTCTTTATGAAAAGTGATAAAGTTGCCTACTCAAATTGTTATGGAGGTGCAGGCACAATAAAAAAAATATGAGGATCCCCCCCCCATTGCAGGAGGAGGAATAGATCTTATCTCACTGGGGCGGAGATGGTTGGTTGGTTAGGTTTTATGGCATATCAACCACTGTAGGTCATTTAATGCCAAATTTAGTTATATATATACACACACACACACATATATATATATATATATATATATATATATATATATATATATATATTTTTTTTTTTTTTTCAAAATTGTATAGCTGGTAATATTTTTTAAAAACATATAGCTGGTAATATTATTTTTCAAAAACGTATAGCTGGTAATATTATTTTTCAAAAAAGTACAGCAGGCAACATTATTTTTTCAAAAACATATTATCAGAGGTCTTGCTGTTGGATGTAGTTTATCGTCATACCCAGGATGCGGATGTAGTTTATCACCATACCCAGGACGCGGATGTAGTTTATCGTCATACCCAGGACACGGCGGAGATGGTATATGAGCTAAAAGACAACTAACACAAACAGATCATCTTGTTAGAAAGAGGTTTGAGAGAGGATTATAAAAATAAACGGATGTTTAAGAAAGAAAGACTTGTTTTTAGTCAACTACGTAAGTGAAACAAAAAGGAAAAAAAATATCAACAATGTCAAAAGAAAGCAAACATTTTTGAGAATAACTGAACTTTTCAAGAAAAGCGAGAATATTTATATTTTGTGATAGAAATAAAAAAGTGTTGCCAATTGACTTACATTTGAGAAATCATACATAATTATTTGATTAAATTACACTTTTTTTAATAGTTGTACTTAGTAACTATGAATGACTTGAATACATGCAAAATCTTGCTTGCCTGCAACCACTCTCTTCCATTCTCACAATTCCTATCAATCAAAATTACCAACTGGTTTAATTCGGCTTTGTGGGTTCATGGACTCTGGGATGGGAATCCTACCTCAAGAAGTTTGTGGACCCCATGTTGGAAATATCTCCCTCTAGGAGTTTCTGGACCCCATTGTTCAGATCTGCTCCCTCGAGGAGTTTCTGGACCTCATTGTTCTGATCTGCTCCCTCTAGGAGTTTCTGGACCCCATTGTTCTGATCTGCTCCCTCGAGGAGTTTCTGGACCTCATTGTTCTGATCTGCTCCCTCGAGGAGTTTCTGGACCCCAATGTTCTGATCTGCTCCCTCTAGGAGTTTCTGGACCCCATTGTTCTGATCTGCTCCCTCTAGGAGTTTGTCGGCCCCATTGTTCTGATCTGCTCCCTCTAGGAGTTTGTCGACCTCATTGTTCTGATCTGCTCCCTCTAGGAGTTTCTGGACCCCATTGTTCTGATCTGCTCCCTCTAGGAGTTTCTGGACCCCATTGTTCAGATCTGCTCCCTCTAGGAGTTTCTGGACCCCATTGTTCAGATCTGCTCCCTCTAGGAGTTTCTGGACCCCATTATTGGGAAACAAGCAACAGGTTCTGTGACTATTGGCTAATACCTGCCCACTATCGTTCATATCCAAATAGTCACCACCACCTACTCTAAGTAGAATGTCTTCTCTCGGCAGTCCATTGGGGAAGAGTTCATAACTCCTGGTGCTTACAGCACTACATGCAACCAATTCAAAGAATAGCATCAACCCGATAAGAGACTCAGTTACAATAACTGGGTAAAAGATATATGTACAATATTGGGCTACAGGTGGTTTTTGTGTCCATGATTAGATTTGGTTCAATCTAACAAAATATAATGCGGATTCTAGTAACAGAAGACAGATAATATGGCTATGCTTTGCTAAAAGAGAACCAAATAATTGTAATTTCAGAGGAACAAGGTTTTCTAATGCTGACTCAAAATTATGAGTACTGCTAATTCTAATTTTGGTCTAGAAAGCATGTTATCGTTTTTTAGTGTAAGAAGCAGATTGTGTAAGTGGTTCTGTTTCTCAAAATAGAAATAGGTCACTGCTTTTAATTCCATTGGAAGAAAAACTTGGATATCAGCTGAAAAAGATGAATATTTAGACATAATTCTCATTCAAAAGATTATGCCACTGATCTTGGATTAAAAAACTGAAACATGTCAAACTACAGCTCAAGGAAATTAAACCCATTTTTTTTTTTTTTTTTTTAAATGTAGATGAAGTATTTACTTATCATTATTATTAATTTTACTCCATCTTATTGTTACTTTTTATCATAACACTCTGGATCAATACACTCTTCATTATTATTATTATTATAAGATTACTAGTTTGATTTCATATTATTATTGCGTTCCCCCCCCCCGGCCAAGCCAAATACACTCTTCATTATTATTTTATTCCATCTTCACTTGAATCTAAAACAATTCTAAATATATTAATTTGTTTACAGTGTATTAAGGAGTAACTGATAAGGCAATGCACACATACACACACATTTATATATATATATATATATATATATATATATATATATATATATATATATAACATACACATAGTTTTTTTTTATTTTTAAACAGTCTATTTATTATTTTCTACCAGCTAGCTTGAATATTTGAGAAATCTTATTAAAGAAAAATATGTACCCTCTGGCAGAAGAAACTGTTGGATCTGATGTTCTTATACTGACTCAGCCATGAAGGACATTGCTGATCCATCAAGGCTGAACAGTGGTTTGCAGTGAAATCCTTCTCATCATAGCCTCTTGAAATTTCATATCTAGCCATAAACAAAGCAATTTCTAAAGAAGTAGTGTATTTTTTTATATATTAATCCAACAGATTTTTATCACTTAAACATTATTTTTAGTGGATACTCAAATCCACTAATTATGTTCAAAATTTTTTATTTTTTTTTATTTTTGCAAGCAATCCCAAATCAACACACTATCGATATTTTTGGATTCCCTGGTGAGAAAGCCTTCATGAAATCAAATGTTGTTTTAAGTGGGTAAAGCAAATCACTGAATACATTATTATGTATCCAAAATTTTACTAATAAGCTTCATCAAATACTAGGAAGAATGCCATGGTATTTTGAGCAAATCCAAGAGGATATTTTCAACCAGCACTTTCATGATATCTCCAAGACTCTCAAAGAGATTGATGTCAAGCAAAATTCTTGGCCTCCTGCCAAACCATATTTTTTTTGTGCCGAAACAAAGTTTGTTTTGCTTTGCTTTACCAATCTGTTAATAACTCATTAACTTTGAATCTCTTTTGACAAGCATGATATATACAGATCTTGTTATAAACTATTTGTACCCCTATGTGGTATAAGACAAAGTATCAAGTCCTGAGAGAGCTAATTTCATCATGCAAAAGAGACATAACATGACTATTATATCAAAGAAACGAAAAAGCCTAATAGCCCATTGTGCTCAATTATGACCCCGAATTGAAGAGGAAAAAGATGTGAGAAAAGAAGACCTTGACAGAGAAGAAAGGATGAGTTCTTCAGATCAGGACAATGCAATATAAGATGAGCCTTTGGATGATGGCGAGAGTGAATCAAACATGAAAGAAAATGAAATGAGACCAAGATCTCCATTAAAAAGAACAGGATATAAACTTCAAGGGGGAAAGGAGTTAAGAGGTTGTAGAAGTTCAAGAACAACCAAACGCATCAAACCACTTTGGTTCAGGGAGGTGTGGTGGATTTGTAAATATGATTGTACCTATTTACATAAGTTAAATAGAAGACACTATATAAAGTGTACAGTAAAACAACACATTAAAACATCTAATAAAGAGAAGTCATTATTATTTATTTTTTTTACTGAAGTTCACTCAATACAAGGCTCAGGAGCCACTCATGGTAGAGGGATACTGAATGAAGTATGTGATATGAATCTAAGAAGGTAGAAGGAAGTGAATATTGGGAGGCTATGAAGGATAGATAGTGGTTGCCCCTTGACTTCAAGGATGCTTCTGCACTGTAGGCATTATCAACACAGTCCTTCATAATGGCTATAAGATTTTTGACAAAAGTGAGATCTGGTAAATTTCTGGGTTTCCACCACATTTGTGTATAATGTTGGTTTCCAGTAAAATTAACATATTTCATTCTCTCAAAGTGATCAGCCATAAAAAAGACATAAAGCAACCTTTATGATATTTACTAAACTTCCTTTGATGTAAATGTATTGCAAAATGATTTTTACTATAGGAATGCATTGAAAAATGATTTTTACTATAGGAATGCACTGCAAAATGATTTTTACTATAGGAATGCATTGGAAAATGATTTTTACTATAGGAATGCATTGTAAAGGAATTTTTGCTATACGAATGCATTGGAAAATGATTCTTACTATAGGAATGCATTGCAAAAGGATTTTTACTATAGGAATGCATTGTAAAGGGATTTTTACTATAGGAATTCATTGGAAAATGATTTTTGCTATTATGACTGCATTGGAAAATGATTTTTACAACAGGCATTATTTTTGCTTCAGCAATGTTTTTCATTTTCCTGAGTCACATTCCTCTCCTTACAATCCTAAGCTTCCTCTCCCATTTTTATTTGTTATCCTTAGAATTTATAATCAGGACTGAATATTCTGACTATAATTTGTCCCTATGAAATCAATTCAACTTAAGAATCACTGATCTAACACATCAAAATGGCCCGATGGAGACACAAACACACATTGGTTAAAAAAAAAAGATAAAGACATAATTTTGATATATTAATGATTTCTTCAGAGAGTTTCTCGGAAATTTAGAAACAAACAATGACTTGGATATAATAAATAAATATTTTTCAGTAGATAAAAGGAATAACATTTCTGACATTGGGGACATACTTATAGTGTTTTAACAAAACTTAAATTTTGTTTTCAGTCAACATATGTCTTTTCAAGATACTGTTAAATATCGGTTCCTTGGTAATAAACTAAATCACGTTTGGTGCTATGTGCAAACCAGCATAAACATTATTTATATTATTTAGACTATTGTCCCCATCTCTGTCACCATATTTATTGCAACATTTTGGCCATTGTACGCTCTGGCCTTCTTCAGATGGTTGGAATGTTGAACTGAACACTTTATTTCACTGTGAAACGTAATAAATATGGCATCAAAGATGAGGACAATAGTCCAAATAATGTACATAATACCTCATCTCAAAAATATAGACAAATAATAAAGGGTCCAGTTTGACATTCTAACCACGTGAAAAAGGCCGTAGCGTATAATGGCCGAAACATAATAAATATGTCCACAAAGATGAGAACAATAGTCTGAATAATGTAAATAGTGTACATAATACCTCATCTCAGAAATATAGACAGATACTGAAGAGCCGAAACATTGTAATAAATATGGCAACAAAGATGAGGACAATAGTCCGAATAATGTAAATAGTGTACATAATACCTCATCTCAGAAATATAGACAGACACTGAAGAGCCGAAACATTGTAATAAATATGGCAACAAAGATGAGAATAATAGTCCGAATAATGTAAATAATGTACATAATACTTCATCTCAGAAATATAGACAGATACTGGAAGGCCGAAAGTTTGTGATAAATATGGCAACAAAGATGAGAATAATAGTCCGAATAATGTAAATAATGTACATAATACTTCATCTCAGAAATATAGACAGATACTGAAAGGCCGAAACTTTGTGATAAATATGGCAACAAAGATGAGAATAATAGTCCGAATAATGTAAATAATGTACATAATACTTCATCTCAGAAATATAGACAGATACTGAAAGGCGAAACTTTGTGATAAATATGGCAACAAAGATGAGAATAATAGTCCTAATAATGTAAATAATGTACATAATACTTCATCTCAGAAATATAGACAGATACTGAAAGGCCGAGAAAGTTTGTGATAAAATATGGCAACAAAGATGAGAATAATAGTCCGAATAATGTAAATAATGTACATAATACTTCATCTCAGAAATATAGACAGATACTGAAAGGCCGAAACTTTGTGATAAATATGGCAACAAAGATGAGAATAATAGTCCAATAATGTAAATAATGTACATAATACTTCATCTCAGAAATATAGACAGATACTGAAAGGCCGAAAAGTTTGTGATAAATATGGCAACAAAGATGAGAATAATAGTCCGAATAATGTAAATAATGTACATAATACTTCATCTCAGAAATATAGACAGATACTGAAAGGCCGAAAGTTTGTGATAAATATGGCAACAAAGATGAGAATAATAGTCCGAATAATGTAAATAATGTACATAATACTTCATCTCAGAAATATAGACAGATACTGAAAGGCCGAAAGTTTGTGATAAATATGGCAACAAAGATGAGAATAATAGTCCGAATAATGTAAATAATGTACATAATACTTCATCTCAGAAATATAGACAGATACTGCATAAACATATAGTAGCACATAGCCTGCATTGTGATATATTTTTTTTTATATTTCATGTTTGGTGTGTATGTGAGGGGATTCTTAACGTAGTCTGTAATTCAGAGTATCTAATGAAAACCAAAATGATAGACCCCTTAAGAAATTACTGTCACCATCTTTATAGGCACTTATTGCAAGTCAATGGCAATTTCCAAATTTTTTTCAAAATGGTCCAGTACAGGCATTTGTTAGGTTTGTAAAATTTGTCTGCTCCTATATATACAGATTGGTCACATGATGTTAGGTGGTCTCTCATTGGTTAATAAAACCACATGGGTTCAGAAAAAGCTGACCACTACCAGAGAAGGGAGCAGACCTGCTCCGAAGCAACATACAAGAAATTCTCTCTGCCACCAACAGTACCAGTTGCCGAGGGTTTTAAAGGTACACGCTATCTAAGCTCTGTTTCACTCTACCAGATTGGTAAATCCACTTGACATATTCTCTCTCTCTCTCTCTCTATATATATATATATATATATATAGAAAAAGTCATTGTGTTTATGTTAACTGTTGCATTCATGTTTAGGTGAAAATAAATATCATTATTACATGTTGATAAAGTATTCTTCTTATTCATGTCAGTCCTAAAGTGGGGCTAGCACAACACAGTCAACAATACAATCATCAAAGTGTTCACTGAGATAACCCATATTGTCTTTCTATTTTTTTTTTTTCTTATTTAACCCCTTCCTTGGCATAGATGTGTATATACATTTATACCTAAAGTGTTTCTTCAGGCATGGACAAATAAATATATCCAAAATATAATGCTCAAAAACCAGCTACAGATGTGTTTATATGTCGATTTATTTTATGCCCTTCTGAGCAGGAAATGAATCCAATTGTCAACTCATACGTTTGGTAGAGGTATTAGCCACCACTCGGGTACTTCAAGGTACCTCAGTACACTATTTACATTATTCGGACTATTGTCCTCATCTATGTCGCCGTATTTATTACAACGTTTCGACCCTTCAGTATCTGTCTATATTTCTGAGATGAGGTATTATGTACATTATTTACATTATTTGGACTATTGTCCGCATCTTTGTTGCCATATTTATCACAAAGTTTCGGCCTTTCAGTATCTGTCTATATTTCTGAGATGAGGTATTATGTACACTATTTACATTATTCGGACTATTGTCCTCATCTTTTTTTTCTTAGTTACTATATTAAAAACAAATAAAAAAAAAATTTGTCAAAAATGAAACGTTTTTCCCCAAATAATTGGCAGGGATGGAGTCAATGGTAAATACATTTTTGCATAAAATAAAAATAGGTAAATGCAGTGAGTTTGGCTTTGTAATTGCACAAAAATGTGCAAAATGCCAACAGTTTTCTTTTTTTCACTCAAAAAGACTTAATTTATTTTGATATCATTATTTTTAGAATCCTTTCTTGCCATCTAAAATTTTAAAGCCAAGAAATTTTATCCTCTTTGAAAAGAGGGTGGAAGGAACTTGAAAGGAAAAGATTATGAAGACAAGGTGTTTTTGTGTGGCTGAACAGTTTTTATCAAATATTTAGAATTTGTTGTTGAAACTAGAAATATATTGGAAATTTTTTTCTATTACCAAATTTGATCACAAATTATTTTTACTGAAGAAATATACTGTAAAAAAAAATTAACTTTAGAAATAAACATTTGAATAAAATGATTTTTACTATAGGAACGCATTGGAAAAGGATTTTTACTATAGGAACGCATTGGAAAAGGATTTTTACTATAGGAACGCATTGGAAAAGGATTTTTACTATAGGAACGCATTGGAAAAGGATTTTTACTATAGAAATGCATTGGAAAATCATTTTTACTATAGGAATGCATTGGAAAATCATTTTTAATATAGGAATGCATTGGAAAATCATTTTTACTATAGGAATGCATTGGAAAATCATTTTTACAATAGGAATGCATTGGAAAATCATTTTTACAATAGGAATGCATTGATAAATCATTTTTACAATAGGAATGCTTTGGAAAATCATTTTTACTATAGGAATGCATTTAAAATGATTTTTACTTTAGGAATGCATTGGAAAATGATTTTTGCTATAAGAATGCATTGGAAAATGATTTCCACCTTAGGAATGTATTGCAATTTACTTTTACTATAGCAATGCATTTTAAAATGATTGTTACTCTAGGAATGTGTTGTAAAAATTTACTAGCAAAATGAACTGTAAATAATATCTTTACTACATCGTGAATACGTGCTGAAATAAAAGTCAGCCAATCGTAACAGTTCTTGAATGTTCAGCCAAATAATTTTCAAAATACCAATGTACACTCTCTATTTATATTCAGACTGTAATACATTAGTTCATATACTGGCCTTGAATGTGATATTATCATGTGTCAATTTAATGGAAAAATAGTGCTACTGAATTTTGTAACAAATGAGAATTAATCTATTGTGTCTAAAGTCTTCTCATAGGAATTGCAATACATGTTGAAACAGGTGTCCCATTTTCTAATTGTTATATCAGTTGGGGGTAAAGAAAAAATCATGTGTTGGATGGTCATAAATAAACAACAGGTGTATCTCATTATTAATCAGGAACTCGAAGGTAACAATAAATTTGTTAATCACAAGGAAATAACTTTGACATGGGAATTTTTTTCCTAAATTTACTCAGCAACTCATTTGGCATATAAGCAAAATATATATATGAAGAGAAAAGAAAAACTTATCTTAACCAACCGGTTTTGTCCTCTGGTGGACTTTATCAAGGCAAATATAAGGATTTTATTTTTTTTTACAAGTATTTATAAGAGAAAGTGAGAATGTTAATTTTTCAAAATTTTTAAATTTAAGAAATATTCATCAGGCTAACTGAAAAGTCTAGGTAAATTATGGAGGATGCTAAGAGACATAATTCAATGTCTAATAAACAAAAGTCAGTAAATGATATTATTGTTAAATTTTACATTATTCGAATTATTGTCCTTATCTTTGTCACCATATTTATTACGTTTCAGCCCTTGTATGCTCCTACCTTCTCCAGGTGATTGAAATGTTGAACTGAACCCTTTATTTCGCTCACTGGGGTAGACTGTTCTAGTTCCACATACCATGTTTAATGGATGTCAGTTATCAGTTAATTCCCCTCTCCAAGTTCTCCACTGCCACTGGAGCATACAATGGCGGAAACATAATAAATATGGCGACAAAGATGAGGACAATAGTCCAAATAATGTAAATAGTGTACATAATACCTCATCTTAGAAATATAGACAGATACTGATGGTCGTTCTTGTTGGTAGGTTTCCTGTAAACTTTCAACTGGTCATTATTAATTCTATGTAGCATGATATCTAGTAAGGGTAAAGTGTTGTTAGTCTCAGATTCAAAGGTAAAATCTATTGTTGGTCTAAAGTAAGTTTGTTAACATGATTGGGTAAAATTATGTCATGTGGATAAATTAATAGAGAATTATCTATGTATGTAAAAATATTCTTATTTTATCAAGGTGATTCTGTGGAATGTGCATGGATTCACCACTTATCCCCACAGTAATGGATTAATTAGTTGAACTTGTATCAGTAAAATATTAGTACCTCCCCCATTGGATTTACATTCTACATATAATAGCCCTATTCTATCAGTACTGCTTGCATTAATTCCTGACCACTGACAATCCCTTTGGTATCTGTCTATATTTCTGAGATGGGGTATTATGTATACTCTTTACATTATTCGGACTATTGTCCTCATCTTTGTTACCATATTTATCACAAAATTTCGACCGTTGAGGACAATAGTCCGAATAATGTAAATAGTGCACATAATACCTCATCACAGAAATATAGACAGATATTGTTAAATTTTGTTTTTATAATGTAATTAATATTTCTATTATTTTAGTCTCGGATTAATTTATGTATTATACATTTTAAATAACATGAGGTTATGAATTTAACCATTTTCTTTTAGATTTTTTAATATTTTTATCGTCATTTATGTTGGCTTGGCTGTATCTAACTTTCTCACATTTAACAATCAACAAAGCCTGATGATATTGTAAGGTATTGCTTGGGAGACTTTAGTTAATAATATTTCAGCTGTGAATCTCTACCTAACTCCACCTCATGCAAAATATTTTTGCTTCTAATAGCACTTCATTAAAAACTCCTTGTTTTTCTTTTATTTTTACTTACAAAAGTTACTTTATTTTTAAATGCATTGTTTTCCTAGATCTTTGTTTTAAAATGGTTATTTATCAACTTATTCAATGTTGTATCTAAGCTGGATAGTTATTTATTTAGATAGAGTAAGCATTATCTATTTTAGGGGTGGCACGGTGGAGTAATGGATAGTGGCTCGTATTGAGGAATTGAAGAGCTGAGTTCGAATTCCAGTCGGATCCATTACATTCACTTATGTGCTAATACCCTTGGGAAAGGTATGAATCTTCTTCTCCCCCCAGCTATGGGTAAATAGCAGGACAGACCGGGTTCTATAACCTTGGATGGCAACTGGTCTACTGCAGAAAGAAATGGCAACTTACTGTGGGAAAAAATCCACCTCGTCAGTCATGTATTGAAAGATACATGATTGCCTAAGTGTGTATCAAGCATGGTATATGAGTGACTGTTCTGCTAGAAAATTTATACAGTTTGTGTGAAAATTTATGCAGTTTGTTTATCACTAATATACCTCAAGAATACACTTTCTCCCTACATTCAAAAAGATTTTGTACTTGCCTATTATTGATGGTTGTTTGGTATTCAAAGCAAAGTTCATATAAAGGGTTATAAAAGAAAACAATATTGACATAAAGGCTTAAAATTGGAGTTGAATTATTTCAGCATCAGTAAAGATGATGAGGTTATAATGTTGCCACTTCTGAAAAATAATAAGAGGAGGTTCGCCTATTGTCAGGTTCACACTCCTCCCCAGGTTTTTGAACAGGAGTAGAGGTTTATTCCTTGTTTCCTATTTTGGATTGGGTTTCCGGTTCCTTCCAAAATCTACTTCACCTCAATGCTTCAAAAATCTCCATCTAAACTCTGAAATTTTATCCAGTAATTTATTTTTCTCCCCTTCTCCAATAGAAGTAGATAAGTTCGCCTATCATCCAGTTCACCATCCTGCCTGGTCTTTTGAACAGGAGTAGAGGTTTATCCCTTGTTTTCTGTTTTGGATTGGGTTTACATTTCCATCTATAGTCTACTTCCATACTATATTTCTAATGTTCAACTGAAATTTTATTCACTAATTAAATCTTGACATCTTCAAGCCTAGAGTTAGCTGTTATCTTTCCTGTATAGTTCCAAGAACTTCTTATGGTAATACAACACCACACGGTAACCCTCTACCTTGAATGGCTCTTGGACCTTGTATTAGATGAACATTAGTAAAAAAAAAAATAAAAAATAAATTGAAATTTCTTTTTTTGTTTGTTTTTTGTTTGAATAATTTGAAAAAATATTTTTTCTAAGTTTGTTTGAATAAGTTTTAACAGTCTTTATAAGGTGTGTTGTGTATCAGAAAGAAAAGGACTTTATATTAAGTTTATATAAATTCTTTTCAATTGAAGTCATTATAGAGTTGGCAGATAATATAGTGTAGAGTTATTAAAATATATTAAAATATTTTGTATTCCTTATTTTTGTAGTTTTATAAATCTAATAAGGTTTTCTCTTAGCATTATATATGGAATAATTAGGGTATTAGTGCAATTATTATATATTTAATATATAATGCTCAGAAGAAAGCCCATCTACATTTATAAAACAAGAGAAAAAAAGGAATGTAAAAATCTCAAATTAGACACAATTACTTACACTATTTACATTCAGACAATTGTTCACATCTCAATCATTTTGTCCTTCAGCTTTCATCAGGTGTTTATCGATCTGGGTAACCTACAGGGATTTCTGAAATGACCCCTTTATTTAATCTCTGGAGGTACTGTTGTCATTCCACTACTACCCATATCTAGGGATATCTGGTCTAATTCTTATTTTTAGTACTGCTTATAAATTAAACTGCAATCTGTTATTAACTGGGGCAAGAAATGGCTTGTTAAGTTTAACACCTCTAAAAGAAAACAGGTCTCTTAATTGTCTTACAGAACCTTTTTTGGTTTCCATCAATATGGCTGATGCTAACCTCCAAGAGTTATTTATTGTGACTCTCAGGCTGTTTTCCTCTGACATGAAGTGGAAAGATTATATTGAATCAGCTGCTAGGTCTGCTCTAGGAAAATTGGTTCACTGTGTCATGCTAGATGGTTTTTCTTGACAGAATCAATCTTACACACTTATAAGAACTATTCACCCATATTTTTGAAAATTGCTCCCATATCTGGCTTTGTACTTCTTCTATATATTTAGATTTATTTAACAGGATAAATTACCCTTTGTTTCATATGTCATGTAGGCTAATTTTATCAAAGACTTTTTAACTCAGTTATTTCTGCTTAGCCTGACTACATAATAATGATAATAATATCATTTGAAAGAAGAATATTATTTTTTTTTTATCAATTTCACCCCAAGCAAGTCAAGAAAGCTACTAAGATACAAGGGTTACTGGGTGTGGAAGAATTAGTTAGGAACAGAAATATTACTAATTACCCAAGCGAGAAACGCAAGAAAAGAAATGTGCAACTACATCTAGTGAGCTCATATGTAAATTGATGAGATCTACACACCATCTAGTATTGCGTTTAAATTCAAAAGGTCTAGGTAGTGAAGACCTTATTCAAACAATTACCATGAATGTATTTATAGAAAATACGTAGGGAGGCAACCTTACAGTGGTGGAAAAGTGACTGAAGCCGAGTCGCCAGATGAGGACCAATAATGTTGCTGATTCTTCTTTGGATTTTATCAAGGTGCTCAAGGTAAATAGCAGGGACACCAGACCATATATGGCAGCAATATTCTAGGCACAAACAAATAATAGAATTATAGATATGTATGATAGATTCTGGAGAGAAAAGTTGTCTTGTACAACACAGTGAACCAACATTCTTAACAACTGACCTAGCAATGGATTTGTAACAAAAGAGAAAATTTTGTGCGCAGTCTGCCAAAGAAAAATTAAAGAAAATCGTTAGCAAAAAAAAAGTGGCTACTTTACATATCAGAGAAACTATGCTAATGTTCTTTCCGCCCTGTCTAGGTTGGCCAATCAGAAAAATCGCTTGGTAAATAAAGCCTGTTGCTTTTTTGCTTACTGAAACAGAGTGATTTTGAGTTTGGTGAGCAAAAGTGCATTTCTGCTGTTGCAAGGGGAAGGTTGGATTTCTGACCCCGTTTTTGTTACTACATTACCTGCTGGACTGTTTACAACAGATTTGCAATTTTTCTTTTGTTTCTACTGACCCCATTGGTTGATACCCAAACAGGATTCAATATAGTCTTTCCACTTCATGTCAACCGAGAACATTAGCCTGAGAAGTCACCATGAGTCACTTTCTTGGAGGTTAGCATCAGCCATACTGTAGAAAGGCAGAGAAGGTTTTCTTAGATGATTAATGGAGAGATGTTTAGCTTTGAAGGTGTTAAAATTAACACCTTTACAAATTTATACTACAATGGCTAACACCCCAGTCGGCAGCAGTGACCTACTGGCTAAACTGTGAGAAAGTAGTCAGAAGGGTTTCCTAAACCGAACAGTAAAGAGGAATGCCTTTCCCCAACCCACCTGTGCCAAAAGGCTATTGGCCAGTTGCCAGCCTAGGCATAAGACCTGCACCTCAGAGGTCAACAGCTTTACCATTCAGTGGAGGAACTTCTGAGATGGGGACGGGGTAATCTCAATATCCCTGGTGAAAAAGGAACCGGCAAGCTATTGCGCTATTTTGCTTCCAGTGTCACCATGAACAGCAATTATGATCACGACGATGCAAAATGCACTAACTGAATACATGATGATAGTTTTCAATATTGTTCAGACATTCAAACTTCTTATTTGTATATTTACTGTAGCATAAAATTTCTTGGTCAATCTGTCGTTCATCCCTCTTCAAATCCCAAAAAGGAAACATAAAGAAACTACCCAACTCCATAAGCTGACAGGTGTCACTAAAATGAATTAGTCCAGTGGATACATTTAATAAACAATTACTGTCACTCAAAGGCCTCTGGAGCATAAACAGTTGGCTGATATGTTAATATTGTCTAATAATATCAACTATTATATATATATATATATATATATATATATATATATATATAATATAGGTTGATACATTGCATTAACCATAACAAATATTCAAAAAAAGTGATTTGATCATCCAATGTTAATGAATTTTGCTAAAGCTATGGACAGGGCAACCTGCTTGTCCAACATATCACAAAATCAACATGCATTTAATCAATCACAGGATTTTTTTAACATTTACTAAATATTTTTTTAAAATACTTAATAAATAACATTAGAGCAATGATTCATATATGGGGTGCATGCCCCACTGGAGGAGCATGGTTATATTTTGGTGGGGTATGCGTAGGATGTGCACCCTTCGGCTTACTATACCAACAGAATAAGGAGGCAAATCAAGAATGAGTTATTAACAGTGAATTGTTTTCTACTGAGTCTGAGTGAGAGGATTAATGTTAATCTGTCTTAATACATATAATGCATATACAGTATGCATATATAAAAATATTTTGTGTGTATGTACATACATGTGTAATATGGCATAAAGGATTTTTTCCATGTCCCCACATTTGTGTGTCTTGGGCAACAAAGGTCTTTGGAGGCTTGTTTAGAGACCAAGTTAATGGCCTTTTAAGCTTCCTTCATGTGAATTGCAGTAAAATTTTGAATATGTAAGAATTAAATATTATGAGGGGTGGGGACACCAGAATTTTAGAAACACCAAAGTGGGGTATGGCTCAAAATTGTTTGGGAACCACAGGATTAGAGACAAAATTTAATTCTTACATATTACAATTGATGAGCTATTCTTCTTGGTGCCAATAGATTGGCAACTAAGTCTCACCGTTTTATTAGAGCATGATACAACTGTATATTCTATTTTCTTGCCTCTGGAATTCCTTTCTGATTTCTTGCCACCTGCAAACTTCAATGCCAATTGCTCATCTTTTGTCTTCCTTAAACCTATTCTCTTATTGAGTCCTGACTATGACTATTGTAACCTAGAAAAGGGTTACTGAATGAGGAATAACCAAAACAGAGATCGGAAATGAAATGTTAATCTTTATAACATCAACAAAATACAATACTTGCCAGTGGCGTGAAGTAGGTAAACCACTGCTAGTGGTGAACTACTTAGACCGCATATTACCCCACCCACTTACAATAGTGTCCAATGTATTTATGAAAATTGGGACATACCCATTAGTGTTTGTAGGTACAGTATATAACAATGACAATAAACTAAATCCAGCAGCAAGGCCTCTCTGATCGGGAGATTGGAGTTTTTGAGGAGTGTAGAACTACATCTTAATTTCTGTTGTTCCTAGGTCCACCCTGACCCTGAGTGGTAGCACTTGTTAGGGTCCCAACAAATATTTAAAACAAAAACAAAACACTATGAAAGCATTAAAATGCAATTTTATAGAATGACCAACAATACATTTTATCTGTAGTTGAAGGCATACAGCTATGTTTATTATTATTATTATCTTCTGCATTCTGTTTAGTACAATTCCTTACCCAGTCATTTCTGGAGACCTAAGATGAAGAAGGTGGTAACTATATGCATTTTGTTTGCACAAATTCTGATATTAAGTTATACTTAAAATGTACATGTACAATATGTGGGTTATTAATTAATAAAGAGAAATGACAGTAAGGCTTCAGCAGCAGCATTAAAAAAGAAAAGCCACAGTGAATGTAGTCAAAGTGTGTCAGCAGCAGACTGAGTTTAAAACTCAGGATTGTCCCACAGGATAATAGCCTAATGGAATAAAGCACTAATTTGTAAAGTCGATCATATAGTAATTGTGAGTTCAATCCTTGGACACAGGGTGAGCAATAACTATGCAGTAATAAATAATAATAAGGTAAAATATCTCTAGACAGGGACAGCAGAACAAAAACAATTTACTCCTATAGATTAAATAAAGGGTTCAGTTTAAAATTCCTTGATTGACAACCCAACAGCTAAAATGTTGTGATAAAAACAATAAAGATGAGAATAATAGTCCTAACATAAATAATGATAACTTCTCATCACATAAATTCAGACAGAATTTAATATGTACAGCATGTTTGTATTTTCTTTGGATTGATAATAATTCCCTGAGAAGATGAGCAGTATTATTATTATCATCATTTTTACCAGACTTGTCAAAAGAATTATTGCAACAAAGTACCGGTGACATTTATAAGTACCAGCTGATCCATCATACTAAAATATACCGGAACAAACTACTATTATTAACTAGTTGGAAACTACAATGGGTTGACATTTTTTTTTTTTAAGCATTACGCCTCGAGCAAGGTGTGAAGCCACTAGGATGCAGGGGGTTGCAGAAGATTTGGAGCGAGAGCAGATAGGAGTGATAGAAGAAAGGATGAAGAGAAGGATAGTGGGTAGATCAATGTAACTGGAGATGTCGATTGACATTACATTTGAATAGTTGGAGATTATAGCTCTCAGGGAAACAGTAATTGGGAAGGGTGTTCCAGAGGTGCGAGGTATGAAGCTATTGGAGTAGAAGAGACGGCTATATTTAAAAGTTTCTACAATGAAAGGGTGGGAGCGAGATGCCAGCCTCATAGGGTGCTTGAATTCATGGAGTCTGGGAACCAGTGAAAGCAGCTCATCGGAGCAATTACCATGAAAGTATTTGTAGAAAAGACAGAGAGAGGCGATGGCGTGTCTGTGAGAGAGTGACTGTAGACGAGATGCCAGATCAGGGCCAATTATATTGTATATCCGTCTCTGGATCTTGTCAAGAACTCCGAGGTAAACAGAAGGTACCCCAGACCATATATGGCAGCAATACTCCATGCAAGGGCGAATGGTTGATTTGTATATTTGAAGTATCCAGGAAGAAAAATTTCCTGGCGTGAGCTAAAAGCGTATACTTGTAAAAAACTGACCTGAACGACAGAACATTAAGAGAAATATATGGGATGATGCAGCCAAAGAATAATACAGGATATTTTCACTATTGTCATTTCTTGCTTCATGTCCATCTGTTGCTTTTTATATACAATAAGGTTTTCTGCTGTAGCTAAAGTGCTTCTGTAATGTTTTTAATGTGCTGATAGCTTGCTTTAAGCGTTACATGCTTCTATACATACACAAAACCTTTTTTTCCTGAAAATGACCTACTGAAATTGTGGCACTTGAATTATTATTGTTATTATTTATTTAAGGGCAAATTAGTCCTTAAATAAAGTAATAGTAATAATGGTACATCTCTGGTCCATATTATCTTTAAGCCTTTAGCACTAAACCCACTCAAAGTCATCCTGTAAATATCAGCTCTCAATGTTCAACCCTTCATGACTGACTCATGTATACTCTGCTATAATATATGATGACATCATCATGCCGTAAGTCATGCAAACAGTGAGACTTTGACTCACAAACAATGAGATTTTGAGAGTTGATATTTATGGGATGTTAAATGCTAAAACGTTAGGACTGTTAAAGTCTTGAAGTAACCAATTATTTCTCATTAAACTTTGGGGTAAATGTCTCAGATTTGCCTGAATTTACTATATCTTAATATCTCTTTCATGAAAATAAAAATATACTTAAACTTTATAGAGTGAGATATCCCTCAGTTTTGGGGGTTGAATAAGGGAGTACAGTTTAGTATTAAGTATATTGCACATGTATTACTCTTACCCATCAGTTCGGCTAAAACACAAACTGAACCGTTATCCAGAATAAATGTTTTGCAATCTTCTAATGTGACTACAGATATGCAGTACACTTGTAATTGTATCTGATAAAAAGAGCGAGATCAACAGTTAGTAAAGACTTTGTAGTCAATGTGTACCTTTAAAAATATACCAGTGCAATAAAATGTTAAATATCTTGATTTTGAAAAAGTGTTCAAGTAACCTGTGGTACCACAGAAGTGATACCATAAATCCTTTCATCAGAAAAGGATTTATTGTATCTTAGGTGGGATTTATTAAATAATGTATCAAATGTACACTGCATTCTTAGACAACAAATTATGCAACAGTTACTTCAAATATCTGCAATCTTCCAGTGCGACTACAGATGTGCAGTATGCTTATAATTTTATCGGGATTGAAATCAGTGCCAGTGAATTGGGGGTGGACCTGTACAATGTTTAGTTTCCCACCCTGTTCCACAACAGCTGTTGCATGATGATACTAAAAAAAAAATCTCAGATTATGTGTCTTTTCATTAGATAAGGAAATTGTTATAAAAAAAAAAGAAGAAGAATTTATGACAGTTTTCTACTGATATAAAGAGTCATAAAATCTTAATAAATGGAACTTTTTGAGGATGTATTAAGTACTCGTTGACCGTATTTTGCAGGAGGAAGCATGGAGAACATGAGTCTTTCTTCCAAAAGAAGTCACATGGTTCCTGCCGGACTCTTTACTTAAAGGATTCGTGATTTTGGTTGAGCAGACACACCACAAACCGGCTACCCAAATTGTTTCTCCATGGTTCACCTATAGAATGAAAACTGCACTGACAATATTCTAGTTGCAAAAATTCTGTACAGCTTTATATTCTTAGAAAAATAAAGTTTATTTGTTATCTCATTCCTTCTACCATCATTTTATTTTGCCCAAAAAACTAGAAAAATCACCGATTCTACTGAAGTTGCAAGTTATACTTATCTAACCAATATACACTACAGTTTTTGTAGATATAAAGAGTTATGACAATATTGTCAGATATTCCTTCAACCATTCTGTGTCCTTCTCATTAGATATTAATCAAAAAATGATAATAAAGGAAGCTAATCAATGAAAGGAGAAATTCTTGGGTGGTATCAAAAGTATTCTGTATAATGTTTATCACATCAACAGTTCCTGTATATTTCTTTTAGCTTATGTTCAGCTTTGTTTTGTTTTATGACATATCAACATTTTCTAGGTTATTTAATGCTGAATTATTCTGTTTTGATAGGTAGACATGGTTCTGGTTTGTGCAAGAATCTAAACAGTAGACATGGTTCTGATTTTTGTAGGTGTCAAAAAGGTAAACCTAGGTATGGTTTGCACAAGAATTTAGGTCAGGTTTGGCTAAAAGGTAAACATAAACCTGGTTTGCCCAAGATTCAAAAAAGTAAGCCTAGGCCTGGTTTATCTGAGTCAAAAAAGTAAACATAGGCTTGTTTTTCCCAATAATAAAAACGGTAAGCCTAGGTCTGGTTTGCCTGAGAATCAAGAAGATAGGCTTGGGTCTGGTTTACCGGAATGTCAAAACAGTAGACCTAAGCCTGGTTTACCAGAGAGTCAAAATAGTAGACCTAGGCCTGGTTTACCGGAGAGTCAAAACAGTAGACCTAGGCCTGGTTTACCGGGGAGTCAAAACAGTAGACCTAGGCCTGGTTTACCAGAGAGTCAAAACAGTAGACCTAGGCCTGGTTTACCAGAGAGTCAAAACAGTAGACCTAGGCCTGGTTTACCAGAGAGTCAAAACAGTAGACCTAGGCCTGGTTTCCCAGAGAGTCAAAACAGTAGACCTAGGCCTGGTTTGCACACAAAAGGCAGACATATGTCTGGTTTGAAATAGGTCATGGCAAACATGGTTATAGTAAATAGGTGGGGTTTTTTGGGGAGGGTTTACTCTTCCGCACTGGAATTCAGTTGGCATATCCTTAATCCCCAGGGCAATTAAGCTTATGCAATTCTCCAAATATTGTATGTTTTGTCAGATCATAGCTTTTTAAAAAGTTTTCAAGTGCTTATATCCATGTTCTCTTCTACTTAACATTTGAAAGCCTTTTAATTGTTAACTGATGTCTAATTTTGTACTTAATTTTAAGAGTCATTACTCCTCAAATATTTAAGTAGTTTTGGACAATACAGTTAGATATTGTTTCATTTCTTTCCACTTCCCAAACTGGAATGTTTGTCTAGTTTGTTCCCGAGAACCAAGCATAAAACCTGGTTCATATGTGTCTTGTATCAATTTCTGATGCTTTGAATCTTTGCTGTAATTCTGCTGTTAATGTCCAAGATTTGTAGGCATGCAAAACATTTGAGAAGACCAATGCATGTAACAGTATAATCGGCAGGTGTTTCTTAGTTCTACAATAATTACCATTGTGCAGCTCTTGAAAATATTTCTATATTTTGACGCCCTCTTCACTGGTGATTGAGCCAAAATATTTGAACTGGCTCACTACTTTAAGTTCTTGATGACAGTTTTATTTTGGTTGGAAGCATTTTTTTGTTGAGAAAGCGAAGGTTAGTTGGAAAAAAAAAAAAGAGCATCTTTTTTGTGGTTGGTTCAAAGCTGCTAAAAAGCCCGCAACACAAACTCAAAAAGAGATTCAGGCATTGTTGAGAAAAACATACCTTTTGATAAGGATGTGAGTAACTTGAAGAGGCTGTCCCTTGACGGAGATAAATAGAGAAAATTCATCCATTAAAGATGATGGTATACTCATTGGGAAAAGTTGAAATGTCTTTTAAAAAAAAAAAAAAAGAGCTATATCTGACCTTCCACCTGAATTTCATCCATGTGGACATAATATTTGCCAAATTTGCCATTCTGGTTGTTTTTTTTTTTTTTTAATTGAAATGACCGCTCAAGAAAGGCAGTAAAGCCACTAAGACATATGAGTGTGAAAGAATTCAAAAACAGAAAGCATTATTAAGGAGTGAGAACAAAAGAAGAGTAATGATGAAAACAGGAGATAGCAATTGACATTGCATTTAAATTTTTGAAGATCAAAGTTGACTGGAAAGCAAGAAGCCTGAAGAGATTTCCACAAGTGAAAATTGAGCGAGAACAATAGAAGAGTAATCAGGAAGACAGTAGATAACGATTGACATTGCATTTAAATTTTTGAAGATCAAAGTTGACTGGAAAGCAAGAAGCCTGAAGAGATTTCCACAAGCGAAAATTGAGCGAGAACAATAGAAGCGTAATCAGGAAAACAGTAGATAACAATTGACATTGCATTTAAATTTTTGAAGATCAAAGTTGACTGGAAAGCAAGAAGCCGGAAGAGATTTCCACAAGCGAAAATTGAGCGAAAATAATAGAAGCGTAATCAGGAAGACAGTAGATAACGATTGACATTGCATTTAAATTTTTGAAGATCAAAAGTTGACTGGAAAGCAAGAAGCCTGAAGAGATTTCCTGGCGAAAATTGAGCGAGAAGAGTAATCAATTGACAATTGACATTGCATTTAAATTTTTGAAGATCAAAGTTGACTGGAAAGCAAGAAGCCGGAAGAGAGAAAAGCAACTAATAGCATAGAACTTACAGTTACATTTAACCAATTATACTCTAAATTGATAAGACCTTGTTGCTAATCTAATACTGCACTTAAATTCCTAAAGTCTACGTACCATAATGAAGAGCTTATCCAAACAATTACCATGAAAGTATTTATAGAAAAGACACAGGGAAGCTACTTTACGATGGCAGGAAAGTGACTGAAGCTGAAACACCAGGTCCTGAAACCAAAATCTGGTTATGTCAACAACCTTTAACCTCATGGTCTTGAATAACTGAAGATCTATGTGTCATGTGGCAAAATCTGTAATTTCAATCATGAAGGTCTGTGAGGGTGACATTACTCAATCTGATCCAATAAATGCTGTCACATATGCTTGAAGCTGTAGAAATCCTTTGTTGGGCTTAAGAGCTACCTTGGAGCCGATGTTCATTGACAAGTTGACAGCTGATTCATTTGGGTACAATTAATGAGATGGCAGTCATCTGCAAAGATGCTGTAATCATTTTGTGTGTGTGTGTGTGTGTGTGTGTGTGTGTGTGTGTATGTCATCCATAGACTGTTTCACAGCTCATCAGTGTGGCTAGACATCTGATTACCTCAAGCTAGGATTGAAACCCAGCTGATTTGGTATCAGTCGGAGAATCTACCACTAAGCCATTGGCGCATGTCAGGGATGAAGGTGAATTTAAACGTATTTATTTTTAGATAAACATGCCAGTGACTGGGAGAACTTTATTTGTTTTATCAAAGAGTCTTGCCCCCACTGTGTGTGTGTGTGTGTGTGTGTATATATATATATATATATATATATATATATATATATATACACACACACACACACAGTAGGGGGGAAACAAATATTCCTACACATACAAATTTATTATATTTCCAACTAATGAATAAACCTACTTTTCATATATATAATTAACTGTATACAAATACATAACTAAATATGAATAGAAAATAGAAAAAATTCTAAATAAATCCCATTTATCTATTTTAATGGGTGAAAAAAGTATTCATACAATACAAAAAAAGAATACATAATTTTCATTTAATACTTTGTAGAATAGCCATTATTCACTTCTACAGCAACCAACCTTTTCTTATAATTCTCAATGATTTGCAAATTTTAGTTGGTATTTTGTTTATTTTTTCTTCACATTTATGGTCTTCAGATCCAGAATATTTGTTGGAGCTCTCAATTCGGTTTGAATTTTCAAATCGCGCCACAGATTCTCGATTGGGTTTAAATCTGATGACTGACTTGGCCATTTCAGGATATTTACATTATTTTCAGCAAACCATTTCTTTGTAGATTTTGCAAGGTGCTTAGGATCATTATCTTGTTGAAAGATCCAAAACAGGAGGAAGTTCAAGATTTTCAACTGAAATCATTAAATTTGCTTCCAAAATATTTTGATATGCTACAGCATTCAATCTAACATCCATTACTGATATGTTGCCAGCACCTTTTGCAGAAAAAAACATCCCCAAACCATGATGCTGCCATGACCAAATTTTACTGTTAGAATTCTGTTCTTTTGTCTGAAGGCATCACCATCTTTCCTCCATACATGATTTCTAGAATTACGTCCAAACAACTCAATTTTGGTTTTATCTGCCCATAATACTTTTCCCGACAATATGATTTTTCCTTATCCTTATGTTCACGAACAAATTTCAACCTAGCATCTCTGTCTTTTCAATAGCAGTGGAGTTTTCTGAGGGCAGGGTGACTTTAGATTGTTCCTATGAATTTCATTTGCTTATTGTCTATTTAGTAACATAGATCTTGATGAAAGCAGATCATCCTGCAACTCTTGATGAGTAACCATTAGATTTTGTCTAATTTGACACATTAATTTCCTTGAAGAAATCTTCCATGGAGCACCTGTTCTTCGGTTTTCAACAGTTTTGAGTTTTTATACCGTGTAATGAATGACCTAATGGTAGTAAATCGAATATTCAGGTTGTCTGAGATTTTCCTGTAACTTTTACCTTCTTTCCAAAGTTTAACAATCAGTTCTTTTTGTGAATTTGTCAATTCTTTATCTCTTGCCATGATGATAACCGTCTTGCACAAATATCAATTACAGAATGTTTGCTTTGTATTTTTTAGGCTAAAAAACTACTGATAACATTATTGGAATAATCTAGAAATTTTTTTCACCCATTAAAATAGATAAATGGGATTTATTTTTATTAAATCAAAATTTTTCTGTTTTTATGTATATTTAGTTATGCATTTGTACAGTTAATTATATAAAAAGTATGTCTTTATGAAAATATAATAAATTAAAATTTGTGTGTGTAGGAAAATTTGTTTACCCCCACTATATATATATATATATATATATATATATATATATATATATATATATGTATGTATGTATGTATGTAACACTTTTCCATGCACTGTGAAGTAGTGGATAATAGTTCAAATTGAGGAATCAGAGAGTCAAGTTTGAATTCACGTTACATTTATTTGTGTGCAAATACACTTGGTAAATTATGAATCCATCTCTTTCCCCAAACTCCAGCCTTGCTTGGCAACTAGTATAGGAGAAGAAACAAGTCTGAATTCGCAATCATATGTAGCTCTGAAAGGATCATAAAGTTTACAATGACTATGATCCCAACTGTGGTCGGCTTTGATTGATTCATTGATCCATGTCATTAAAAGGATTCCCAATATAGAATGAGTGAATGGCTCATTACTAGTAAATTCTTTTGATGATGTAATAGAAGTAGAATTTTGTTATTTTAATTTTACGGAGTAATTGCTATAATTTATTTATAGCTTAAATTATATACGATTAATACAAATATAAAATTTTTCTTTTAGCCAAGTGATATTATACTCAGCACCAAAGGTTCGTTTACAAAACTCTGGAGTCAAGATGCTGACTATAACAGCAGTTTAGTGACAAATTTTAAATTTGTATTAACCATATTAATGCTCTGTCTTTGATATCAAGCACTTTATTGCAAAGACTGCTCATCTTAAAAGACAACATTTCTGGCTTTATACTACCTTTGTTACTGTTATTAGCTTAAATTATATTCAAACAATAAATACATATCATCCAATGGCAAAAACAAACTAAAACCTGAAATCCTCCAATGATTGCAACAAAAAAATCAAAACCTCAACAAATTGACATTGTCTACAATTTATTACTGATTTTTACACAGTGATTGTGGCACAGCTTAGATATAGCACAAGGCCGAAAGCATGGGGCACTCAGTGAAGATCAAACTCATTACTCAGTTGTAATTGTTCTAGTGAGACAAGCTAATTAACCAATTACACCACATCAAGGTGCCCCCACATGGCAAAAGTCTAATATTAATAATTCAAACAACACATTGGTTACATAACCACTACATTATCATGCTGATTCACTGATGTACAATTAATGAGACAGCAACCATCTGTAAAAATGTGGCAATCATCACCATACATGTGTGTTGGCATCCATTTGACTGAGATGACAATGGTGTAGCACAGTGATATAGCCTGGCTAGAGGCTATAAAGGTCCTAAGTTGTCCATATGTTAAGACTCTCTCTTCATGCTGCTGGTATAGTCCAAAGGAAACAGTAAACCATTAAAGTCTGTGACAGGCACAAGCTGTAGGGATTGTCAGAAAGTGATGCAGTATAGCATCCATCTTTCTTTGGAGCTCCAATTCAGATTAAGGAAGAGTTTACACCATTGTTTTCTGCTCACCCAATGTTTTCCTTCTAGAGTGGCTGTCAGCAAAGGCTGCATTGTTATTTAACTCATAACTGAAGGAAAATGGATTTATACCTTTTCCAAGGGCAATAGTACAAACTGAACAAAACTGACATGGTCTGAATTTGAACTCAGCATGCTGATTCCATTTCCTGTGCCAATAACCATTATGCTACATGCATATCCATATATGAAGGACAGCTGAAAAGTACTTAGCCTGACCAAGTCATTTGGTTAGATATTGAAAAGTAGGTAGAGATGAGTACTTGTAATCAACAGTTAATATTTGGAGGCTTGTTGAAATTAACCGTAAGTCCCCTAAAAATTTTGGTAGAAACATTTTACCATTTCAAAATAAATCAATACAATACATAGATAATGATAATTTTGGGGGGGTATCATTCAAACAAAACAATTGAGATACAAATAAAAGGAAATTATGTTGGTACAATTTTAAAGATTGCTGATACAAGTTTTGTGTGAAATTAATGTTCCTTTCAGATGTTTGAGTTCAAATAAATCTTGTAAGTGCAGGAAAAGAGAGTGTGGGTTACACAGAGTGAGAGCGAGAGAGTGTGGACACACACACACACAACGAGAAAGAGGGAGATTCACATACATACACAATGAGAGAGGAGGAGAATCACATACACAATGAGAGAGGGTGAAGAAAAAATTTACATATATAGTGTGAGAGAGAGATTTAAATATGGGAAGAGAGAGAAGAAATTTACAGAATGAGAGAGACTTACACAGTGTGAGAGAGGAGTTTATTGAACTTTGCTGTGGCTTTGCTTGGTGGAAGTGGGATAGACATTTGAAAACTGTTTCTTTGAAGCTGCAGGTAGCTGAAAGTAAAATCCTGGTGAAAGCTAGCACGTCTACCAAATGTTTATATTGTCGTTATGAGGCTCTAGGCTTACGAGCTGTCGACACCACAATGTAAAGAATTGATTGGTCTATTATTTTTACTGTCATATAGTATGGTTTGTTTTATGGCATATCAACCTCAATGGGTTATTTAATGCTGACAAGATTTTTATTGCTGGTAATAATTTTTTTTCCAAAGATGTATTGCTGTTATTAAAACCTATTTTTACATTTTGATAGTGTTTTGATCCCAGTTTGGGGGTTAGCTATTTACCCATAGCTGGGGCCCTAACAGAAAACAATGAAGCCATGGCATTAGAAATCTCATTTGATTGTCAGGGTGGATTTGGGAACACCAGCAATCCAGAGGCAGTTCCACATCACAAAACCTCCTGATCAGGGCCTTTACTGCCAGAGGTAGTTTATCATCATAACCAGGGTGGGTTATATAGTATGATCTATCCGTCATAAGGAAAAAAACAAAGAAAAGAATTTAATGGAACTGATTTTGTAATTTTTATAATCAAAGTCATGGGCATTGTTTCTTATATGGTTATGAGTCTGTTGCTCAAAATCCATTCAAACTTCTCCTTTGTAAATTGTAAAAAGTTATCTGTCACTTGTTTCTGAGTCTGCATGTAGAGCTCAAAGACGGAACAGAAACTTCCATTGAATCATAATGCCGATAGTTGGCAGTAAACTGCACAAATAAAAATCATCAGTTGTTCATAAGACCAATGTGTTTGCCATTGTTCAACATTGATTAGTTAAAAATATAAATTTTCTGCCTGGAGACGCCACCAACTGTGCAAAGCAAAAAGAAAACAAATTAACAATGAAGCCATGGTATTAGAAATTTCATTTGATTGTCAGGGTTTCAGCACCTTTGCCTCTGAGAGACAATTCACTGAAAAAAAAAATTGTTTAGAAGCCTTTCATGACAACAAAATTGAAGTCAAGGAATACAAGTCATAGGAGGCAGTTCTTCTTAATGTCTGCTATCAACTCGGAGAAAGTTGGGTGGAATTATTTTCGTTATCAGTTTCCTGGCTGGAAGCTATTCTTAGACATAAAGCCGTGCTCATGGTTTTACAAGAAAAATTTGTCTATTTATTACATGGTAATTAATGAGCTGACTTTATTTTTTTTTTCTTTTCCTTTTTAAGGCTTTCTAGTTTATAACATGAAACTAATATAATAGAATAATTAACAGACATCACATGTCAGCCTTTAAAATGGATAGAATGTACTTGGCTGAAAACGTTGTCTATATCTGTAATCAACCTAAGAAGAATAGTTTTAATATAATTAAAGTACAGTGACAATTTTTCATCTCAAAAATGTATAAAAAAAATTATGAAAAGTGAGGTAAACTTGGTCCTTTGCACCAGCAAAAAAAAGTGTGTTACAAGAATGGTTTTTCCCTTGACACCACTATTATTTTAACTACCTTCACTCCACTGTAGAGTTTGTTATTTTAGCAAGCAATGATTAGAATTGGAATAAAACCTAAACATGATAAAAGCAAATTTATACCTTTTTTTCTTGTTCTTGAGAATTTATGACCAAAATAATAAACAATATTTATTTATTAGATTGTTTATTTACAAGAATAATTTTATATTTACACCATTCTAAAAACTGATACAATTAAAACTAATGCAATGCAATATTTATAATTTACAAACTTATAAAGAAGGAAATACAGTATAACCCTGATATAAGAGAGTTGTCGGGACCAGAGAAGAAGTCTCTTATATCCGGGTTTCTCTTATATCCGGGTTTGGTCTATTTTATATACATTAACACAGGCTCTAATTTGGGACCAGAGAAAATTTAATGGTTAATTAATGAGATCTTGCAAGCATTCACATGGCTTGAGGTAGGCAATTTTTAATTTTTTTTAATCATTTTACTCCAGGCAAGGCAATAAAGCCACTAAGACACAAGGGGTAAGTGAGTTCAAAAGAGCATGTGAAAAAGAAAATATTAAGGAAGGAATTAAGAAGACAAGATAATGATTGACATTGCATTTAAATTTTTGAAGACCATAGTTAACTGGGAAGCAAGAAGATGGAAGAGAGTTCTACAAGTGAAAAATGCGAGACTGTTAGCATAGAACTTACAGTTATATCTAGTCATTTCAACTTTAAAATAACGAGACCTTGCTGCCAATCTAGTACTGTGCTTAAATTTATGAAATCTAGATACCATAGAGGAAAGCACATTAGAAATATTGACAGAAAAATTATAGAAAAGGCACAGGGACGCTACGTTATGGCAGTGGGAAAGTGACTGAAGCTGTCAGATCAGGACCAACAACATTGCAGATTCTTCTTTGGATTTTATCAAGAATTTCTAAATGCATAGCAGAAGCACCAGACTAGATGTTTTTAATTGTATAAGTATTTGCTTTGGGAATAATTAAATACTTGTGTTTTATATTTGTCCCGGAAAGTTTTACTTGCATAAGATATAGGTAAATAATAGTTGTTTATATTTAAGTCTATAAGACTTTACACCTTGGTATAATGAGTGGTATATATTGATCAAATCTAAATTGAAGCAGTCTTGTGCATATACAGAGTAACCCTGATATAAGAGAGTTGTTGGGACCAGAGAAGAAGTCTCTTATATCCGGGTTTCTCTTATATCCGGTTTGGTCTATTTTATATACATTAACACAGGCTCTAATTTGGGAGCAGAGAAAATCTCTCTTATATCCGGGTTTCTCTTATATCCGGGTTTGGTCTATTTTATATACATTAACACAGGCTCTAATTTGGGAGCAGAGAAAATCTCTCTTATATCTGGGTTTCTCTTATATCCGGGTTTGGTCTATTTTATATACATTAACACAGGCTCTAATTTGGGACCAGAGAAAATCTCTCTATATCTGGGTTTCTCTTATATCCGGTTTGGTCTATTTTATATACATTAACACAGGCTCTAATTTGGGAGCAGAGAAAATCTCTTATATCCGGGTTTCTCTTATATCCGGGTTTGGTCTATTTTATATACATTAACACAGGCTCTAATTTGGGAGCAGAGAAAATCTCTCTTATATCTGGGTTTCTCTTATATCCGGGTTTGGTCTATTTTATATACATTAACACAGGCTCTAATTTAGGAGCAGAGAAAATCTCTTATATCCGGGTTTCTCTTATATCCGGGTTTGGTCTATTTTATATACATTAACACAGGCTCTAATTTGGGAGCAGAAAAAATCTCTCTTATATCTGGGTTTCTCTTATATCCGGGTTTGGTCTATTTTATATACATTAACACAGGCTCTAATTTGGGAGCAGAGAAAATCTCTCTTATATCTGGGTTTCTCTTATATCCGGGTTTGGTCTATTTTATATACATTAACACAGGCTCTAATTTGGGAGCAGAGAAAATCTCTCTTATATCTGGGTTTCTCTTATATCCGGGTTTGGTCTATTTTATATACATTAACACAGGCTCTAATTTGGGACCAGAGAAAATCTCTCTTATATCCGGGCTTCTCTTATATCCGGGTTTGGTCTATTATATATACATTAACACAGGCTCTAATTTGGGACCAGAGAAAATCTCTCTTATATCCGGGTTTCTCTTATATCCGGGTTACACTGTATAAAGAAATGTGAAAACAATTTTTTATTCTTAAATTTATAAACATTTACTAACTTATTAAAATATATGAATCAACCATAAAGAAATCCTTATTATTTGCCATTTTATAAAGTTTGAATCGATTGGCAATTAGCCGATAAATGATCTATTAAGTAAATAATGTAAATAAACAATCTAATAAATAGTGTTTATTAATTTTGTTGTCAGTTCTTGATGTAATGAATATGCATACACCTGGTTCTCCCTCACAGTAATATGATTGGCTGGTGTCAGCCATAAATACAGACTGATGTGGAGGCACAGGGACAACGCCTATTGCTTACGCCTATTGCCTACCACTACGATAAGGATCAGTCTATTACAGTTACCTGCTAAATTGTCCTATTCGGTGACAGTAGTCCAAAACCACTTTGCTACTTCGAACAAATATATCCCTTTCTGGAACATATCAGTTCTCAAGAACAAAAAATTTATAAATTCTTTTTTATATTACTTATATTATTTACATTATTCAGGATGTTATCCGCATCTCCATTCCCATATTCACAATGTTTCAGCTGTTGTATGTTCTGGCCTTCTTCAGGTGCTCAGAATTTTGAACTGAACCCATTATTTCCTCCACCAAGGTAGATTGTTCTAGTTCCATGTGCCATGCCTCTTCTGGATGTCTCAGTTATTTCCCTTTAACTTAACTCTCCAAGTTTGGTTCACCACTCCTGTGGTCTGATATTGGGTCTAGTTACTGGATCTAACCAACCTCTTTAGCCACTGGATAAAGACATTGGTTAGATAATACCTCATATTATGAAAGGTTATACAGGTTCAATTCCTGTCGGAGGACGCATATTTTCTATGACAACTTCTCGGACATTCAGGCCAGTAAATGTTGTTAAAACTGTTTATTATAAACAGAGCATTTACTTAAATATTTGTATCTATAAAAAATAATGTATAAGCATAAAAATGTCTTAAAATAATACCTCATCTCAGAGATATAGACAGTCACTTTCATATTAGGTCGGTACAAAAATGGGTGTGAAAGAATATAAGCAAAAGCATTAAGGAGTGAGAACATTAAAACAACAGTATTTAAGAAAACAGAAGATAATGATTGGCATTGCATTCAAATTTTTGAAGATCAGACTTGACTGGAAAACAAGAAACTGGAAGAGAGTTCTGCAAATGAGAAGTGTGATAGAAGAAACTGTTAGCATAGAACATATGATCACATCTAACCATTTCAACTGTAAAATGATGAGGCCTTGCCATCAGTTATGTACCTTGTGTGATACATGCTTAGGCAATCATGTATCTTTCGATACATGACTGACGAGGCAGATTTTTTTTCCTGCCGTAGGTTGCCATTTCTTTCTGCGGTAGACCAGTTGCCATCCAAGGCTATAGAACCCGGTCTGTCCTGCTATTTACCCATAGCTGGGGTGGGGAGAAAATGAGGATTCATACCTTTCGCAAGGGTATTAGCATGTAAGTGAATGTAATGGATTTGACTGGAATTTAAACTCAGATCTCTGATTCCTCAATCCGAGCCTTCTATGCATTGCTCCACCATGCCTCCTCATATATATATATATATATATATATATATATATATATATAGTGTAACCCGGATATAAGAGAGATTTACTCTGGTTCCAAATTAGAGCCTGTGTTAATGTATATAAAATAGACCAAACCCGGATATAAGAGACTTCTTCTCCAGTCCCGACAACTCTCTTATATCCGGGTTATATATATATATATATATATATATATATATATATATATATATATATAGAGAGAGAGAGAGAGAGAGTTTCCTGTTACAATTTTTCCTATTTTTCTTGGCTTTGTCATCGTTTTATGACTTCCCTGAACGTTACATGAATTTTTTTACTTTTGTTTTTCTTTCTTGTATAGATTTTATGGAGAGTTTCTGGTTTCTTTAATTTGTCTTCTCATGAATACATGGTGCGGCAAAAACACCTCCAACATATCAGTCAGTTATGTGCCATGTGTGATACACGCTTAGGTGATCATGTATCTTTCGATACATGACTGACGAAGCAATTTTTTTTCTCGCAGTAGGTTGCCATTTCTTTCTGCGGTAGACCAGTTGCCATCCAAGGCTATAGAACCTGGTGTGTCCTGCTATTTATCCATAGCTGGGAGGGAGAAGAAGAAGATTCATACCTTTCCCAAGGGCATTAGCACGTAAGTGAATCTAATACATTCGACTGGAATTCGAACTTGGCTCTCTGATTTCTCAATCCGAGCCTGCCATCCATTGCTCCACCATGCCTCCTTGGCCAATCTAGTACTGTGCTTAAATTCAAAGTCTAGGTACTATAGAGGTTTGGTTTGTTTTATGGTTTATCAACCTCAATGGGTTATTTAATGCTAACAAAATTTTTGTTGCTGGTAATATTTTTTTCCTTCATAAATCTATTTTTGGTAATATTTTTTTCCTTCAAAAATGTATTACTGGCAATAATTTTTTTAAAAAAGTGTTTCTGGTATTAAAATCTATTTTTACACTTTCATAGTGTTTTGACCCCAGTTTGGGGGTTAACTATTTGCCTATAGCTGGGACCCTAACAGGTACTACCACCCTGGGTCAGGGTGGACCTGGGAACACCAGCAATTAAGAGGTGGTTCCACACTCCTCAAAACCTCCTGATTAGAGGCCTTGCTGTTGGATGTAGTTTATTGTCTTACCCAGGATGCGGATGTAGTTTATCGTCATACCCAGGACAGTACTATAGAGGAAAGTTCATCAAAACAATTACTATGAAAGTATTTATAGAAAAGAAACAGGGAAGCTATGTTATCACAATGGTAAAGTGACTGAAACTGAGATGCCAGGTCAGGATTAATAACATTTTAGATTCTTTGATTTTATCTATAATCTCTAAATATATATCAAAAGCACCTGACCAGATGTGGCAGCAATATTCAAAGAATGGTTGAATGGTAGATTTATAAATATGTATGGTAGATTCACATGATAAAAATTGTTTAGCATGATATAGTGAACCAACTTTCTTAGAAGCACACTTAGCAATTAACTCTACATAATCTTTCCACTTCATGTCAATAGAAAATATTAGCTCAAGAAGATTCAACAATTCACTCTCCTCAAGGTTAGCAATGTCAATGAAAGGCAGAAAAGATTCTCTTTGACGATTAATAGGGAGCAGTTTGCTCCAGTTAACAACAGAATGTACGTCATTTTTCAGATTAGATGCCAATTTGATGTTTGTCATGTAGTGTGTGAAAGATTTTTCTTCCTCCATATGAGTTTGAATCCCTCGTCGCCAAAGTTGTTATGTAGTGGTTTCACAGTGGAGGCTTGTATTTGTACTAAGTTGGTTCTAAAATAGGTTCGACGTACGAAACGTTAGGAACTTGATATAATAGGTAATGATGCAGCAATCTAGTTGTGGTGGCTGATACTTTAATACCCGACTAACAGTTGTCCAACATCGACTGACTGACCAGCTCACTGCTGACTCCTACTACTACTGCTACTTATTATAGGTGGGAGAGTCTATTAACTATAGAATAGGTGTGTTCCATTATAACAATGTTATAGAAAATAAATTTAAATAAGATTCTGATAGTTCTTGACCAATCTTTATTGAGAGTTATTATATTACTGCAGATGAAACAAACAATGAAAACCTTTTTTTCTATGTGATGGCTGCCCGACTTATTGCATGAGGAGGGTCAGCAACAGCTTATATTTCAAGGAGATGGTTCCTTCACCAATTTTGGGAAAATTGGTGGTACCTGAAAATTTTGTTTATACTCACACACAGCTTGCACAATACTATGTTGTCTCTCAGAATCAGACAGTCATCATCCAGTAATAAAAACAATCCAAGATAATTAGAGACTGCCTGTGATGCATATAATTTAACGACTGATAAGACAATGGCAGAGGCATTAATTCCAGAATCAAATCATGATCATATATACTTTCCTAATATGTGTGTGTAATAGAAAATGATAAATTTTTATATACCAGAACAATGTTAGGAAAATAACTGACAAAGTGGGGAAACATTTTTGTAGTAATTGAGAACAAATTATAACATAAGGAAAATCAATGATATGTAATAGAAAAATCAGTCTATTTTCTTAATATAGACTATTTTATATATATTATTGATGGACTGTGTCAGGTAATTGAGAACAAATTATAAATACAATCTAAGCTAATAAACTGGAAAAAAATCAATATATTCCTTTTTTAACTGTTCAAATTAGGAAATAGAATAACTCTGTGAAATAAACTTGATGTAGATTTAGATGGTCATTGTTCATCTTGCCTGTCATACCGATGAAGTTTGACCTTTAATGGGCCCTTGGTAAACTGGTAACTCTGTTGGCATTACCCAATATATAATAGGGCAAAGGATTTATATCAGGAAAGCTATGTGGCCACATGTTGCGAGTCGATTGTGAAAGTTTTCAGCCAACCACCCCCGGGTTCCATTGGACATGCAGAAGGGAATCAATCTCTTCTGCTGATTATGGATTAAACAACAGGGTAGACGAGATTCGCTAGTCTTGAGTGGCAACTAGTCTAGGAGAAGGACTATTTAAAACTGGAGAAGGCAATGGGGGAAAATGAATTATGATTGCCTGTGTCTTGAAGGGTTATGCCATTAAGAAGACAGTGTGACAGTGTTCAGAACCATTATGTGTAGCAAATGGTTCAGATATTCTGTAAATGTTGCCAAAACTGTAACATGACCACAGCACTATGAAAATTCTTCTTGGTAATAATAAAGTTGAGTAACCAATGCTCAATGACAGTCATCAGAGGTATTTCCTAAATGTAGCTAAGACTGGTACATGGTCACAATAATAAGGCATTCATTTAGGACAGAATATAGTGTAGGATATTGCATGATAACAAGGAATTTATGTGAAAGATAATTTTACATATGATTATAAAAGTTTTTTTTTTCTTTGGTATGACATGACCATTATACAGCAGTCAATGTGCTATAAAATCCACTTTGTTTTCCACAGTAAAAATATAGACATGTAATTAAAGACTACTAAAAAAATGAACAGTGATACATTAAATATATTAGAATCAATGTGCCATAAGATTCTCTGTTCAGTTCACTTCACTTGAAGCTCTTCCAAACTATAAAGCCTTGTCTTTTTAACATCTGCTTCTATCCACAACAATTTGAAATAAAAAAAAAGATTTTTTTGGATGCAAATATTAAAAGAAGTTGTAACTGAAAGCCTTACATTTTAAAAAATTTTTCAAGCTGCTTTAATCTCCAAAAGAAACCCCAAAAATATATATATACAGTTAACAGAATGTCCCTCAAAACAGAAAAGCTACTCACTAAACAGCATTTAAAAACAAAAAATATTCAAATAGCACAACCCTCTCAAAACATATATAAAACCTCAAACAGAAACAAAAACATACAAAAAATAACATGGAAAATAAGTAAAACGGCACCAGCTTACAACACCACCTCAAAAAATGTAACCTTTGCCTTGAAGAGAAAATAGCAATAATTACCTTTCTAAACGAAGATAAATTCATAAACAAAAGATCAGATTTCCAAGTGCAGACATGAAAACAAATTACTACTATGTTACTTATGTCATGACTCAAAAAAAATAAATATTCTATTACATAAATCTAATAAACTTTATTTTTATATACTAAAATTTAGAACTAAAGAAAATATGCAAAATAACTAGATAAAAAATAAACAAAACAGAGATAATTCAAATAAGCTAACAAAAGTGAAGACTATAAAATAACTTCAAACATTCACTCTAATCAAAAGAATTATGAAGTGATAAGTTCCACCCTCCACAATTTCCCATAATCCTCCAGTGACCTATATAGATATACAGAGTCCTGACAAGTTTTTTTGTTTGTCTTTTCTTTTCTTTTTTTTTTTAAATTGTATAGAATTGTTATTATAATTCCTGACACCAATAAGAATTGTAGATATGGGACTAGTTGGGACTTCATACAGAAACTAGCACTGTGAGGTCTGTATTTTGAATGAGAAGTGCAAATGTGGATTTTTGGTGAAATTTTTAAGTATATCCATCAGGGATTGTGACTTACTAGGTTGAAATGATTGGTCAGTGAAGACTAGTTCCAGACCCCTTTCCTGGTCTGAAGATCACTTGAAACATGAAACTGACAGTCACCATGCAGTGTTAAGTTCTATGTACACACTGTCTTTCTGTTTGTCTTTGTGCGTGTGTGTCTCTTTCTCTCTCTCTATATATATATATATATATATATATATATTGTTACGAACTTGTAGCATATAGATGAACCACGGGTTTTTAAAAAAAAAGGAAAACGTGGGATCCTTTCTCGGTCTTCGCTCAGAAATGGAAGCGGCACAAGGGAATCAACGAAGAACAGACACAAGACGATGGATTTCAAAATATAACATTTATTTATAAATATATATAACGAAATAAAGAAAGAAGAAAAAAAACATTCATTTAACAAAGGGGGTAGGAGATCATTCAAAAATAGAATGCGCGAGCGAATACATACATATATGAAAACAGATCAAGCCAAGAGAATCAACTTATCTTGCAGTCGGGTTGATATCTTCACATAAAGTTTTGATTCGCCGAAGCGAGAGTTCTGATGATAAAACAATATCTTGGCCGGCCGACAATGTTCCTCGGTTCCTTTTCTTTTCACAAGTGTTCGAGGGTCCACAGCATCTCATACAGGCGTTTGGTTGGGTCGATCAGTTCCATAGCAGTCCTTTCACCCCTAGTCGACAGACTTTGCTGTCTTCTTCGCCTCGGTGGGCAGACTGACGATTTTTGCCCAACAACGTTCAACTGCCGCTGGTCAGAGGGAAACTAAAAATCTTTTTTTTGGTTTTCGCTGTCCCCAAAGACAGTCACGTGAGTTCCCTTCGTCCTTGACCGGGTACACAGGAGGATAGGGCGCAAATCACGCAGTGCTTGTGTGATGGCCAAAAGTTCAAAATATGCTCAGTACATTCCGATCATGTGAATCGCAGCAGGAGACCCTGATGGTGCCTGGAATTCACTTATGGTCAGCCGCCTGATAGCTGCAAAATCTTGGAACCAGGTCATTCTCGCATCGGGTCACTTCGAAGTTCACAGGCCCTTGGCTTGTGGGTGGAAGAGAGGATAAGGAGAGAAAGAATTTGTAAAGAGAAAAGGAGGTGTATGGATGATCATAGAATATATTCGCTCACAAGTCGAAAATATTGGATTAAATTTCTATTTTTATTTATTAATTTATTTATTTATTTTTCTTTTATATCTAACTAATTTTCTCTTTATTTAAGATTTTACTTTAGCCTAACGCTTATATGGTTAATGAAATCGTGGCTACGTGACAATATATATATATATATTTTCCAATCTGGATCCAAAGAACATTTTGAACCAGAAATCTGAAGTCATGAGCATACATACTAAAAAAAATTCCACTTAAGCACATGAGGATGGATTAAAAAAAAAGACTACTTGTTTATTCTTTAAAAATAATATAGCATTCATTAGTTTCTTTAAAAATAAAGTGTTGGACGGTCAATTGATAAAAATTACCTGAGGATACCGTAAGGCTGAAACCAAGGTAGCGGATTCAACTGATCTCCTAATTTTTAAAATATATATTTATTATAATTTTATCATATAGACAAAACCATTTTACTCACTACAAAGATGCAATTTCGTTTCAGTGCATTTCGACTGCACTTCGACAGATGAGAATCGAAAATAGTTATCACCCGTTGAAGTGCAGTCGAAATGCACTGAAACGAAGTTGCATCTTTGTAGTGAGTAAAATGGTTTTGTCTATATGATAAAATTATAAAAAATAAATAAATATCGCTCTACTATTGGTATCAAGCCCTCTTTTGGATTAATGCTGTGAACGTTGGAATTTATATATTACTTTCGTTCTCATCACATTGGATATATCTTGAAGTTTATTATAATTATTAGATGAAAAATCATTCATTTTTAACTAGAATTTCTTTCATCTTAATTTTTGAGGTATGAGTGTCTTTCAGTTCAGTTTTTATGTTTATATTTTGTATAAGCCAATAATCCTACATGGGATTTGCAAACAAATCCACACGAAGGGCATACTGAAGGGTTGACCATCATATGGGCCGGTGTATTAGTCTGAGATTTAGTGTTAATTCTTAATTCTCTCAGATGGTTGAGATGATTCTTTTCAAAGTTAGTTATACCTCGGTAGCAGGTATTTCTCCAGTTTGTTCAGTTTTCAACAGCAAGTTTGAATTCCTCTATAGGGATGTTTGCAGCAATTAAATTGTATTTAAGTTTAGTTTGGTTGGTTGGTTTGGCTTGTTTTGTTTTGTTTTACAGCATATCAACCTCAATGGGTTATTTAATGCCAACAAAATCTTTTATTGCTTGTAATATTTTGTTTTGTCAAAAATCTGTTTCTGGTTATATTTTTACTTTAAAATTGTATTGCTGCTAATAATTTTTTCAAAAAGTATTGTGGGTAATAGTTAACTATTTGCCCATAGCTGAGACCCTAACAGGTGCTACCAGCCCAGGTCAGGGTGGACCTGGGAACACCAGCAATTAAGAGGTGGTTCCACACTCTTCAAAACCTCCTGACCAGACTGTTGGACGCAGTTTATCGTCTTACCCAGGAGTATTTAAGTTTATCCTTGAAGCGTAACAAAGGATGGCCTACATTACACTTACCATGAAAAAGTTGGCTATACATGAGAATTTTTGGCATCCTTTCATCATTCATTCTGATGACATGACCAGGCTATCTGAACTGTGATCGCATCAGCAAGAGTTCGATACCACCAATGCCATATTTGATGAAAATATCAGAGTTAGAAATTTTGTCTTGCTGTGTATAACTGCATATTGAACAAAGACTGCGTTTATGAAAAGCATCAAGTTGACTGATGTGTGTCCTGTATACTGTCCATGATTCTGTCCCATAAAGAAGTGTGGTGAGAATGACTGATTGATATATAAGATATAAATGAATATACATATTTGTATCTGTCTATACTTCGGATATTTTTTACATTGCTCAGACTATCATCCTCATCTTTGTTGCCATATTTATCACAATGTTTCGGCCATTGTACGCTCCGGCCTTCTTCAGGTGTTTGGAATGTCGAACTGAACCCTTTAATTCGTTCACTGGGGTAGACTGTTCTAGTTCCACGTGCCATGTCTAATGGATGTCAGTTATCTCCTGTTAATTCACCTCTCCAAGTTCTCCACTGCCTTAACCAGGTATTGAACTCACACATCCAGTGACATGACCGAAAAGAGTTCTAAGGCAGTGGAGAAACATGAAACAGGCTGTTTCAGGTGCCTTGACAATTGCATCTAGCATAAAACAGCCTGTCGCCTCTGAGTTAACTTCAATGTATATAGTCATCCACATACAAGCCTGTTTCGCTGTATCACAGTGTGACATATCAACCACAATGGGTTATTTAATGGCGACAAGATTTTTATTGTTGATAATACTTTTTACTAAAAATGTATTACTGGTAATAATTTTTCCTTCAAAAACTTTATTGCTGGTATTAAAACCTATTTTTACACTTTCATAGTGTTCTAACCCCAGTTTAGGAGTTATTTGCCCATAGTTGGGACCCTAACAGGTGCTACCACCCCAGGTCAGGGTGGACCTGGGAACACCAGCAATTAAGAGGTGGTTCTACACTCTTCAAAACCTCCTGATTAGAGGCCTTGCTGTTGGATGTAGTTTATCATCTTACCCAGGACGTGGATGTAGTTGTCATACCCAAGAAAGTTCTCATTTGGTGCACCAAACTTTCAGCCTTATGCCTCAACTAAGCCATGCTTAGTAAATTGCAATGTGTGTATGCTTGTCAGTGTGTATAGTACAAAAATAAAAACTTATCTTTTCTATAATACAGTGTGACCCGGATATAAGAGAAACCCGGCTATAAGAGAGATTTTCTCTGCTCCCAAATTAGAGCCTGTGTTAATGTATATAAAATAGACCAAACCCGGATATAAGAGAAACCCGGATATAAGAGAGATTTTCTCTGCTCCCAAATTAGAGCCTGTGTTAATGTATATAAAATAGACCAAACCCGGATATAAGAGAAACCCGGCTATAAGAGAGATTTTCTCTGCTCCCAAATTAGAGCCTGTGTTAATGTATATAAAATAGACCAAACCCGGATATAAGAGAAACCCGGATATAAGAGAGATTTTCTCTGCTCCCAAATTAGAGCCTGTGTTAATGTATATAAAATAGACCAAACCCGGATATAAGAGAAACCCGGATATAAGAGAGATTTTCTCTGCTCCCAAATTAGAGCCTGTGTTAATGTATATAAAATAGACCAAACCCGGATATAAGAGAAACCCGGATATAAGAGAGATTTTCTCTGCTCCCAAATTAGAGCCTGTGTTAATGTATATAAAATAGACCAAACCCGGATATAAGAGAAACCCGGATATAAGAGACTTCTTCTCTGGTCCCAACAACTCTCTTATATCAGGGTTACTCTGTATATGCACAAGACTGCTTCAATTTAGATTTGATCAATATATACCACTCATTATACCAAGGTGTAAAGTCTTATAGACTTAAATATAAACAACTATTATTTACCTATATCTTATGCAAGTAAAACTTTCCGGGACAAATATAAAACACAAGTATTTAATTATTCCCAAAGAAAATACTTATACAATTAAAAACATCTAGTCTGGTGCTTCTGCTATGCATTTAGAAATTCTTGATAAAATCCAAAGAAGAATCTGCAATGTTGTTGGTCCTGATCTGACAGCTTCAGTCACTTTCCCACTGCCATAACGTAGCGTCCCTGTGCCTTTTCTATAATTTTTTTTCTGTCAATATTTCTAATGTGCTTTCCTCTATGGTATCTAGATTTTATAAATTTAAGCACAGTTCTAGATTGGCAGCAAGGTCTCATTATTTTAAAGTTGAAATGGCTAGATATAACTGTAAGTTCTATGCTAACTGTCTCGCATTTCTCACTTGTAGAACTCTCTTCCATCTTCTTGCTTCCCAGTTAACAATGGTCTTCAAAAATTTAAATTTAATGTCAATCATTATCTTGTCTTCTTAATTCCTTCCTTAATATTTTCTTTTTCACATGCTCTTTTGAACTCACTTACCCCTTGTGTCTTAGTGGCTTTATTGCCTTGCCTGGGGTAAAATGATTAAAAAAAAAAAAAAAAAAAAATTGCCTACCTCAAACCATGTGAATGCTTGCAAGATCTCATTAACCATTGAGTTGGCTAGATGTAGCTGTAAGTTTCTTTTCTCACAATTCTTGCTTGTGGAACTCCCTTCTGGCTCCATACTTTCCAGCCAACTTTAATCTGCAAAAATCTAAATCCAATGTCAATCACTATGTTGTAAACTAGAGAAGGTTACAGAATAGAATAACAACATGAAGGTTGGTAATGAACGATAATACTTAGGACATGAACAACACATATAGGATTCGTCAGTGGTGCATAGAAAAAGTAGTCAACTACTAGAAGTGAGTCAAGTGAATTCAACAATGAATCTCCAATTGCAGACCGAATACAGTATCTACCAACTGTCCCATGCAGTCAGATGTGGCACAAAGCCAAATTTAATGTGGGGTCCCAAGCCTGTGAGCTCAGCCAAAAGTTCCCTGTAGACCCTGTATAAAATGAGGTCAGGTAGGTGTTTCCCTGAAACGAGACTCTGCCCTTTGACATAGCCCCCATCTGGGGATGCTCTCTGCCTGCAGGCAGTTAGCTTAACCAGCCCAGCTGAAAATCAATCTCCAACTGCAGACCAACCCATACTGTATTTATAGGGAGTGGGGTACACCCATTATTGTCTGTAGGTATGCTGCAACATACTATCTACTGTACTCCTGATTACTCTTTTCTCTTTTTGCTCATTATTAATGTTTCTGTTTCTAATTCTTCCACACCATGTAACCCCTTGTGTTTTAGTGGCTTTACCACCTTGCATAGAGTAATACCAATTAAAAAAAAGCAAAAAACTCAAATGCTTAAAAAGAAAAAAAAAAAACAACACGTCCTTGACATTAAATCACCCAATAAAGATATTGTAAAAGTCAAACAATTCAACCCAACTTCCTATACTAATTAGAAAAATGTAACACAAATTTGAATTAGACAGGATTTGCCAGTGAAATTCAATAAAGCATTTGGATGAATTCCTGTGGACTATATAGACATTTTATGTACTAGCTAAATACCTGTCTTCCAAACTTCCAAAACATGTCAGTAAAAATCTCTTACGTCTATAAAATTTTTGCGTAAATAATATTTTCAGCAAGGTATCAATTTTCTAACATTTTTTTTTTGTCATTACACTAAATCCACTTGAATTTCCAACTCTGAACATAGCTTATCTATTGCAACCTATATATAGCTATCATCTAAATTAAACAAAAATGAAAATAACACTGACATCTCATTTTCACAGATATATTTACAAAAATTGCATAAAAATATTTTTAAATACTACAGAGTAAATTTATTAAATAAAATCGCCATTGGCTTCAACCACAGCCTCCAGATGACTTTAGAATCTCCTGAAACACTTCTGGATGGTCTCCTTGTTTAAGTTGATAAATGCTGCCATAATTCTTGCCTTCAGTTCATCGTTGGTGTTACAAGGAGTTTTGTTGGTCTCTCACTAGACTACACCCCACATATAATAATCAAGGAAATTGAGTTTGTGGAGATAGGCAGACAGATGTAAGGAGTAATGTGGTTGCAGAAATTGTCTGACAGCCATAACTGGGTTCTCCTACTAGTGTGGCATGGTGCAGAGTCCTGTTATCAGACATAGGATCTTCCAGCAGCCACCCTCTTAAACCAGGGCAGCACTACTTCCTCAAGGCATTTGATGTAGGCCTCTGTGTTGAGTCTGAGGCCCCGTGGAAGATGAATGGAGGCATAATGTTGCCATCACTAGTGATCACTCCAAAAACCTTCATAATCACTATTTGATTCCTCCAACTCTTTCCGAATCCTCTTAACTGTCCTCAGATTGACACCCAAACACTCTGAAATGTTTGTATAGGAGCTTCTGGTGCGAATGCCAAGCAGTACAGCATGCCATTTCTAAATTTCTGACTGAGTGAATTGTGTCATGTTGCTCTTTTCTGACCCTACTATATTGTGCAGTCAACAAAATAAAAAACAAACAATGCACATGCATGAAATTAAAAAAATATATATATTAAAAATATAAAAAAAATATATAAATAAAAAATATAAAAAAAATATAAAATGGTGATAATTTACACATCACACCCTGTAGAACTGACAGTTGAGTAATTTTCTAATATTTCTAATATTTATATTAACTAGTTTTAACCCATGAAAATTTCACAGTTTTCCTATTTGAAATTTCTGATGATTCTTAATTCTTCAATTAATTCCTGAATAAGGTCATGACAAGTTCTGTGACCATAAAATATCCATAGAAATTCCCCTATCACATCGTTATTCCTGCTTAACAACTTTAACAAAATATTGCAATAATATGATAAATATGAATTATTTTAAGAAAGAGGTACAAATGAAAACATCTGAAATTGGCAACTTTTTCCATTTCACCAAAACAGATATTAAGCACTTCTTCCTTTCTTCCTTTTCTCACTGAAACCAAGTAGTGTCTTTGATGTCTTTTGTCTTCTCACATGATCAAAATAGAATTGTTCATTATTTATGAGGTATTAGCAGGAGGCACTAAAATGCTTCTATTTTTCTTTCTTTTTTCTTTTCACTGAAACCAAGTAGTGTCTCTGATATGAATTGTCTTTCAACATGATTGAAACAGAATGGAACCATTATTTATGAGGTATTGGCTGAGTGTAAAAATCATATGAACAAAGGGTGGGGCAAGCACAATAATTCAGTGCAGTTTTAAGATAATCTAATTAAAACTGATTATTTTGACTTATTTAGATAATTCCATAAGTTTTTTTTTTTTCTGTTTGACTAATTTGCCGTAATGTGAAATGTCAGTCGACAACAATTCTAACAAACGTTGTAGGTTTTCTAACTCACAAGTGAATTTTAAGATATACATTTTTTCCATAAAAATATGGCTATTTAAAAAAGAAGACTTTATCAATGGTGTATGGTATGATGATAAACAACGGTACGACGATAAACTACATCCGGCATCAAGGCTTCTGATCGGGAAGTTTTGAGGACCGTGAAACCACCTTTTAATTGCTGTTGTTCCCAGGTCCCGACTCTGATACAGGATGGTAGCATCTGTTAGGGTCCCATCTATAGGCAAATAGTTAACCTCCAAACTGGGGTCAAAACACTTTGAAAGTATAAATATAGATTTTTATAGTAAAAATACCAGCAATAAATTTAAAAAAAAAAAAAAAATGACCAACAATAACAAAAATACAACTGATTTCTTACAAAGAATACATATTCTAATCTAAAAAATCTTGTCAGCATTAAATAACCCATTGAAGTTGGTATGCTGTAAAACAAAATAAATTTAACCTAAACCACTTTCTGCCCCTCCCCTTACTGCTTGGGCACTTATATAGTCTCTATGCCTTAACTATGCTAACTAGGTAGTCATTTATATATCACTACATACAGAAAAATTGCAATTTTAAAAATTGAAATTAAAAATAAAAAGCAGAAATTAAATATTTATTAACACATGCATTTAAAAATTGTTATGCAACTTAAATGCTTCTACTTATGTTGTAAACGCCATTTGCTAGTAATATATAAAATTGATTGATGAAAACCCATACATGTTAGTGGTATGTGCAGGACATTTTTGTACTGCTGATGTAAGATGTGGAAACACGAATAAAATCTATGTGAATTTATAAAAGATTACTGTATATACTTGCATATCATGCAACTTTTAAAGGCCTAATTTTGAAGCTAATTTTAAGAGGGTCACATCATACATGAGATATAAAATTAGCGTATGTACTGCTGGTCCTGGCTATGCCACTGACCAAACCATATATCCAGTTACTGTTAAAAAGTACAGCTGTATTTAAAATACACATAATTTTGATAAAACTGATGTTTTACTTAACTGTATCCAATAATAATGCATGTAATATTCACATATTAGTATAAAAAAAAATACAAAGATAGCGAATATACATCTTTTCCATTGTTTACATTTATAAAATGTTTAGCTGTTTCTCGTTTGGCTGTTTACAGCTGTACATGTTTACACAACGGTTATAGCGTTACTAATGGTATTTTTATCATTCTTTTTTACTATTACTAGATGAGATAAAGAGATAAAGGAAAAGAAGTTAGTGTATTGTAATTTTGTCTTTCAAAAATGGAACTTGCATGATACATTATAAAATCATTTTTATGAGTAAAATTTGGGAGTCGCACAATATGTGAGGTCGCGCATTACAAGAGTATATACGATATTTAAAATTAGCTATGTTTGTCATGTAAGATAATTTTAAAATATAAAGTCTGGAGATAAAAATCAACACTTCATAACAACTAGCAGTTTCACACATTGAGTGATCATCAGACCATAGTCACACTTAAGAGTTTATATATATTTTTCTTTTTTAATCATTTCACCCCAAGCAAGGCAATAAAGTCACTAAGACACAAGAGCTTACTGAGTTAGAGAATATGAGAAAAATTACTATTAAGGTGAGAAAAAAAAAACAATTAAATGTAATAGAGCCACTCAGACGCAAGGAGTTACAGGATGTAGAAGAATTAGGGACAGAAACATTAATAATGATCAAAAACAGAAGAGAGTAATCAGGCAGAGAAAAGAGTAATCAGGAAGATATTAGATAGTGATTGACATTGCACTTAAACTTTTGCAGATTAAAGTTGGCTGGAAAGCATGGAGCTGGAAGGGAGTTCCACAAATAAGAAGTGTTAGAAAAGAAACTGTTAGCATAGAGAGGTAACCTTATGCCTGTGGGCAAGTGATTGAAGCTGACCTACCAGATCAAGATCAATAATATTTCTGACTCTTTGGATCTTATCAAGGAGCTCAAGGTAAATGTCAGGGGCAACAAACCATATATGGCAGCTATATTCTTAGCATGGATAAATGGTAGACTTATGTAAAAGATTCTAGAGAAAAAAATTGTCTTGCGTGACATAGTGAACCAACTTTCTTAGCAGTTGATCTAGCAATGGATTCAGTTCAACTTCATGTCAGCTGAGAATGTTAGTCCAAGAAGGCATAACATGTCACAAGCATGATAGACTCTTTCTGAAATTATCATCAGTTGACCAGGAGAAACAAAAGCCATTTTGTTTGCCCTGCAATGAGAGATGATAAACCAATTCAGATTTGATTAAGGCCTCTAGGAGTTTTCCCAAAAAGAGGTAGAAGGCTAATAGGCAGATAGTTGGAATGGTCAGGCAGCTCACCAGAGTTCTTAGAACAACAAATGATGACTTCCAGGGGGCAGCGAGGCATTTATTATAGGGTTTAGAGAGAACAGGAGTCAGTCTGGGAGCACACTTCTTAATGACTATTACAAGGATACCATCAGATTCACATACTTTGTGGAGATCTAGGTTAGCAGAAACCATAGAAGTGGTTATATGCACATCAACTCAGTTCTAGGAGAAAAGTTAGGCAGGGATATTTCTGGATACCTATATTTGAGTAGACGTTTCATTTTTTTTTTTTTTTTTTTTTAAATATTTTATTTTCAACTACTGGCCTGAATGTTAGAGAAATCTTATTAAAGAAAAATGCATCCGCCAGCAGAATCCAAACCTGCGTCCCCCTTTGCAGGAGAAACCATCATTAGATCCAACATATTTCCAACTGACTCAAATATGGGCATCCACTAATAACATTTGAAATGATAAAAATATATCAAATTAATAAAAAAAAAAAAAAAAATTAGAAATTGCTTTGTTTATGTTTCGAATTTGAAACTGAGCAGTTATGAACTTTTGGAAATCTAAACTAGAAGCATACACTTAAAAATCTGTATATAAGTACCTTAATCAATAACATCCTTTGTAGACGAGTTAGTCAAAAGCATGTTGGTTCTAATATCAGTTTCTCCACCAATGGAGGATGCCAGTTTAAAATAGAAAATACTGTTTAATAAACAAACATAGTGTCTACTCAAATATGGGTATCCACTAAAACTAACGTTTAAAGTTTCATATATATATATATATATATATATATATATATATATATATATATATATGCTCCTGAAAAATTTATTACAGTTGAGCTCTCTGGGAGGGAATGTGAGTTTGTAAACAGTGACTATTACAGCTAATAATGCAAGACTCTTTGGTAAAGTGAATCGAGTCCTCTCAGTCACTGTGTGTTTATCTAAAAATAAATATGCTTAAATTCACCTTCATCCCTGCTGCGCGCTAATGGCTTTGTGGTAGAATCTCCGACTGACACCAATTTAGTTGGGTTTCAATCCTAGCTAGAGGCAACCAGACATCTTGCCACACTGATGAGCTGTGATATAGCGAAACTGTCTGTGGATGACAATATATATATATATTTACACACGCTCTATCTCTGATATTGAGCACTTCATCCCATAAATATAGCACATCTTAAGACTATATTTCTTCATATATATATATATATATATATATATGTGAAAAATATATAGAAAATAGGAAAGAACTCATTAGGTAAATAATCCAAAGTTCTTTAGTATTTTTGTTATTATTTTTAAAAAATAGTTCCCGATACAAAAGTAGAGCATAAATATAATTATTTATTTAAAAATATGATTCAACGCTACATAAGAGTTCTCATGTTTCAAAACAAGAGCAAAACTTCAATATAATTATTTGAATTAAATTGAATTAAAAAGTACTAAGCTCTGTTCCATCTTCAAGCAAAATTTTTTTTTTTTTTTGAATTTCGCTTGAAGATGGAACAGAGCTTGCAATTTAATTCAAATAATTATATTGAAGTTTTTAAAACATGAGAACTCCTATGTATATGTGTTGAATCATATTTTAAATAAATACTTATATATATATATATATATATATATATATATATATATATATATATATATATATATAATAAAAATAAAATATAAAGTTTGTCATTTAGCTGATTGCTGATAAATTCAGCATCGCAACTCCAGAGTTTTGTAGACAGACCCTCCAGCAATTGCTATACAATACATACACGCACAAACATGGGTATATGGCCAAGTGTTTAGAATGTTCATTTTCTAACCATAAGACTTGAGTTTGAATTGTGCTATGGTCGATTTATTTGTCAAGATGACTTCTTGATGTTATTGACGTGAGGAGGCAATCCTAGTGTGTGGTACCTTTGGAAAGTGCCTCAAAATCATGCCACAAATTGACCCAAGCCTTGTGAAAATGGGTAGATAGGACTGTTCTGAAGCTGTTGGTGGTTGTACTTGCAGAAAGTCATGGTGCCCTTGTTCACGTCATGTTCTCACTCTCAGAAATTGTAACTAAGGCCTGCTCAGCATAGTTGCAGTATAAAACCACAGGTGTGCTCTGTGTATTGAGCAGGTGTTTGTAATAGGGTGTGGCTATCCACCCTGGCAGATAAGTAGGAGCTGGAGATATATATATCTCCAGCTACTACTCATTTTCTGAGCACACCTGTCTACCAGGTCTCATGGTTAGAAGAACATTCTAACCACTCAGCCACTTACCTATGTGTGTGTATGAATGTATAGCAATTGCTCAGAGTCCATCTACAAAACTCTGGAGTTGGGATGCTGAAAGTAACATCAATAAGTTTAGTGATAAACCTGTATTAATTATATATATATATATATATATATATATATATAAATCACTCCCCCCCAGTTTTTTAACCAGGAGTAGATGTTTCTCTTGTTTCCTATTTAGGATTTGGTTTCCAGTTCCTTCTAAATTCTACTTTAGCTCTATACTCCTAAAGCTTCTCCTTTCCTATGCTAACTCCACAGAGTAACCCTCTACCTTGAGTGGCACGTTGGCCTTGTATAGAGTGAATATTAGTAAAATAAAAAAAAATATATAAAAAATAAAAATATATGTGTGTCTGTGTATCCTACTGATCGTTATGAAGATGCTGTGGAGCATTCTACTACCAACCTACCACCCCCCGACTCGTGCTCCCCTGGGTGCAACAACAATATTTGGTCAAATGCTGAACCATAAATCTCCTTGGTTACTGTTCATTGTGGTGGAACAATAACTGACTTGGGGGTGGTGGGGACAACAGTCCGTATCTGTTGGAAAACAGCCAACAACGCAGATACTAGACTCTTCTTTAGTCGCTGCTGCTTCTCAACTGATATCCGCATTGCTTCATTTATGAAGTAATTCAAGGCATCGGTGGTCGGTTGGCCAGGAAGGGGGTTGGGTAGTGAAATTATGTATATGAGTTTTGTCTATGCCTCTGTGTGTGCGTGCGTGTGTGTGTGTGTGTGCGAGAGAGAGAGAGAGAGAATGTGTGTTTGAAAGAGTGTGTGTTTGGGCATGTATGGGTGAGAGAGTGTATGGTGTGTGTGTGTGTGTGCATATGAGAGCATTTGGTGTGTATATGTGTGTGGGAGAGAGAATAAATCAATGTGTGTGTCAGAGAGTTTCTGTGTTAGTGAGAATGTATATGTTTGGGCAGGAAAGCATGTGTAAGAGAGGATATCAGAGAAAGAAAGGTTTATGTAGATGTGAGAGAAAAAGAAAGTGTGCGTGTCTGTGTGAGAGAGAAAGAGGGATAGGGAATTTGTGTGTGCGAGAGAGAAAATGTGTGTACTTGATAGAATGTGATAGTTTGGGCATATGTGTGTGAGAGAGAAAAAGTTTGGTGTATTTGTGTGTGTGGAGGGGAGACAGAATGGATATTTGCGTGTGCGAGTGAGAATGTATGTGTCTGGGTATTTATGTGTAAAAGAGAGAGTGTCAGAAAGAGAGAGTATGTGTGAGAGAGAGGAAGTTTGTATGAGAGAGATTGAGTGTGTTCTATACAGAAGAAATTACATATGATATTCTTGTTTGTGTGTGCGTGTGTGTCTGTATATACACATGGGTAAGTGTAATATAAATGTGTATCACCATATAGATGTGTATGTTTCAGTATGAACACATTTTGTTAAATGAAATAAACAAACTGTGCAAGTTATATTCTAAAATGTTTTTTTCTACTAGGAGTACCTGTGAACATTTTGCGGTTTTGCTGTTTAAATTTTCTAATGAGACGTAATTCTTAACAATTAAATAAGCTTCTATGAAAAAAAAAAAAATTTATAAAATACCCATGGAAATTCCTTTATTGTATTGTTAAATATTTGTTAAATATTTGAGCTTGCTTAACAACTTTCACAAAATCTTGCAATAACAATCCTAAGTACAAATACAAGTCATTATTTAAAGAAGTAAGAGGGTACAAATGAAAAGATTTAATCTTCTATCTTCCATTCTTTTTCCTAAAACCAAACAAGGCCTTCAATGTTTTTTTATCAGTCTATTCTCATAATAGTTTTTTGTTCCTTTTTTCATGGTTTGTTTTCAATTTTCTGAGAAGTCATAATTCTTAATTTGATGACAGAAATAGTTCCTTGCAACTTGCGCATACTTGAGCTTAACAAAATGTTGTAATAACAATCTTAAGTATGAATGCAGGTTATTATTTAAAGAAGTAAGGGGGTACAAATGAAAAGATTAAAAATTGATAAGTTTTTTTTCCATTTCACTGGAGTAGAAGTTAAACCCAAGTTAACTAGCTAACTTTCTTTCTTTACTTTACAAATATCTTTTTATTCTTTGGAAAATATATCAGTACTTACCAGCGCGCTCAGATGTGACACAGGGTCATGTTTTTTTTAAAGTGGGTTTATCGGCAGTACTGTAGAAAAATTCACAAACCTCCTTGGATGGGGTTTTTCGGGGATGCCTGACAATAAACTCGCCCCCTTCCTCCTCCCAAGGTAGAGGAAAAGCCTGTGGGGATGGCCCCCTGAGGCTTGGGCTTCAAAGAATATGGGGAAATATATCTGAAATTTTCCTTTTTTTTTTTTTTTAAAAATCATTTCCCAACTATCAGTTTCTCTCCTCCTCTCAAGCAGAGTCTTGGATTTACCTTTCCTCAAGATCAAAGCAAAATAATCCATTATTTATGAGATATTGGTACGGCAATGCACTGAGATCAATTGATTTGTTTGTTTATTTTTTTTTTTACAGTTTATCAACCTTTTGTGTGTTAGAAATATTTTTAGCTTCTAAGAGATTTTGAAGGTATTGATTTACTGAAACAAGTCATAGTAATTAACCAATAACTGTGGGTGGGAGAAGAAGTGGATTCATACCTTTTCCGAAGCTATTTGCACATGAGTAAATATAGCAAACCCGAGTGGAATTGGAACTCTGATTTCCAATTTTGAGATGTTATCTATTACACCACCCACACATCCAAGTGGTCACTCATCTAAGGAACAAGCAGAATTATAATAATTTGTTAAGATTGTCCATACTTCATGTCTGTTTATTAAGTATTTTATGCTTCTGACCAACTTCAGTCATTGTCAAGAATCAAAGTGAAGTCTTTGTACCTTGATTTAAAACGTGTATTTTTTAATTATTTCACCCCAAGCAAGGCAATAAAAGCCACTAATATATAAGTGGTTACTGAGTGCAAAAGAATAGGAAAAGAAAAACATTATTAAGGAACAAGAACAATAAAAGAAGAGGAATCAAGAAGACACTAGATAATGTTGCATTTAAATTTTTGAAGATCAAAGATGAGTGGGAAGCATAAAATGCAAGAAAAGAAACTGTTAGCATAGAACTTATGGTTACATGGAGCCATTTCAACTGCAAAATGATGAGACCTAGTTGCCAATCTAGTACTGCGCTTAAATTCATAAAGTCTAGGTACCATAGAGGAAAGCTCATTAGAACAATTACCATGAAAGTATTTATAGAAACGGCACAGGGAAGCTATGTTAGGGCAATTGGAAAGTGACTGTAGCTGAGATGCCAGGTCAGGATGAATAACATTGCAGATTCTTTGTATTTTATCAAGAAACTTTAAATATATAGCAGGAGCATCAGACATTAATTATTTCTTGAAGTCATTGACAAACACATCCCTAAATCAAGCAAACTGCATACAATATTCAACTCATAACCTAAATCTAATCAACTTTATTTCAAAAATGAAACTTTAGACTGGAAGGATTTATACAAAAAATGAAGATTACAAAATATTATTTTTGTTTTAAAAGCAAATATCTTAAAAGTATATATTCACATCATACATACAAATATATTAAAATAAAAGGTGAGGAAGTGTAAGGATAAGAAAAAAAATATTACTCTGTAAATTGGTGAAGGAAAAAAGAAAAAAGACCCCATTTGAAACCTCACATATTAAATCTAAGCAACTGTCTCTTAGTAAGTTGAAGGAGTGGCTATTAGGTCTTAATGTAATATGTCTGTAATTTATTTTGCCGGTTTTCTGTTAGTATCTTTTTTTTTCTTTCTCCCCTTTTGTTTTAGTTATTGTGCATGTGTTTATATGTATTGTAGCATTGAAGACAGAGGAGTGACGAATAGTGAATCATAACAAAAGAAAACGGAGAGAGAGAAAAAAAAGGGCAAGAGAGAAAAGCAAAGAAAAAAAGGGCAAGAGAGAAAAGCAAAGAAAAAAAGGGCAAGAGAGAAAAGCAAAGAAAAAAAGGGCAAGAGAGAAAAGCAAAGAAAAAAAAAGCAAGAGAGAAAAGCAAAAGAAAAAAAGGGCAAGAGAGAAAAGCAAAGAAAAAAAAGCAAGAGAGAAAAGCAAAGAAAAAAAGGCAAGAGAGAAAAGCAAAGAAAAAAAAGGGCAAAAGAGAAAAGCAAAGAAAAAAAGGCAAGAGAAGAAAAAAGCAAAAAAAAAAAGGGCAAGAGAGAAAAGCAAAGAAAAAAAAGGGCAAGAGAGAAAAGCAAAGAAAAAAAGGGCAAGAGAGAAAAGCAAAGAAAAAAAGGGCAAGAGAGAAAAGCAAAGAAAAAGGGAAGAGAGAAAAGCAAAGAAAAAAAGGGCAAGAGAGAAAAGCAAAGAAAAAAAGGGCAAGAGAGAAAAGCAAAGAAAAAAAGGGCAAGAGAGAAAAGCAAAGAAAAAAAGGGCAAGAGAGAAAAGCAAAGAAAAAAAGGGCAAGAGAGAAAAGCAAAGAAAAAAAGGGCAAGAGAAAAGCAAAGAAAAAAGGGCAAGAGAGAAAAGCAAAGAAAAAAAAAGGCAAGAGAGAAAAGCAAAGAAAAAAAAAGGGCAAGAGAAAAAAGCAAAGAAAAAAAAGAAGAGAGAAAAAAAAAAAAAAGGGCAAGAGAGAAAAGCAAAGAAAAAAGAGAGAAAAGAAAAGAAAAAAAGGGCAAGAGAGAAAAGCAAAGAAAAAAAGGGCAAGAGATAAAAGCAAAGAAAAAGGGGCAAGAGAGAAAAGCAAAGAAAAAAAGGGCAAGAGAGAAAAGCAAAGAAAAAGGGAAGAGAGAAAAGCAAAGAAAAAAAAGACAAGAGAGAAAAGCAAAGAAAAAAAAGGCAAGAGAGAAAAGCAAAGAAAAAAAAGGGCAAGAGAGAAAAGCAAAGAAAAAAAAAAAGGGCAAGAGAGAAAAAAGAAAAAAAAAAGGCAAGAGAGAAAAAGCAAAAGAAAAAAGGGCAAGAGAGAAAAGCAAAGAAAAAAAGGGCAAGAGAGAAAAGCAAAGAAAAAAAAACGAGAGAAAAGCAAAGAAAAAAAAGGGCAAGAGAAAAAGCAAAGAAAAAAGGGCAAGAGAGAAAAGCAAAGAAAAAAAAAAGGGAAGAGAGAAAAGCAAAGAAAAAAGGGCAAGAGAGAAAAGCAAAGAAAAAAAAAGAAAGAGAAAAGCAAAGAAAAAAGGGCAAGAGAAAAAAGCAAAGAAAAAAAAGGCAAGAGAAAAGCAAAGAAAAAAGGCAAGAGAAAAAAAAGAAAAAAGGGCAAGAGAGAAAAGCAAAGAAAAAAAAAGCAAGAGAGAAAAAGCAAAGAAAAAAAAGGGCAAGAGAGAAAAGCAAAAAAAAAAAAAGGGCAAGAGAGAAAAGCAAAAAAAAAAAGGCAAGAGAGAAAAGCAAAAAAAAAAAAAGGAAGAGAGAAAAGCAAAGAAAAAAGGGAAGAGAAAAGCAAAAAAAAAAGGGAAAGAGAAAAGCAAAGAAAAAAGGGGAAAGAGAAAAGCAAAAAAAAAAGGGGAAAGAGAAAAGCAAAGAAAAAAGGGGTAAGAGAAAAGCAAAGAAAAAAGGGGTAAGAGAAAAGCAAAGAAAAAAGGGGAAAGAGAAAAGCAGCGAAAAAAGGGGATGAGGAAAGCAAAGAAAAAAGGGGATGAGGAAAGCAAAGAAAAAAGGGGATGAGGAAAGCAAAGAAAAAAGGGGATGAGGAAAGCAAAGAAAAAAGGGGATGAGGAAAGCGAGGAAAGCAAAGAAAAAAGGGGATGAGGAAAGCAAAGAAAAAAGCGGAAAGGGTAAAGCAAAGGAAAAGGGAAGAGAGAAAAGCGAAGACAAAAGGGGAGAGAGAAAATAAAAAGGGGGGGAAAAAAGAATTCCAGAGTTTTTTGTATTTTGAAATCAAAATCACTTTTAAACTTTACAAACTATTTCTGACACGTGCTTGCACCTACTGCAAGCTTTAATCATGTATTGCCCAGCTTCCATTACACTTTTCTGCAGATTAAATTTTAGATGTGAACAGTGTAAAATGTGCATTTCATATTCAGCCATCATTTTCACAAAAAGTAAATTATTATTTTTCTGCAAAATTATGTGTACACAAGCACTAAGAGGGTGTAATGGTTAACAAGTTTTGTCTGATTGACCATTACTACTGTCTTTAAATGAGATTAATGTTTTCTCCAAAAAAAAAAAAAGAAAAAAAAAAAGAAAAAAAAAGAAAAAAAAAGCCTCATTTAAACTCAATCAGTGCTTCATGAAGCATTTTGATTTTTTATACTTCTATTTTGTTTTTTCATTGTCCCAGATTGGATTCTGTGAATATGCTGACCGTTTCCAAGACTGTCGAGTCGATGGCGATCTCCTTCTTATGATTTCTGAATATGATCTGCAAGATAGCATCAAAATGTCTCCAAGCATTACCAGAAAGAGGTGAGTCTTTTTATCCAGCTATTCAAACAGTTTCTTTTAGAGTTAAAAACTGATGCCACCCAATGACATTTTGGCACAATGGAGTCACAAATTTCTTTCAATGAGAAAAAAAACTAATTCAGTTTTTGAGATTAATTTTATTTATTATTCAATCTTAAGTACTTGTGCCCCATTCAACTAGACAGTAAGTCTAAGTTTTATTATCATCATAAGTTTTATTTATGACTAGTAGTAGAGCCTGGCGTTGCCCGGGGATGTAACAGTAAGAGATAGATCAAGTATCGACCATCATAAAGACTGAAAAATAAAATTGACAAAGATTATTGTTTAAGGTTGATGGACACGCATGTCGTAATTAGTTTCTTTTTTGGTTTTTTACGAATTGGTCAAACCCAAACTGAAACAAAAACATTGTTTTCAATCGTTATGAGTCTACCGATTGAATAGAATTTTATTATAAACAATTGTCTTGTAAATGGAATTTTTAAAGCATTCTGAATGTAAAAATAAAGAAAAAAGTGTGCAAGACAATAAGAAACACTACCTGCCAAAAAAAACTGAAGTTTTGTTGAAATCGGTAGGAAATCCGATCCCATATATAAACGAACACAGACACACACAAACAACCTGGGTTTTATAATAAGTATAACTCGATATGAGTTGTCCCCCTTTCATTCTCGTGATGCCTCTTAATCATGTTTTCAAATTGATTTCGTGCAAAAACAATTGTGTTTTTCCAATTTTTGGCACTGTCAGAATCACCGCAAGGTAATTTTCCGTAGTCCTGTGAAGTTTTGTTGAAATCGATTGAAAAATGTTGGAAATCCAATCCAATATATAAATGAACAGACACACACACAACCTGGGTTTTATAAGTATGATACTATATATCATATATATATATATATAATCATATGATACTTCAGCTATGTGCCATGCATGATTCACACTTAGACAATCATGTATCTTTCGATACATGACTAATAAGGCAGATTTTTTCCCACAGTAGGTAGACCAGTTGCTATCCAAGGCTATAGAACCCAAACCGAACCTAGCTGGGAGGAGAAGAGGATTCATACCTTTCCCAAGGGTATTAGCCCATAAGTGAAGGTAATGGATTTAACTGGAATTCGAACTCATTTCTCCGATTCCTCAATCTTAGCTGCTATCCATTACTCCATTCAAACCATGCCAAGGCCATTTGTGCAGAAACGGCATCAACTGAAATTTGAACTCCCTATCCCAGTTTCTGCACTGTTAATTACTGCATGATTTTGTATGCATGTGTGTTTAATGACATATCAACTCCTCTATGGGTCATTTAATGCCGAAATTTAATTTTCGAGGGAGCTTTGAAGTAAAAAAAATGTTATTCTGCTTTAACAGTTGAATGCATGGTAGATGATACTCAGCTTTTGTGTATAAAAAGGGCGTTCCAATAACGTGGACTGACTTTAAATGTGAATTAAGTTTAAGTGTCTTATGATTTTTTTTCTTTTTCTTTCAGATTTAACAAGTCTTTGGCAATTTCAAGCATGGAAAGATTAGCAATTAAACAACGTGTTAAAGTTTCAAGTTTGCAACTGGAAAAATTGTTCATAAATTCAAACAAACTGGATCTGTGGCAGATGCAAAAACGCCATTGCGTGCTCGTTTACGCCGTTCAACTGAAAACATTGCTGCATGCATGAGAATGTGGCCGAAAATCTAGACACCTCTATTCGTCATCATGTACAGGAATTGAACCTCTTCCCAACAACGTTACATTGTTTCCAATTGCACTCTCGGTTGGTCGATTATGTTGACCAAAAAAATCGCAAAGTGCATTTCTGCTTGAACATCAATTTTAGTTTATGACAAAAAAAAAAAAAAAAAATTACCTGCAATACATTTTTCGATAACTTTAACACATTTGATTGTTAATCTTTCCATGGTTGAAATTGCCAAAGACTTAAGTTGTTAAATCTGAAAGAAAAAGAAAAAAATCATATTAGATGCTTAAACTTAATTCACATTTAAAATTGGTCCAAGTTATTCGACACCCTTTACATGTATACGATTACTAGAGGGGGTGATCAGTGTGTTTTATGTTGAAGTTATATTTTGGAATACAGTTTGATTTCTTGAAGAAATTTTAGGATATTATATACTGCTACATGATGTACACATCCATAAATTTTAAAAATGCAACATTTTTTCATTTGGTTGAATCTTTATAAGCAAATTATCCTGGTAATTTAAATATTTATAGTAATTACTAGCAGTAGAGCCTGGCGTTGCCCAGGGATGTAACAGTAAGAGATAGGTCAAGTATCGACCATCATAAAGACTGAAAAATAAAATTGACAAAGATTATTGTTTAAGGTTGACGGACACGCATGTCTTAATTAGTTTTTTTTTGTTTTGTTTTTTGTTTTTTTTTACGAATTGGTCAAACCCAAACTGAAACAAAAACATTGTTTTCAATCGTTATGAGTCTACCGATTGAATAGAATTTTATTATAAACAATTGTCTTGTAAATGGAATTTTTAAAGCATTCTGAATGTAAAAATAAAGAAAAAAGTGTGCAAGACAATAAGAAACACTACCTGCCAAAAAAAACTGAAGTTTTGTTGAAATCGGTAGGAAATCCGATCCCATATATAAACGAACACAGACACACACAAACAACCTGGGTTTTATAATAAGTATAACTCGATATGAGTTGTCCCCCTTTCATTCTCGTGACAGCAATGCCTCTTAATCATGTTTTCAAATTGATTTTGTGCAAAAACAATTGTGTTTTTCCAATATTTTGCACTGTCAGAACCACTGCAAGGTAATTTTACGTAGTCCTGTGAAGTTTTGTTGAAATCGGTTGAAAAGTGTAGGAAATCCGATCCAATATATAAACGAACAGACACATACACAACCTGGGTTTTATAATAAGTATGATTCCACTTATTTTTCAATTAACTTCATTGTTTAAAATGAGATGAAGCATTGTCCTCCATTATTCCTTAATTTGACTAAGGTTTCTTTCACTTATATTTCACCTGCTTTTTATCACATTAATAGTAATATTACTTTGAATTTTATTGTTATCAGATTAAGCATTATCAATCATTCATTTTTTTACTAGGATTTTATTCATCTTTATTTCGCTTGCTTTTCCTTGCAATTATTGAAACCCTCAATCTGCAGTTTTTATTTTTTTTAAATTGTGACGAATGCAGTTATTGATTTTTTTGCATGCTAGTTAACATTCCTGTCAGTCAGCTGTTGGCTCTCACAGTGGCCAAAAGAATCTTCCTGCCTATTCGTGGCAGCCAGCTATAAGCTCTCACTCTGAGCAGTAGAAAATGGCCACAAACTACATGAAAACTGCCGTAGAAGCAAGAAAAAAATCGATTATTTCCACTATCGATGGGAGTTGGGAAATGCAAAGTTGGTCTTGGCCTTCCCGCTAACTTGGAGCATGTGCATATCCGTCGAAAATTGCAGCCATGCATTTGTTACACACACACATCCTGCCTTTTATAGATAGAGATGCAGAAGAACATGGAAACGGATCTGCAGAAAGAAAATTTAGAGTTTCAAAAATATTACTTAACAAATATTAGTTATATTTACATTCAAAAAGAGCCATGTAACTCCCTAGATTATAGTATAACCTATCTGTGAGTCAACCACAAATACCCACTTTGACAATCCCAAACTAATGGTGCAATCTATCTGTGAATATATATATGGTACACAAAAATAAAAATACCAGAATTTTCTTTTCTCCGCCAGATTTCATTTTCTGATGAAGCTTAAATAAAAGTTATCCATTCTGTTGGATTCTAATCGATATTTGATCTTACACTCTTTTCTTTTATCCAGGTTCCTTAGAGAACTGAAACAGTTGAAGACAACGGCCGATTATTCATCTTGTGACAACTCAAGACTTAACGAGTGGCTAAAGGAACTCTCTGAAGATTTCTCTGTCTACACATATCAGATGCTACGATGTGGCATTGATCGCAGTGTGCTACCTTCAATAAGTGAGGATGAATTAGAACGAGAGTGTGGCATCACAAACAGTATCCACCGACGAAAGATTATCGATCACATAAAGCGTTAGTATATCCAGCAAGGTCATCTGGTATTTGTAGGGATAATATATCAACCCTTTGATACTACCATGGGGCATTGTCACAGCATTTTTACCAGGGAGGTTATTCAAACACACCATTTAAAACACAGACCTATCAATACAAAATAAACCCAGTGTCATGTGCTTATGTTAAATGTTGATGCTTGTAAAATCCAAGAGAGTCCAGTTACTTCAAAGTGAGTTTCGGCCAATTATAAAAATTTAAAATTAAAAAAAAAAAAAAAATACTTTTTTTTTTTTTTTCTGAGTACAAAGTTCTTTCCAAGAAATGCTAAGTTTGTGGAACAGACTCCCATGTGGATGCTTCCTGAACACTACAATCTTAACCTTTCCAAGTTATGCAATCTTCATTTTCTATTTCCACATCTTACACTCATATCACACTCCAGTAATGCCCTACCTCCAGTGGCTCATGAACTTTAGTAAAAAAAAAAATATATATATATATATATATATATATATAAATATATATATATATATATATATAGTGTGTGTGTGTGTGTGTGTGTATGTATGTATAAATAATAATAATAATAATAAGCCTTGCAACATGAAAAAAATTAAAAACTATGTAACATATTTAAAAGATTTTTTTTTTCTAAATACTAGAATAGCATTATACTGTGGGGCACTGGAACAGAAGTAGTATGATGGAGTATTTCAAATACTATTTAAAATATTATAGATATATCATTTAGTCCTTAAGTTTCTTCCTATTGTTCAGAGTATTCTTTCTAGTTTTTAGAGGGTAAATACAAAGAAAATGTTTTATTTTGATAAAAAATAAATTTAAAAAGGTCAATACTAAAAAATGTTTCTTCTTGTTTATCACATTTAGCCAATATTTGCAAAATAGACATTCTTAAAACTAAAGATGTTTAAATATCTTTATTTACACTATTTATTATATATATTGGAATGGTTGACAAAATATTGACTAATTGCCAATTGATTCAAACCTTATAAAATGGCAAATAAGGATTTCTTTATATTATCTTAATAATTTAGTAAATGTTTATAAATTTATGAATAAAAAGTTGTTTTCATATTTATTTCTTTATAAATTAGTAAATGATAAATATTGCATTACAATAGTTTTTAGAATCTTGTAAATAAACAATCTAATATACAGGGTGTCCATAAAGTTCGTGTGAACTTTAAAAAATTTATAACTTTATTTGTATTTGCGATTGAAATAATTTGTAAAAAGGATTAAATAGAAGTATATTTTTTAAGGTTTTATTGAAATTTTATTTAAGTTTCTACATGTCTTCCATCATTAGCAATACAAATGGTAATACGATTTTGCAGTTCACGGAAAACATTTGCCAACTGATTTACAGTAATGCCTGAAATGACATTAGTTATTTTAGCTATACTTAAAACTAGGTACATTAAACTTTATAACATTTTTTACAGATTATTTCTATCGCAAATACAAATAAAGTAACAAATTTTTTAAAGTGCACACGAACTTTATTTAAACACCCTGTATATTGTTTAATAATTTGTTTAATCTCAAAAACAGAAAAGAAATATATATAAAATCACTTTCATCATGTGTTTAGGTTTTATTTCAATTTTAATTCTTGCTTGTTAAAACAACAAACATTGCTGAGGAGTGAAAACTACGAAGGTAGTTAAAATAATAGTGGTGTCAAGGGAAAAACCATCCTTTTTGACACTGTCTTTTTCTTTTGGCAGGCATGAAGGTCGAAGGTTGCCAAACTATGTTCTTGCTTATTGTATAAAGAAATCAATTTTAAAAGCACATCTTAAAATTAGAAAAATCAATCTGTTAGTATTATGGGATATTTTTGTCTGCCTAAACAAATAAATAACTGATGCTTGTAATTCACACAAATATTTTGACTACATCCAGAAACTTTATCAGGTGTCAAAATAAAATCAATGTCATGTGCTTATGTCAAGAGTCGATGTTTCTAAAATCAAAAAATTATAGTTAATTTAAGTTTCAATCAATTAGAAAAATTATTTCTCAATTGTTATTTTTCTAAAAATTGAGTACACCTTTGCAACATATCTAAAAGTTGTTTTTGTTTTTTAATATTTTACTTTATACTTCCACCTCTTAGATTCATATCACACACCTCATTCAGTAACCCTCTACCTTGAGGGGCTCTTGGGCCTTGTATTGGATGAACTTTAGAAAAAGAAAAATCCTTGCAACATCTTTAACCAATTTTTTTTTTCTTCTAAATACTAGAATAGTATCCTAGAAACAAAATATATATATATATATATATATATATATATATATATATATATATATATATAACTTTTTTTTTGTGTTTTTTTTTTTAAATATATATTTAACTGTCTTTTGTTTTTAAATATATATATATAGTTTCAAAACATATAATAGAGAACTGAATGGCAGAAATATTTCAAGTGTATTATCCACTATTTTCTATGAAAATGTGATTAAAGAAAAAAAAAAAGCTTGTCAAGTCATAGAATTACCTCCCACTGATTGGGTACAATGGGTTGATACTTTTTTCTTCTAATGATCATTTTTTTTTTTTCTTGTTTACACATGTACAGTCTTCTCATCCACAGTGATGGCCTTCCCACAGAGTGGTGTCTGTCCTATTGCGGATGAAAGTAACAGTGGTGGTGATGCCAGACGGATAAAGAAAATCGATGTTTTTATCAGCTATAGACGATCAAATGGTTCACAGTTAGCAAGGTAAGTTATAGAACACTTATGATAACTTGTGCTAGAAAAGAAGATAATTTTGTTTTTATCTTCTACTCTGAAGACAACTAGTGAATAGATGTCTATTTTAAAACAACAGATTAATTTGCTCAATAATTCAAAAATACATAAATTTAATTTTGTCTGACTTGTATACAAGCAGAATTCCTTATTCTTATTCCTTGTATTCCTTAAGGAATTGGATTTATAAGATCTGCTATCTTCTTTTTTGGTATAGCCAGCCAGCCAACCAATATTCGAAATCATGACTCATTTTCAAGTGTTCTTCTGAGCAGGTTTCATAGTTCACATACCAAAATGAACCCATCCTGTTCAATAGAATTGAGACTGTCTTTGCAACTAGAGAGAGTCAAGACTTTATTAATACTTGCCATTCTCAGACATTTTGTTACTGTTTTAATTGAAATTTAATCAATTTTAAGGTTTTGACAATTCAAGAATTTTATGGAAATTAAAATTTAGTGAATTTACCATTCATAAATATTTAAGCTTTTACTCTTGAAGATATTATATTTAAATCAGTGGTTCCCAACTGGTTTTGGGCTATGGCCCTCCTTGGTATTTCTAAAATTCAGGTGCACCCCACCCTGTAATATTTAATTCTTACATATTCAAAATTTTACTGCAATTCATGTGAAGGAAGCTTAAAAGGTCATTAACTTGTTCTCTAAACAAACCTCCAAAGACCATGGCATGTATGAAAGAGAAAAATTAAAAAAAAAAACAAACAAAAAGACAGTTAAATATATATAGTTACAAAACATATAATAGAGAATTGAAAGGCAGAAATATTTGAATGAAAGCTTATTCTGTAATCTACTTTGTTTTAATCATGAAATAATAATACAAAATGAAATTTGAGTTCACTAGAAATTAATTCACTGTTAATAACTCATACTTGAATTGCCCCCTTATTCTGTTGGTATAGTAAGCTGATAGGGGGCACATCCTACGCATACCCCCCGCCCCACCAAAATATTAACATGTCCTTCCGGTGGGGTATGCGCCTCACTTTGGGAATCATTGCCCTAGAAATACATACAAATAAATAGTAAATAACCAATTCATACTTGTGATTCAAAACTCCTCCATTAATACAGGGTGCGATGGATAAATTATCGTCTAAATGATACAAAAATGAAAATAACACTGACGTCTCATTTTAACAGATCTATTTACCAAAATTATTTTAAAACATATAATAGAGAATTGAAAGGCAGAAATATAAAATATTTGAATGAAAGTTTATTCTGTAATATACTTTGATCATTTTAATCATGAAATAATAATGCAAAATGAAATTTGAGCTCATATTAGTTTCCTAAGCTGAGGGGTGCACATCCTATGCATGCCCCACCAAAATATTACCATGCTCCAAATTGGGAATCATTGATTTAGATGATCTACAATCTTCTCTTTTGGGATAGGAGGCACAGTGGAATAATAGATAGTGGCTCGGATTGAGGAATCGGAGAGCCAAGTTCAAATTTCAGTCGAATCTATTACATTCGTTTATGTGCTAATACCTTTGGGAAAGGTCTGAATCCTCTTCTTCTCCCCCTAGCTATGGGTAAATAGCCGGACAGACTAGGTTCTAGAGCCTTGGAAGGCAACTGGTCTACTGCAGAAAGAAATTGCATCCTATTGCAGGAAAAAAATCTGCCTCGTCAGTCATGTATCGAAAGATACCTGATTGCCTAAACATGTATAATGCATGGCATATAGCTGACTGACTGAATAAAACTACATTAAAAATAAAAATGTAAAGCAATTATTTTGTGTTCTATCATTCCAATGACAACATTATTTTGAGTCTTGGCGATAGCCAACTAACCTATATTGAAAAACATAAATCATTTTGTAGAAGTTTTTCTTTGCATTTTTCATATTCAGACTGTTTAATAACATTGAGACTATCTTAACCATGAGAGAATGTCAGTATTTTCTCGACTAACGAGTCTCAAGACTTTTGTTCTATCAGACATGAAACTTCATCCATTAAAATGTTTAACAAATAATTTAATGCAAATTAAAATTTAGCCAACTTGCCATTTTCAAAAACTTTTACTCTATTATTTATATGATAAAATCAAATGACGAAACATGTCATCAAGGACAAAGTACTATTTTCCAACTGTCTATTTTATATCTATTTTATTTCATTATTATATATTTCCTTTCTTCCTGGGTAAGACGTTAAACTACATCTGTGTCCTGGGTAAGACGATAAACTACGTTC
>CAHIKZ030005630.1:517500-535000 GCA_903632075.3 Acanthosepion pharaonis | reverse complement strand
TATATGTATGGTGTTCCCATGTAAAAGTGTCGTCTATGCCCTGACTGTCATGATCCAATGTTTGATTCTGGTGCTGTTGATTTTTCCGGCCACCTTCATTGGCAGATACCCAACAAATAAGATGAAAATCTGCGTTAATATTGTATTGTGTAATGTTATGTTGCTAACATTTGATAAGAATATAAGATTAAACTTTTCAAACATGAAATAATTTAATTGTTTATTCACTCCTGAGCTTAACATCATTTGGAAGGTATTTGGTTTTCAGGTCTTTCTTAAAACAATCAATCTTCTTTCAAGGTTTTGAGAGGCTCTCTCTTCCCCTTTGGGTAGTGAGTTTTCATATAGCTTTCTATTCTATCTGTTATTTGGTTGTTTAGTAACTAAATATAATGAACCCAACCAAAATTGGAACTTGGCTCTCTGATTAACAATTCCAAGCCGTTATCCATTACACCACCCACACATCCAAGCTTAGAGCAACTGGTATTCCCAAGCAGTCACCCATCTAGGTACTGACTAGCCTCAATGTAGCTTAACTTCAGAAATCATTTGGAAACTGGTATTTCAACGTGACGTAACTGTAAGCCTTTATTTGCTATTTTAATATGGCAAAAACAGCATATTATGGTAATATTAGCTGTTTCCTTATAAAGAAACATTAAATATTCACTGATCAAACAGCATTACTGTTATAAATTATGAAATTTATAAAATCTTGCTTGTAAAACAGTTTTTCAGGTAAATAGGTTTCTTAAGTTCAATGTTGATGGAAGTTTCTTTCCTAGCCTTTTGTTTAATGTAATGGGGAAAGCCAACATCTTGATTCGATCATTTTTTTCCCTTCTGGTTATATATGCTATCCATTTTAGTCGATGCTGTTGAAAGCCTTCAAATGATGTGGTTTCTGTTATTTGGTAAAGTTTGTGATTTTGTAATTTCAGTCTAGAAAATCTGATAAAAGGTTGTCTTGTTTAAGACAGACAGGATTCAGCTGCTTGAAGCCATTTTTTCATCACTTTTAACATAGCAAGGTTTTATTTTATTTTTTTTTAATCATTTCCCCCCAAGAAAAGCAACAATGCCACTAGAATGCAGGAAACAAGGAGTGAAAGTGAATAAAAATGGGGAAGATTGAGGAAAGAGCAAAAATAGGAATAGGATTCAGAAGATGGCAATTGACATTGCATTTACATTTTTTGAAGATTGTAGTTATCAGGGAAGCCAGAGCTAGGAATAGAGTTCCACAGGTGGGAAGTGTGAGAAAAAAAAACAAACAGTAGAAATGATGGTTGTATCTTGTTAGTTCAACAGTAAAATGATGAGACCCTTTTGCCAATTTAGTAGCACACTTAATTTCTTCTAGTTGAGGCACCAGGAAAAAAAAGCTTATTACAGTTTCCATGAAAATATTTGTAGAAAAGACAGAGGGAAGCCACACTACATTGGTGAAAAAGCAACTAGAGATGAGATGCCTGGTCAGGATCAATTGTATTGCAGACCCTTCTCTGGATTTTGTCAAGAAACTTGAGATGCACAGGAGGAGCATCAAACCAGATATGGCAACAGGATTCAATACACGAATGAATGGTAGATTTATAAATGTGAAAGATGTATTCTGACAAAAGAATTTTCTGGCACAACACAATGAACCATATCAATTGATTCAATTTAGATACTCCACTTCATGTCATTGGAGAACGTAAGGCTTAGAAGGCAGAGAGAGTGTTGCTTTCCTGGAGTTCAGCATCAGTCATCCTGATGGTAAACAGAAAAGGTTCTTTGTGGTGATTAAATGAAAGCAGTTTTGTTTTCGAGGCACTGCAATTTACAAACCATTTCTTGCCCTAGTTAACCACTGATTGAAAGTCCCTTTCAAGAGCAGTTTCCAAGTTTACTTTGTCAGATTTGTTGGACTTGCTATTAAGACAATTTGTACGTTTGTTTGGGAGAGCAGTAATTTTGTTAAAAAAGGTGAAATAGGGAAAAATCAAAACATACACAACAATATTGTAAAATCAAAAGAAAATGGTTGAATCCGTCAACACAGCAATAATAACAATATCTCCACACGTGACAGTAATTGATGTAATTTTCAGTTAACAGTATGAAAATAGCGTTCTCTAAATTCTTCCAGTTGCTAAGGACATTTTGTTTTTGTTATTAGTTACTTTGTTTAAATAAATTCATTTCGTTTTTTTGCTTTGAGAAAGTCCACATTGGATGAAACGCATCAGCAACTACTACAGTTTTCCTAATGTCATTTATATATATATATATATATATATTTCAAGCATGTTTCATTAAATAATATAGACATATTCTGTCTATTTATTTTTATAATAATCCTTTCTAGTTCTCTAATTATCTTCTTGATGCTAATTTGAAATTCATCAAGGAAGGTGCCTTTGTTTTTGTTCATCCAAGTACTTCACAATACAGGAAAATACTTGTTGACAACATCAATATACTACACAAAGAAAAACAAAAACTTCAAATTCTTGAGCCCTCTATATCAAAAGAAATCAACCAACACTGAACAAAATTTATTATGAGCACAGTGGCAATGTCTTAAAATGCATTTGAGTTCACTAACATACCTTCACTAGTTATTCCCTTTACACTGAGAATGCTTGTTTATAAAAAATCTTAACCACAACAGTTAATTTTAAAATAATTATAGCAGAGCACATTTGTGTGTGTTTGCAAAATCACTATCACAATGATTAGTTACATTAAATTTGTCTTCACAATTCACCCCAGGGGAAAAGTACTTGAGTTAACAAAAAATACAGTGCCTTCCTTGATGAATTTCAACTTAACATCAAGAAGATAATTACCCTACATACAAGGCATGCCACTAGCATTTACTGGTGGACTGCCACTACATGACTGCTGGCATGGCCATCAATGGGCCACTAGCAGCTTGTGTATAGGGTCAAGAAAGAGAAATAATTATTATAAAAACAGACATAATATGTCTATATTATTTAATGAAACATGCTTGAATGAAGATATGCTGCCTAAATATACATATAAGTCCTAAACAAATTGGACTAAACTAAAGGACAAAACATGTCACATGAAAACATTTTCCACTTTTCCATAGATTTTCCTAAAATTGTTCTTGATACATAAAATTGATATATATATTGTTTTCTCAAAAATATATATTATTTTTATTATAAGAGATTATAATAAAAACATGTTGAAAAACTTTGATTGTACTTCTTTCATAGTACTGAAACAGGAAAGCTTTTGCATAGCGATTTCAAAATGTTTTTATTATAATCTCTTATAATAAAAATATAATAGCTCTACTTTGTATTGAGCACTTTTTTAAAAAATAAATGCTATGAACAGTGGAATTTTACTACATCTGTTCTTTCTCTCATTTGGAGATTATATACATACATACATACATACATACATACATATATATATATATATATATATATATATATATATATAAAGAAATATAGTTTTAATGTGTACTATATTTATGGGATAAAGTGCTCAATATCATAGATACAGTGTATGTACAGATAGATATAAAAGTGAACATAGAAGTCAACACTCAGAGGCAACAGGCTGTTTCATGCTAGATGCAATCAGCGACCTGACGATTTTGTCTAACATGTTGCCTTTGAGTGTCGACTTCTATGTTCACTTTATTATATATATAATTATTAATAACAATCTTATAAGTATAAGAAACTATATTCGTTCGGAAAACCTTCGGTGTCTTGATTTGCAAATAATCAAAGCAATACCAAAGGGAAAAAAAAGGTATAAAAAAAAGAAAGAACCAAGAACATGTATGTCAGCCGAAAATAATCGTCTAGCATGCAAGTCCAAAGCCCAAAGAAAAAACCCCGATACGAGTATGCAAAATAACTAAATAAAGAGCTCAATACAGTAAGTAGAGCAGACCTAGTTAAACCTAGAGAGCCAGACAAATCTATCAAGGTTTCACCTAAGCTGATCGTCAGGGAAGGCTGGCTTGCCTGATGATCCGCTTAGGTGAAACATTGGTAGGTTTGTCTGGCTTCTAGGTTTTATATATATATATATATATATATATATATATATATATATATATATATGCACATAATTTTTTATGTTTCTCATTTGTAAGCTAGTAAAATTTGACAAAATCTTTAGTAATTTCACTACTTATTTTATTTATTTTAATTCTATCAGTTTAGTTTCTGATTTGTATTTTTTTTTTACCCAAGCATAAAATGAAATAACCTGAGTAATGGTCCACATTCTAATTTGCTTATTAAAAAAATTTCTTTAAATTGTCTGATATGATGTTGGAGTAATGTGTTTTTATTTTGCCCACAACGTTTGAACAAATGCATTTTCTGGCTTCCATTCTGTCATATATTATACACTTTAAAAAGTTTATTTGCTTATAAAAAAGAAATCATTAATTCTATAAATACAAAAAGGTATTTGGAATCAAGCATGTCTTTTCAGAATTTTTTTCCGACCAGATATTTAAACTGATTTCCATATTTAGAGAAATTGTTTCATTTAATTCTGATTTTTCTTTAAAAAAAAAACAAAAAAAACAAAAAACAACAGGAAATTGCTGCAGCTTTAGAGCATAAATGCAATATCATTCCCATAATGGATAACTTCGACTGGCCCCCTAGTGAGAAACTCCCTGAAGACATACGCTCAATTACCTTCTTTAATGGAGTCAGGTAAGTTGTCATTACCTAATATTTATGCTTCCCACCTTTGAACAGTGAATACGTGACAGTTTTTAATAAGAGGCTTAGAGAAAAAAATGATTGAAGGAAGGAAATAAATCAACTCTTCTAAATTAAAATAGAGGTGGTTCAGTTCTGCATAAAATAAGCTAATGAGTAAAAACTATTGTAAAAATAATTTGCAATGCAAAAAACAAGTTTTTTGCTATACCTTCCTAGAGAAAAAGACAATGATTTGCTATCCATTCCTATAGTAAAAATCATTTTCCAATGCGTTCCTAAAAAATATTTATTTCCAATGCATTCCTATAGTAAAAATAATTTCCAAATGCATTCTTATAGTAAAAACCAATGTCCGATGCATTCCTATAGTAAAAATCATTGTCCAATGCATTCCTATAGTACAAACCGTTTTCCAATGCATTACTAAAGTAAAAATCATTGTCCAATGCATTCCTATAGTAAAAATCATTTTCCAATGCATTCTTATAGTAAAAATCATTTTGCAATGCATTCCTATAGTAAAAATCATTTTCCAATTCATTCCTATAGTAAAAATCATTTTCCAATGCATTCCTATAGTAAAAATCATTGTCCAATGCATTCCTATAGTAAAAATCATTTCCAATGAATTCCTATAGTAAAAATCATTATTAGTTTCTTCCTTATTATGATTATTGATCCCATGAATTGTACAAAATCGCTTTTGTTTTTTTTTTCTCTTTCCAGATGGATCCATGACTATCAAGATGCATGTGTAGACAAGCTTGAACGATTTTTAAGAGGTGATGTCAACAGTCGAAAGGGCCAACTCCAGAGTATGAGTAACCAGGGGTCATTTGACGACCCTGTTTTGGCACAGTTTAAATGGAGCAGCAGCAGTAGCAATGATAATGGTTCACCCCCTAAAAACTCTCCTAGTTAGCTAAAGTGGGGTACAATCTGTAACAGCTCCAGGGGTGAGGCTGTGCTGCGTGTCTGTGTATGCTTGATTGTGGGTGTGATTTGCATTAGCAAAAAAATAAAAAAAATAATAAATAAATAAAATAAAAATTTTAAAAAAAGTAAAAAAAAAAGAAGAAAACTGTATAACAGGTGTGGGTGGGTGGGTGTTGCAAACAACGCTAACAATGTCTTCCTGTGTGTCTGGACAGACAGATGCCTGATATTTCTCTGTCCTCTTCACCTTGGAAACATTCTAAAAAAGCTCAGTAAAGAAAACAAACAACATTATAGACAACTTTTTCTTTTTTTTTTTTTCCCCCTCTTCCAAACTAATATAAATGTTTTTCTCACTTAAATCCTCTCGGCTGTCTTTCTAATACATATCCATGAAGGACTTGTTTGGCAGTCTATCCTATCGTATCCAAGAGATCACGGACTCAGGGGTTTTTTTTTGGGGGGGGTATGGGGCTGGGGTAACAGAAAAAATTACAGCACTCGGTGTCAAATGAAATATCTCATCAGCTAAGATCAAAGGGAGATAATCTGAGTCATATACATTTTAATTATCTAAATGTTGTTTTGAAATTAATTACAGAGAATAACTTCTCCTTTAAAGCATTCTTCGGGTATGTAGAAGTCAAGTGATTTACCTGCCAACATGGCTGCCTTCTTGTGTTTCCTTGTAAAAGCAAGCCAGCTGATTTTACCTCATTTTATAGGAGAGTGCCTAATACACCAGTTAGGTTGGTCCATTTTGCTAGAATGGACCTGCCCAATACATTTGCATGAGTGGTCTTTATTCACCCATATATTTCTCCACGAAATGACTCAAGTCAGTTGGCTTTTGGCTACCCTAGCCTATTTGTGTGTCAGACCACTGGCAAGCTAACCAATATTCTACAGGGTACAACAGGTTTGATATAAATGGATTATATGATTGAGAGTTTATATTACAAAGGAAGCTTGGATTGTTTTCCTTGAAGGACAAGATTTTCTGATCAGTTATCATTTAGGAAAAAATGTTCATGCATGAAATAAAAAGAGAGCAAAAAGCAAGGGCTGTGTTGAATAAGACAGGGGAAGCACATCTTGGGTATAAGAATGTTGTTTCCCTTAGGAGTAGGATTCACAGCACAATTGAGATATGTAACATCTGTACATACCAGATGAAATTCTACATTCTAATGGAATGTTTTAAAATATAACAAGAAAGGCAACTCTTGGATATAAAAGGGTTGTTTCAAACTTTAGTTGACATTTGTGATGGCTAGAGAGTATTGCCCAGTTTTCTGACTGTGTCATTAATTAAAATAAATAAATAAGAATAAAATAAAAGATCCTTACCCTTTAAAATATTTAAGATATCCTCATATTCTGAACTTATCTTTAAGGGATTATGAACACCAAACCTTAAAAGAGAGGATTAATATTTGAGAGTGAAATTTAAAAAAATAAAAATAAAATCTTGAAACGATGCTAAATTCAGAAAAGCTTTTGCGGTGTAAAAACAAAATGAATAAAATCTGTTTAAAAAAAAAATGTTTTTCTTTTGTGTTTTTAATTTAAGTCTGTCTTCAGGTTTCAGACATGTGTACATGGAAAGAGAGTGTAGTGGAGACTTACGTGTATGTTTTGACATGTCACAATCGAGTGTGGAAATGGTGAATTGGCGAGCTTTGGAATGAAGGCGAATTGGGCAGCACTTCATGTAGATAGAAGTGGTGGTGTCGCTTGTAGCCATTTTTATTGGCTGGTTCTGGGCACTCGTTAGCTGAGCAATGGCTAGGTCAAGTACATAAAAGCACAGTATCCTCATTCAAACAGGGTGGGGGTCTTGCTGCTGACCAGGAGTTGTATACTTAAGATTGAGAAACAGAGATAATTGTGGAATTAATTTGCTGATTAAACCTATTGGACTTGTGTGTTCGTTTAGTTAGTTTTTGTTTTTCATGTGTGCTTCCGACCAATTCTCACACAAGCTATTTTGGTGGCGACAGGTATCTCAAGGGTCTGCCTTATCAACTGTTGGTTAAGTGCCTACTGATATATACATGTGTGTGTGTGTGTGTGTGTGTGTGTGTGTGCACACAGCTACATACAGTCAGTCAGTTATGTGCTATGCATGATACACGCATAGGCAATCATGTATCTTTCAATACATGACTGACAGATTTTTCCCACAGTAGGTTGCCATTTCTTTCTGCGGTAGATCAGTTGCCATCCAAGGCTATAGAACCTGGTCTACCCTACTATTTACCCATAACTAGGGGAAGAAGAAGAGGATTAATATTTTTCTCAATGGTATTAGCACGCTAGTGAATGTAATGGACCCGACTGGAATTTGAACTCAGCTCTCTGATTCCTCAATCCGAGTCACTATCCATTACTCCACCATGCATCCACATACAGAGTGTCTCAAAAAATGTATACATACTTTTCTAGTGTATAGCTCAAGTCAACTTGTTTTCTTTTCAGATTTACTTTTTATTACTAATATCATCTGGAAGTACAAAAATGTCATCTGGAAGTACAAAGTTGGTATTGAAGAGGTTCATTCATATCCGCATACACAGCTTACAATCTCACGAATTAAAGATAAGTTTGAAGTTTATGCTACTGTACACAATGTGCATAGAACCATTTTGGAATACCACAAATATCAACAAGCCCTGTGTAGCAAGAAAGTTTTCACAAAACCTATGGAAATGTTGATTGCTGCTTGTGATTCTGCTGTGTCCCATTGTGTCAGCAATGTCTGGATCATAAAAGACAAATTTGAAAACATACAATGACACAATCTTAAGAGAATGCATTTATAATGTCTTCATAATCATTACTGAAATTAGATTTAGTTGGTTCTAGTTGCTTGAATTATTTCTTGAGAAAGCTTCCAAATGTGTATACATTTTTTGAGGCACCATGTAAATTACATACATACACATGTGTATACACACACACATACACGTGTATGTATGTGTGTGTGTGTATATATATATATATATATACACACACACACACACACACACACATATACACACAGAGAGTGATCGATGGATATACACGTCTACGTCAGGGAAGGGGTTAAACCTTATTTTTAATGGATACTCATATTCAAGTAGATGCTCCATTTATTTATTAAACAGTATATTTATTTACATCTACCAGTATGAATATTCAAGAAAAGAATATTAAAGAAAAATATGCACTCTCTGGCAAGATTTGAACCTGCATCCCTCTCAAAAGAGGAAAACCGTTGTTAGATCCGACGTACCTTAACCAAGGAACCTATGAAAATGTTATGATTCCATTGCATCGTGTTGTCAGCTATGTCTGGATCATAAAAGGCATCAGCTTAGAATCTCACAAATTAGAGATAAGCTTGAAGCTGATGGTATTGTATAGGACGTGCACAAGAACCAATCTAGGAGATTCCTGTGAAGCAAGACTGGATGATGGAAAGTAAACACAGAGTCTGTTGAGATTGGGGAGAAACACCTAACCAGTTGCTCTCCCACCAACTAACAGGGAGAGAAAGGAAAGTGACAGGTGGTAACAAAAAAAAATAACACTGACTTGGAAACGACAGCAGCTTGAGAAACAAAATGCTCAAAGGATTGACTTTGCAAGACACCATGTCTTGCCAACTGCTGTTTATTCCCCAGCTGTCATTGGCATTAGGCATCTTATAAAGACCCAGAGCTTGACCAGTTGCAGAGAGGCCCGTATCTAGACATACCAAACTGTCCTGCTGCTAAAAAGAAAAACCCAGATGTAACTGGTTTTCACAAACATGTCCACATGCGATCCAAGGCCTCTTTTGCATTTGTACTGATGCAGGTTCACCATAGAAAGTTTTCACAGAAGTCCAAGAAACTTATCAAAATGTTCTGATTCATTGCATCGTGTTGCCAGCTATGTCTGGATCATAAAAGACATAAATTTGAAAACATGCAATGACAAAATCTTAAGAGAATGCATTTATAATGTCTTCATATGCATTATTGAAATTAGATCTAGTTGGTTCTAGTTGCTTGAATTATTTCTTGAGAAAAATTCAAAATATGTATACATTTTTTTAGAGGCACCATGTAAATTTACATCACACACACAGAGGGATCAATGGATATATTATCATTTAAATTATGCAAAAATGAAAACACTGACAGCTCATTTTAACATATATTTACCAAAATTACAAGACTTGTTCAAACTCTTGATCACACCAGATTATTGTCGCTAATAAACTATCGCCAAGGTTTGTTCAGCATAGTTGCAGTATGAATCACAGGTGGGATCTGTGGGTGTTGAACAAGCTCAAATGTACCTGAGTAGGTGTCTGCAACAGGGATTGACTAATCTCCTTAGCAGATGGCTGTGTTTGGAAACTAGTAGTCAGCCATTATATATATATATATATATTTTAAAATATTGGTCATAAAAATTTCTCATACTTTTATCTTTTTTTATTTGAGATAAAAAATAAAGGGGGGCGCAATCTTGAACCTTCACGACCACAAAAACATGGAATGTCAAAAGGACAATTTTTTCCTTGACACTGCTATTATTTTAACTACCTTCACTCCTCGGCAATATTTGTTTTAAGAATTGTTTATTTACAGAAATAATTTTATACTTACAACATTCTAAAAACTAAACCAATTGTATTAAAACTAATGCAATACAATATTCAGAAATTTATAAGCATTTACTAAATTAAAATATATGAATCAATTATAATGAAACCCTTATAATTTAGCCTTCTATAAGGTTTGTTTGGTTTGTTTTGTGGTCTATCAACCTCAATGGGTCATTTAATGCTGACAAGATTTTTATTGCTGGTAATATTTTTTCTTCAAAAATGTATTGCTGATAATAATGTATTGTTGGTGAAAATTTTTCCTCAAAAATTTATTGCTGGTATTAAAACCTATTTTTACAGTTTCATAGTGTTTTGACCCCAGTTTGGGGGTTGACTATTTGCCTATAGGTGAGACCCTAACAGGTGTTACCACCCCAGGTCCGGGTGGACCTAGGAACAACAGTAATTAAAAGATGGTTCCATGCTCCTCAAAACCTCCTGATCAGAAGTCTTGCTGTTGGATGTAGTTTAGCGTCTTACCCAGGAGGACACTTACAAAGTTTGAATTGATTGGTAATTAGCTGATGTTTTGACAACCATTCCAATAAATGATCTTATAAATAAATTGTGTAAATAAAGAATCTAATAAATAGTGTTTATTATTTTTGCTGCCAATTCTGAAGAACAAATAAAATGCATAAATTCATTTTCATATGTCTAGGTTTTATTACAATTATAATCATCACTTTTTAAAAAAAATAAACGTTATTGAGGAGTGAAGGTAGTTAAAATAATAGCAGTGTCAAGGGAAAAACTCTTCTTCTAAAACAGTTTTTTTTGCAGGCACGAAGGTTCAAGATTGCCAAAAATGTTGTTTTTAATCTTTTACAAATGATTACTAAAAACATCCCCTTCCTCAAATTCATAGATAAATCACAGTAGATGCATGCTGGGATTTCTTCCTAGCCACTTCTTTGTTTCATCCAACATATTTCTATTCTTTTTGTTTTGAAATCAAAATCCTGCAATCACTTGTCTGTATCCCTTTTGGGTGTTAACATCATACTCAGTTTGCGAAATATTTAGCCTGATTATTGCTGCTTTGCCTACTTTTGTCTTGCATATATTGCTTGCCTGTTCTTTTGTTATTGTTTATTGGAAACTTTGTTGGGCATTTCTTCCAATTGCATTTAACCATGGCCAATTACTCTCCAAATGTTAGTTTCAAAAATCTGATTTAAAACAACAAAACCTATATATATATATATATATATATATATATATATATATCAGTGATTAATAAAATAATATCTATAACATTATCACAATTTTGTTCTACACAAACATTTCCCATTTGACTGAATATAAATTAACTTGTTTCCCTTAGTGACCTTCAGTCATACTGCAGATGACTGACCACTTGTATCGTTCTTCTTCTGCACCAATTTTACTTCTGCAGTGGATGTGCAGGAATATTTTAACACTAGTGCTGCAGTCTATTTTCACAAAAAGCACGCTAAGATTTTTTTTTTTTAAAATGTGGAAATTGGGATCTTTCCAGTTGCCCATCTGGTAAAAAAAAAATGTTTCTTTTTTTTATCCCAGAGTCCCAAGTTTAAGTCTACATACTAAAGAAAAAAAGAAAAGAAAAGAAAAGAAAAGAAAAAAAGAAAAGAAAAAGAAAAGAAAAGAAAAGAAAAAGAAAAGAAAAGAAAAAAAAAAAAAGAAAAGAAAAGAAAAAAAAAAAAAAAAAAAAAGAAAAAAAAAAAAAAAAGAAAAAAAAAAAAAAAGAAAAGAAAAAAAAAAAAAGAAGAAAAAAAGAAAAGAAAAAAAGAAAAGAAAAAAAAAGGAAAGAAAAAAAAAGGAAAAAAGGAAAAAAGAAAAGAAAAAAAAAAAGAAAAAAGGAAAAAAAAAAAGAAAAAAAAAAGAAAAAGAAAAAAAAGAAAAGAAAAAGAAAAAAAAAAAAAAAAAAAAAAAAAAAAAGAGAAAAGAAAAAAAAAAGAAAAAGAAAAAAAGAAAAAGAAAAAAAGATAAAAGAAAAAAAAAGATAAAAAAGAAAAAAAGATAAAAGAAAAAAAAAAAGAAAAGGAAAGAAAAGAAAAAGAAAAAGAGAAAAGAAAAAAGAAAAAGAGAAAAAAAAAAAAGAGAAAAAAAAAAAAAAGAGAAAAAAAGAAAAAAAATAAAGAAAAGAAAAAGAAATAGAGAAAAGAAAGAAAAAGAAAAAGAAGAAAGAGAAAGAGAGAAAAGAGAGAAAGAGAGAAAGAGAGAAAGAAAAGAGAGAAAGAGAGAGAGAGAGAAGAAAAGAGAGAGAGAGAGAGAGAGAGAAATAGAAAGAGAGAGAGAGAGAAAGAGAGAGAAATAGAAAGAGAGAGAGAAATAGAAAGAGAGAGAGAAATAGAAAGAGAGAGAGAGAAATAGAAAGAGAGAGAGAGAAATAGAAAGAGAGAGAGAGAAATAGAAAGAGAGAGAGAAAAAAGAAAGAAAGAAAGCTATTAATTTAGACTTTAGAACAGGCATGGGGAACATTTTCTTACAAGTGGGTCACATTAGATATTGTTCATCATAAGGCAGGCCACACTACTAAAAAGATTCAAGGTAATTTTTTGTTGAAAGTGCTTCAGCCATTTTCACTTGCACAGAAAACCATGTGTGAAAGCACCTGCCTTAAAAATGGAGAAAATTTGATTTTTTTTTCTTTCTTTGGAGAAAATATTTTTTTTCTATATTTATAAGATTAATATCTTGATAAAATATTGTAGTGTAATTCACCATGGTTAAGTCTAATTGATTGTGACTTGGATTGAGGAATCGGAAAGCCAAGTTCATTACATTTACTTACATATTAATGGGAAAGGCATGAATACACCAAACCCCACCTGACCATGAGCAATGGGTAAATTACTAGCACAGACTGGGTTTTAAAGCCTGGGGTGGCAACTGGTCTAAGAGAAGGAAAATTCTGAATTATGGCGCTAAGGAATGGAATGTTTGCATTGCCTCAATGACCCCCAACTATGGTTGAAAGTGTAATTGACAAAAAATGTCCAAAAAACGGAACTGACAAAGTTTCTGACAAGCAATAACAAAAGAAACAAAAAGAACAGAGCAAAAATAATAAACAAATAATATATATATATATATATATATATATATATATATATATATATATATTTTTTTTTTTTTTTTAAGCTTTCACAGTTAAATTTCTATTTCTGATACAAACTTAGTCCATACTGGGATTGATAAGATAGATCATAGGAGCTATATTCTTGCCTGCTGAAATAAGCTTACTCCCCATATAAGGTGATTTGGGATTTTATTGTGTATTAATTATTTGCTCTGTAATAATAAATACATTGCACTCTTAATATTTTATATTACTAGGATCCACTATTAAGAACTAAATAAACATACTCAAAATCTCAAGCATCAGTTTACAACACATGGCTATAAACACCTAATCAGAGAACAAATACATAAAGTAATTTCCACACCTAGAGAAGACACTCTAGTGTACAAGATTAAAAATAAATCCCGACGCATCCCTCTAGTAACCACTTTCAATGCTACTCTTCCTCCACTATCTCAGATAATCAAAAGTCGCTGGGAAATATACATCTCAAACCAGACCTAAAAATTTTGTTTGAGGAACCCGGCCTTCTAGCATATCGTAGACCCAAGAACCTTAAGGAAGTTAAAGTTAGTAACCACGTTTCAGGAGATAAGGTCATCCGTAATAGACCAAAAATAAAAATAACAGGATTTTCCCAACTATGTAACAACAAAAGGAGCTTATGCTGTAACTGCATTAGACACACCAATTCATTCACTAGCTCAGTCACTAAATCTACTTTCAAAATCTACCTCGACTCTACCTGTAGAAGTCAGAACATAATTTACCTCCTAGAATGCACACTATGTCAGAAACAATATGTGGGAACATCCTAATGGCTCTTTCACTACAGAATTAATAATTATTGTAATCAAATTAAGTCAGCTCCCCATGAAAGATTATTACCTGTAGAACAAAATTTCCGACTAGAAAAACATGATTTTAAAAGTCATGCCAAATTCACTAAAATTGAAAAAATAGAAATATTCTAGATCATGAAGACAAATGCATTTTGCACCTCAAAACACTCCATCCAAACTGGCTTAATCACAAATTTAACAACATAGATATGTATTAATACATAACCCCATAAATCAAAGCCTACCCACATTTCTCACCTATACATGACAGACATGCTTGCGGAGGTGTTGAGGTCTCACACTTATACACACACCCATACTAATATATACACTTACACATATCATACACACTAAATGATAACATACTCTTAATACAAACGCATCCTCTTCCCAGGAACCAATAAAACTGTCAAAATGACCAAGGGAACTCAGAGTCACATGAATCTATCCAGCATCTATCTTAAAAACAACTTAAAAGAGTCTGTTTCACCAACACATGACTGGCCAAAATTAACGATAAAAAACAAATGAAAACTACAGATAAAGTTCATTTTCTTCAGAAAGTCATTCATTCCTTTAGTTCACTGCTACTAACAAGCAGGAATTTTTTTCTCCTGATGATGGTGATGTTGGCCGAAACTAGCCGAGGAACGTAATTGAGTTAATAAAACCAAAAAAATATTAATATACAACCACGTGTGTCTGAAAATTTTAATTTTTCACTATTTTTTATTGTTCAAAACATATGTAAAGTAGGCAAAGCAACAGTAATAAGGCAAAAATCTCAGAAAGTAAGAATAATGTTAACATACAAAAGGGATACAGTCAAGTGATTGTAGCATTTTGCCTTGAAGACAAGAAAGAACAAGAATATGGCAGATGAGACTGAGAAGTGGTTTATCATATTGGCTAGGAAGAAATCCCAGCATACATCCGTACATTTTGCTTATAAGTTTGGAGAGAGGGATGTTTTGCAGTCATTCCTATGCAGATTGAAACCGACTTCAGTATGACTGAATTGTAAACAATTCTTTGTAGAATCTGCATATTAAAATAATTTGGAGAATTTGAGCAAAAGAAAAAAAGGACTACTTAATTTAAGTTTGCATAGTGCCTTAATAAACAAAGTATCAGCAGCAGCCCTGGGAGTATATTTAGTTGGATTGGTGTTAATTTGTGACCCTGGGTTTCATGCTCTTTGCAATTGTTAGACAAAGAAAGAGCATGAAACTCAGGGTCACAAACTCACATCAATACAACTATATATAAAAGTGAACATAGAAGTCAACAGTCTGTTTCATGCTAGATGCAATTGTCAGGCCACGAGTGTGTGTGTGTGTGTGAAGGGGTCCACCCTTTTTTATACAAGTGGACTCACCCAGTGTGTACTTGTACTGCTTCTGGTGAATACCCAGGAGTGATACAGTGAGAGAGTGAGAGTGCGAGGTTACCGCTTTGTAGGAGTCACAGTTGCGAGCACGTAGACTCAGAAGGAAGTCATACTTCAATACTGAATTTCCCAGACTGTATATATATTATTATTGCTACTAACCGTATTTCTGGATCTACTAACCGTATTACTAATTGTATTATTACGTCAATACATTTATTTGCTATATTTCATTCCTGCGTTTGTCATTCATTTGAGACCGGATTTCATCCTGGAATCCACAACGATATGCAAGACAAAACTAGGCAAAGCAACAGTAATAAGGCAAAAATTTCACAAAGTAAGAATGGTGTTAACATACAAAAGGGATACAGTCAAGTGATTGTAGCATTTTGACTTGAAGACAAGAAAGAAGAAAATGTGGTGGATGAAACAGAGAAGTGGTTTATCCTATTGGCTAGGGAGACATCCCAGCATGCATTTGTACGTTTTGTCGATAAATTTAGGGAAGGAGATGTTTTTGCACTCACTCCTATCAATATTGGAACCAGATTTATTTACATTCTCTGGAATACAAATGTATAGAAACTACCATGGCCAAAATGTGAGGGATCAGTTTATATATTGATTGTAATATAAAATTGATCCCCAACTTTATATCCACATAGTTTCTTGTTTGCTTATCAAATTCTGATAAGGAATTAATCCACTGCTTCTTCCCCCAGCTATGGGTTAGTTAGTAAACCATAATTATCTACAAAAAAAGAAAAAATTCTTACAATCTAAAAATATTTCCTGGCTTTAAATAACCTGCAAAGGGTTGATAAACCATAGAAAATTAATGAATCAATCAATCAAATACTGATTAGCTACACAGACATGTCTTTTAGATTTATTTACATTTTCTGTAATATAAATGTATAGAAACTATTGTGGACACTAAGTGAGGTATCAGTTTATATATCGAGTTTAATATAAAATTGATCCCCTACTTTGTATCCACATTACTTCTTGGTCCTTTATCAAATTCTGATTAGGGAGGAATCCTCTCTTCTGCCCTAAGCAATGGGTTAATTAATAAAACTTCTAAAAAAAAAAAAAAAAAAAAAAAAAAAAAATTCTTGCAATCTTAAAACATTTTCTGCCTTGCATCCTAGCAGCTTTATTGCCTTGCTTGGAGTGAAATGATTAAAAAAAAATGTTATGAATGAGAAAATGTGAGTGAACAAGTGAGGATAAAAAAAAAAAAAAAAAAAAAAATTTTTAGTAAAAGTTATTTTCCATATGAAATTAGACAAACCATTTGAAGGACTAATTTGCCTATGAAAGCTTTATAATGACAAAATTTGTGATTTTATGGATTATCATGGCTATCATCATCTGATAAAAATGTTAATGATGAAATTAGCTGTTTCCATACAGGAAAAATATAAACAACTTTTGACTAACTTGACCCTTCATGCATGCAACCCCCCCCCAAAGAACAGTCCCAAAAGGACAGTTTTGACACCACTATTATTTTAACTACCATCACCCCTCAAAAATGTTTATTGTTTTAAAAAGCAATGATTTGAACTGTAATAAAACCTAAAGATATTTTCTTTGTTCTTGAGAAAATACAACAGAAATATTAAAAACTATTTAATATTTGTAAATGTTTATCAATTTATGAATAAAATATTGTTTTCATATTATTTCTTTACAAATTGGTAAATGATAAATATTGCATTGCATTAGTTTTAATTAGTTTTTAGAAAGTTGTAAATATAAAATTATTCTTGTAGATAAACAGTGTAATAAATGAGTAATATTTAATGTTTTTGTTGTAAATTCTTAACAAAAAAAATTTACTTTCATCATATGTTTAGGTTTTATTCCAATTCTAATAAT
>CAHIKZ030005630.1:377500-502500 GCA_903632075.3 Acanthosepion pharaonis | reverse complement strand
AATGCAAAAATATCATGATGATAAAATCAGTCAATAATTAAAACTATTTATACTTGGACTCATGCATGCAATTACAAGTAGTCTATAATAATATTTTAAATTTTGAAATAATATTTATTTTTGGTATATTAATTTTTTGGAATTGTCTAAATCTTTGTCCTTAAATAATTCTGCCTCACCTACGAGGTGCACTGCAACATTTGGGAACCACTGACCTACCCCAAGGATTGAATTCTAAATTATTATGTCACCTTATGCAAAATTATTATAGTAGAGCCAGACAAGGCCTAATATTTGTGCAGGAGAGGCTCAATCTTCACTTTTCAGTCTTGATAGATTCCAAAAGCATCTCTGCATCCTTGTGGGTGATGAATTATTTTCAATCCTACAACCCTTCTCATATAGACAAAATGTCAGTGTAAATAAGAAAAACTGGCAAAAAACTTTGCTGTTATCTTAAGCTGATAAAATAAAAAAGAATCTTGTGATCAGTAACTTCTTGCATCCTAGTGGCTTTATTGACTTACATGGGGTGAAATGATTAAAAAAAAAACATCTAGTTATTTGTATAATGAGTATATTTAAATAAGCACAAAAACAGACCAACTTGTTAAAAAGTCCTGTGTGAGAACTAGGTATCCATGAGGTAACATTTTTTTTTTAATCTCTCCTTTTGTTATTTTTTCTGCATGTTATTTCAACAAGTTTATTCTTCAATATCTTTCAAGTGAAATTTTGCCTTGTGTGGTAATTTGTATTTGGTCAGGCATTCTTGAAAATTACCACAACTAGTCACTTGGTAATACAGTGACTGGACACTGTAACTCACCACGAGTCAGACTGTGATATGAAAAACTGACCTAATGCAGGTTTTACTGCACAAAATTTCACAAGAAGACAACTTGAGAATGGATGAACTGAAACAGAAAAAAAAAATTATTAAAAGAAGGAAGTACAAAAATATGTACAAAAATAAAATTATAAAAAGAAAAATTATAAAAAATAAAAAATAAAATTATAAAAATAAAATTTTAAAAATAAAGTTATAAAAATAAAATTATAAAAAATAAAATTATAAAAAATAAAAATAAAATTATAAAAAATAAAGTTATAGAAATAAAAATAAAGTTATAGAAATATCAGTACAATCACGAATTCCCTCCCACAAAAAAGAAAAATCCTGAATGAAAATAAATATTAAAAAAAAAAAAATTACTTACACTATTTACAAGCAGACTACAGTCCTCATTTTTTTTTAATCATTTCACCCTCAAACAAGGCAATAAAGCCACTAAGACACTAGGGCTTACTGAGTGTGAGAGAATATTCTGATCTGAGGAAGCCTATCTAACAATGGAGAAAAAAATACTTAAGTCAATGAAACAATTTCCCAATTCATCAAATACATCCAACTTCGTCTAGATTCTATATCCTTTTTATACATACATCTATTGTTATATTATCATAATGGGTATTTCTTATCCTTGATGTGGGAAATTTGTTTATCTCTTTTTTATAGTGCAGGGCACAACTGTTTTATTTCCTTGATCGAGCTCTGAAGAAAGGTGAATGAAAGCAAGTCAACTTTTCATTTTTACTGTATGTACGTGTGTGTGTGTATATATATATATATATATATATATATATATATATATAGCTCTATCTCTGATATTGAGCGCTTTCTAATAAGTACCGCGCATATAATATATAAATAATCATATATATAACATATTATAAATCAGCTTTTAATTGAAGTACAAACTGTACAAATCGCTGGTAGTTCTCTTTTCCCATTTTATTTTCTATTCCTCCAAACTAGGTTTTTGTGTTTGACACAAGAATTTAGTATTTAGTAGGGAGATTAGATAGATAGATAGTCATAAGGTGTGTGTGCTATATTTATGGGATAAATTGCTCAATATCAGAGATACAGTATAAGTAAATATAAAAGTGAACATTGAAGTCAACACTCAGAGGCGACAGACTGTTTATGATAAATGCAATCATCAAGTCATATCCATTGTGTTTTTTCTCGACTTTATATATATATATATATATATATATATATATATACACGGGTCAGTGGTGCATTGTGGGTAGTCCATTCTAACAGTTATCTTGGCAGGAGTGCTTTGTTAATTTGTTTATTTATTTATTTATTTGGATTAATATATTTTACTTGTTTTTTTTCTTTTATTAATTTTTATTTATTCTTTTCAGTTTTCAATTTTTAAGTAATGTAGTAAACATTTTGAGAGGAGTTCTGATCATTTATTTTGTAGTTTGTTTGGTCTGGGAATGTAATTATAGCTATTTTTTCCTCCAAGCAGAGTTTGCAAGTTTTTGGATTGATTGTTTTAGTCTGTTCTGATAGTTTTTGTTTTGGCAGGAGTGGTTTGTTAATTTCTTTATTATTTACTTCATTTATTATTTATTTGAATTAATTTATTTTACTTGTTTTTGCATATTTATTTTTATTTATTCTTTTCAGTCTTTGATTTTTAAGTAACATAGTAAAAATTTGTTTTCATGTTTGCATTTTGAAATAAATCAATAAATAAACAAACCACTCCCAACAAAATAAGTTAGAATAGACTACCCACAATGCATCACTGACTTGTTTTTATATATATATATAGTCGAGATAAAACAACGCATGTGGCCTGATGTGTTTAGCATGTTTCAAACTCACCATTGATAGTGATTGTATTTTCTCTCCCTGTATATTTTCCTCTCATTTTAATAAATATGTCTGTTTTTATAGTGTTGAGTGCAAATATATTTGTTTTAGAACATTAAGTTTATGGCTAGAATATAAATCATGTCAGAGGTTGCATCATTATTTCCTGTTCATTTTGTTTAATGGACGTAGAATACAAAGGCAATAAAAATAGAATAAAACAAATTAGTCCAATTTAATATCAAAAACATCAAATTTCACGGGTTTGATATATTAATTTTCTGATGAATCTTAACTCTTAGGTTAATGATTGAATAATACCCTTGTGAATTTAACAACTAAAAAATATCCACATATATCTCTGAGATGAGGTTACTTACATTATTTGGACTGTTATCCTCATCGCCATATTCACAATGTTTCGGCTATTGTATGCTCCAGCCTTCCTCAGGTGATTGAAATTTCAAACTGAATCCTTTATTTCATCAACCAGGGTATGCACGGCATGTGGAACTAGAACAATCTACTCCAGTGGACAAAATAAAAGGTTCAGTTTGAAATTCCAGTCACCTGAAGAAGGCTGGAGCGTACAACAGCCGAAACGTTGTGAATATGGCAATGAAGATGAGGATAACAGTCCCAATAATGTAAATAATGTAAGTTATAAAATATCTGTAGAAATTCCCCTATTGCCTCATAAAATATTTAAGATTAACAACTTACATCAAATATTACAATAACAATTATATGTAAGAATGCAGGTCATCATTTAAAGAAGTAAGAGGGTACAAATGAAAGGATTCAAAATTTCACTGAAGCTGACGTTAAACACAGATTATTATCACTTCTTTATTTTTCTCACTGAAACAAAACAACATATCTTTTCCATCTTTCTTCAAGATCAAAACAGAATTGTCCATTATTTATATGACATAACATGGCGTAACATATGTACGTGCTACCTAACGAACAAACAGAATTATATATAATGCTTAGTCTAAGAAATTCAGACAACTCAAGACTATTTTAAAATAAAACAATAAATACTAACTTATGCAACATAATTATAAGGTAATTCCTTTTATTAAAATAATTAGAGTTACTTCCCTTGAGCATTATAATTTCCTTGCGTGCCCGCGCCGTCAAAAATGACGGCAATTTTTAGAAAATTTTAATATAGTGGGATGCAATGAAACTAGTGCCGGATTTACCTACAGGCTGAAGCCTAGGGCCTCAAAATCTAGGGGGCCTCCAGCCAAGGTGTATAATATTTTTGACACTTTCATAGGCCTTTCTTTTCTTACACATGCTGTCATAACGAATTATAGACTCAGACAAAAAACCTCAGTAATTTACCCCCCCCCAAAAAAAAACCGTGATTATCCTCGGTTTTACTTAAATTGTTTAATTTAACATTCTTTCATTCTCTTCTACTCGTGAGAATTGGTGGGGGGGTGGGTGGAGGAGCCTCACAAGTGGAACAGCCTAGGGCCTTTCTTCATCTAATTCAGGTCCTGAATGAAACAAAAAAAAGTCTTACTCTTTCTTGGAGCAATGTAGTGTAGTGAAATTCAATAAGGCAGACATAAAGAATTAATTCACAAGTAAAAGAGGCTAAAGAACCGTTTTTAATCTGCTCCCTTTATATATTTTTTAGTTCAATGGTATCTATAATTCATTGATATTATATACAAATTGCTTTTTGCTCAATATCTTTTCAGGTTAGAAATTATGTGTTTAATTTAACACTCAACACGTAGATCAACAAAAATAACAGTACCAATCGTTAATAAATTGGTTGTATATTACTTTTTTATGCTAGAAGTAAGTAATATTTCTTTTAAATCAGATTAATTTAACATCAAATTTTCTAATTTTACTAAAATAACGTGTCAGAAACTTTTTTAAATATTTTTAAAATCGATAAATTTGTGTTTGTTTACAAATTTCTTAAAATTAAGAAAATGGCGGGAATTACGAAAATTTAAAATTCCAAAATTAAATTTGACATTCCAATCCAATGTATATAGTTTCTATCTGAAATACACCAGAATTGTTTACTTAATGGAAATAATAAATTTAATGATTAAACTTTCAATTAAGGCTAAAATGAAATCTTCAAGCATGTTTTTTCATTTTTAAAAATTTATTTTAAAGTTAGGTATCGGAAATTTTGCCGAAAAAAGTGGGAGGTCCCTACTCTAAACAGTGATTCGAGTTGGAAACTAAACTGTAAACACCTCTCGAAAGAAAATGATTAGCAACAGAACAAAGACGCGACAACAAACAAAAAAACCTATCTCAAGACCAACTTTAAGTAGGACGATCACTTAGTCGACAAAAGTATCTGAATGTCTTGCTAGAATTAAGAATGAAATCGTAAAAATGTAGCAGTCATGAAACGGGTTAAAAAAACAGTTCATTTTTTTTGTTCAGGATAAAATATTTATCTAAAAATAAAAGATAGAGATTATTAGACTAAGGGAAGTCACCACGAATAAATTTACTAATTTAAGTTGATTTACCTCCCTTCTCACAATCGACCGTAACGCAAAAGATATATATAAATATACACATTGGCAATTATTATATTATAAAAGTAGATATACATAAGTTGTCGTTTGGATCTCTTCACACTTTTCATTAAGCCATTCCTCTTTTGCCTACTTTTATTTTTCCTACGATTGTGTTTCAACAAATATCCTCAATACTCCAGAACTCTCCTCAGTAAATTTTCCCATCCCTAGTATATGATGGCATACTGGAAACCAAGTGAGAGCAAATTTCCTCAGTATTCCAGCACTCTCCTCCGTATTCAAGCTGATTTCAGTCGTGTTGTCATCTGGATGGGTTGGATTTTTCATCGGATATCTTTTAGAGAATTGCTTCAAGCACTCCATCAATATCAGTCCTCCAATATAGCAGTGAATGCAGGACAATATCTTCACAAATGGAGACTTGAGGTAACAGAGATGTGGTTATACGAAAGGATATTGAGAATACCATTGACAGAGTATGTGAGCAACAAGGAAGTTTTAATTGATTTGTTTTCTACAGATTATTAATCCTTTGCAGGTTATCAAAAGCCAAAAAAGACTAAGAACTTTTCTCAATTTCTGGATCAGGTCTTACAAATTAACATATAGTCGGGTGGAGAAGAGGTGGATTCATAGCTTTCCCAAGGGTATTTGCATGTAAGTGAATATAATGAACCTGACTGGAATTGGAACTCAGCTCTCCGATTAACAATTCTGAGCCATTATCCCTTATACTACCTGCACATCCAATCTTACAGCATCTGTTATTCCCAAGTGGTTACCCATCTAGGTACTGACCAAGCTTAACATTGCTTAACTTTAGTAATCATATGGAAATCAGTGTTTTAATCCAAGGAAGTTTTAACAAAAATGGAAACAAAAAAAAAAAAAAAAAAAAAAAAAAAGACTTGTATTCAGAATTAAAAAGAGTTGAAATTTTTAGGACACAATGATGAAAGAGGGCTTGGAGAATTTGACACACACAGGATATAAAGAGAAACAAATGGAAACAGTGAGATGAGATTGTGTAAATGGATGACTGAATATGAACCATGAAGGATAATAATAAGACAAATATAGAGCTATAAAGGATAGAAAGTTGTGGAGGGTCATGATCTCCCCCAAACTGAAGGGAAACAACATATACAAGAAAAGGATGTTCTAAGGAAAATGGGAACAAAAAGAACACTTGTATTTAGAATCAGAAAGAGAATTGAAATTTCTGAAGAAAGAAGGCTTGGTGAATTTAACACTAACAGGACATATTGCAAGCAAAAGGGACAGAGTAAAACAGCAAGTGTGACAAATGCATTTTTTATTGAAATAAATCTATTTTGCAAATGTAATATCAATACTCCTATATGGCAGTGAATGCTGGGCAATCTCTATGCAGATGGACAAGAGACTTGAGGCAACAAAATGTGGTTCTACAGAAGAGTACTGAAAATACCCCATTGAACGAACATGTGAGTATTGTAGTAAAGAAAAGAAAAAACTGTCAACTTATAGTAGCAACTGCAATAGATTTCTTCTGTTTCTCAACCGCAACACTTGTAGCCAAATCGCAGTTCATCACTTCTCATGAGCAAAAATGCTTCTGCCTTTATAAGCGAAAAACAATGGCTTTGGTTCATCAAGAGATCTTTCTGATTGGTCACGCCATTCAGGGGAGGGGAGAACAATAGCATAGATTCTAGTCATTGAAGCAGATTTTTGCTAAGTACTTTTTGGTAATTTTGTCTTTGGCAGATTGCACACAGAACACAAACATTTTTCGGGAGAGAGTTAGTCTTAGCTATCACATCCGAATGTTACTTTAAGCCAGTGATCCTCAACTCTTAAGTGTGCTACAAAATATTATCATGGCATACATTTATGTGTGTGGTTGTGTAGAAGTTGTGTAGAAGTGTTGAAACATATGTGTGTGTTTATGTAGAAGTGTTTGTGTAGAAGTTGTAAAGAGGTGTCGAAGTGCGTGTCTGTGTAGAAGTGTCGAAGCGCGTGTCTGTGTTTGCATAGAAGTGTTTGTGTAGAAGTTGCGTAGAAGTGTCGAAGCGCGCGTCTGTGTTTGTGTAGAAGTTGCGAGAGAAGTGTCGGCCTGCCTGTGTAGAAGTTGCGAGAAGTGTCGGGCTGCCGCGCCTGTGTTTGTGTAGAAGTTGCGTAGAAGTGTCGGCCCGCCGCCTGTGTTTGTGTAGAAGTTATGAGAAGTGTCGGGTTGGCCTGTGTTTTGCGAGAAATGTCGAAACGTGTTTTGTGAGAAGGCGTGAGACGCAGTCGAAACGTGTTTGCGTAGAAGTTGCGTAGACGTGTCGAAACGTGTTTGCGTAGAAGTGTTAGAATGTGTGTGTTTGTGTAGAAGTAACAGTACAGCATTAGTATTTGAATAAGTGAATAAGTATTAAAATTTAGCTAAGTGTGCCGTGATATATTCCTTTGCTCCTAGGTGTGCCATTGCTTAAAAAGATTGAGAAATACTGTTCTGAGGCGAGTGTTAAAGCAAGTCCAGCCATGCAACAGATTCTGTTCAGCTGCAGGCTTCAAACTCCCAGTCTAGCACAATATCCAATGACATCAGAAGCACCATGAACTTTAGCTCTATCTATACAGGTGACCACCATTGTGCACTCATGCACATGTGATATCAAGAGATAGTAAATGATCAAAGCATTTCTATAGTGAGAATACACATGGATATAGATTTCTATAGTGAGAGTATCTTGTGGAGTAAAGAGTGCACTCCAGGTGACTATGAACTCATCTAATACTATAAAGAGTTTCATGGTATAAGGTTAGGAGTAAGTCATATTGGAGTCAGTCTTCTTACTTATTATACAGGCATATGGCAATAGACTAAGCATTTTGTATACAGAATACTTAATGAATTATATTATCCCAAGTATGAATATGTTATAACAATAACTTTATAATAGGAAGTTACAATAGTTGGTGGCAAGGATACTCAAATATGAGCATGAGATAAATTCAACACAACACAAGTGTGGTATAAGAAGCCCCACATTATAACTGAAGTTAAAATATTTGGTGACCAGATTTTTGAAACTCCTACATGTACAACAGGAGTTACAAGAATTTCAACCCCACTGGTTTAAAAAGAGAAAAAAAAATTTTTTTGCAGATATGGACAAAATTTTGACTACAATAATTGAAATTCAACAATAACAACAACAGAAGTAACAGCAACAAAAATACCCAACAGTTGCTACAGTTGCAAAAACAACAACAAGAGTTGTTGGAAATGGTTTTGAAGAAAAATGCTTCAACATCTTTTATGCCAAATGTGGTGCCCAACACCATATCAGAATTTGTATACAATCCTGATAACAGGCTGACTTTTACTGCATATTTTTACAGACATGAAGAAATATTTAGTCAGGAAGACTGTGGCTGGGAAGAAGATAAAAAAAAATTCAGGTTGTTATTAAGAAAAATAGCTCCAATAGAGTATGGAAAGTGCTGTAATTATATTTTACCAAGAAAATCTGGTGAAATAGGGTTTGAAGACACAGTACACATTCTGACGAAAATTTTTAGTAACAAGTGCTCTCTGAAGGTGCATGAATTTAACCAAAAAAGAGGATGACGATTTTGTCATGTATGTATGTGGGTACTTTCAACAGAAAATGTGAACAATTTATACTAAAGGAAAAGACTCCAGATATGTTCAAGGTATTAATTTTCGTGCAAGGTCTAACAGTGGAAAAAGATGCTGAAGTACGAACAAAAATTTTAGCAAACATTGAACATGATAATAACGTAGCACTACAGGAAATAGTGGGCGAAATGCCAAACAATGCTAAGTCTGAAACATGATGATGAAAAACTTCAGAATAAAGAATGTGCATTGGTAAAAGCTAAGGAAAAATGTACAAACAGGAATATAAAACCTTGTCTCAGATGTGGAAAATTACATCTTAGGAAAGACTGTCCATGGAAAAATGTGTAATGCTATAACTGTGGTAAAAAAGGACATATCAAATCACACTGCAGGATTAAACCAAGAAAAAATTTTCATAGCAAGAAATGAATACACAATATTGTGACAGAAAAAATAGTCACACAAATAAAAGAAAATTTGTTAACATGCAAATCAAGAATGTGGGTGTTACCGGATACTGATGGTGACATTTCAATAGTAAATGAAACCACATGGAAAGAAATTGGTAAACCTTTACTAAAAAGGACTTACATAGTCGCAACTTCAGTTTCATGCAATAATTGTGTTTTTTTGGGAGAGTTAACATGTGATGCTTATTTTCAAAATAAGCAGGTAAAAATAAAAAAAATAAATAAAATCTTATGTTCTAAGAAATGCGACAAATCTATTCAGTACAGACTGGATGAAGCTATTCAAACAGTGGGATTTGCCGATAAATGCTTATTGTAAAAATGTAAGTGGACAAGTGACAAATTTTAAAAAAAGTGAAAAATTGAAGGAAGAATTAAAAATTTAAAAAGTTTTCCTAATGTTCCATATAATGAACTGGGTCAGTGTTCAAAATTCAAAGTGAATTTTAAAGTAAAAAAAAAAAGATTCAATGCCAGTATTTAAGCTGAAACAGAACATACCATTTTTGCAGCATTAAATCAAATAAGTGATGAGTTAGACAGACTACAAAGAATTGGTGTATTGCAGTAAGTAAATCATTCGAGATGAGCTGCACCAGTGATGTACATAAAGAAAAAAATAACAAAATTCGTGTTTGCATGGATTTCTCGATTGGATTAAATAATTGTCTTAAAACAATTACCGATTACCGAGTCTAGAAGAAATTTTTTCAAAGTTGAATGGTGGAAAAATATCTTCAAAACTGGATCTCTCTGATTCTTCAGATTTACAAATTCAGATTGGTTGGTTGGGTTTTATAGCATATCAACTACTGTAGGTCATTTAATGCCAAATTTAGTTATATATATAAGTGAACATAGAAGTCAACACTTAGAGGCGACAGTCTGTTTCATGCTATCATGTGACTTGATGATTGCATATAGCATGAAACAGACTGTCGCCTCTAAGTGTTGACTTCTATGTTCACTTTTATATTTACACACGCCTATCTCTGATATTGAGCACTTTATTCCATAAATATAGCACACACCTTAAGACTATATATATATATATATATATATATATATATATAAGTAAATACCTTCAATTTTTGATTTGTCAATAACCAAATTAATCTCAAGGAAAAAAAGGTTTTAAAAAAAGAAAGAGCCAGGAACATGAAAGTCTGTCAAAAAAAAAAAAAAAAAAAAAAAAAATATCGCACAGATACAGGTTCAAAGCCCAAAGAAAAAAACCACGACACGAGTAAACAACTAACTAAAAAGAGCTCAATACAACCATAAAGCAGACTTAGATAAACCTAGTGAGCCAGACAAACCTATCCGCTTAGGTGAAACCTGGGTAGGTTTGTCTGGCTTACTAGGTTTGTCTATATATATATATATATATATATATATATATATATATATATATATACACACACACACACACACACAGATATATATGCATATATTAAATATATAGTACTATTAAACATATAGCTGACAACATTATTTTTTCAAAAACATTATCAGAAGCCTTGCTGTTGGATGTAGTTTATCGTCATACTCAGGACGCAAAATTAAGAGTGGAAATCAATGTCTGAATTGACAACCATAAATATGTACAGAGGTTTATATAAGTTTAATCGACTTCCATTTGGTATAAAGTTGACACCAGCTATTTTTCAACAAGCCATGGATACCGATTTCACAGTGGCTTATCTGGACGATATGTTGATCAAAAGTGTGTCAAAAGAATAACAAGTTGGGCATATTAAAACAATCATGCAAAAACAACGAGAATACAGATTCAAGCTTAGTGAAGAAAAACCTGAATTGTTTTTGCCAAAAATAAAATACCTGGGACAAATTATTGATAAAAATGATAGGAAACGAGATTCATTGAGAGCAAATGCAATTTGAAATATACCTACACCAACAAACGTAACTATGTCACAAGCTATTTTAGGAATGGCTAATTATTATTGAATTTATATACATAATATGACAGCTCTACTTAACAATTACCCATAACAAGTTCAGAAGAAATTTTTTCAAGTTGAATGGCAGAAAAATATTTTCAAAGCTTGATCTCTCTGAAGCATTCAGATTGGAAATCAATGTTCTGAATTGACAACCATAAACACGTACAGAGATTTATATAAGTTTAATCGACTTCCTTTTGGTATAAAGGTGGCACCAGCTATTTTTCAACAAGCCATGGATACCATGCTGGTGGATTGTGATTTCGCAGTGGTGTATCTGGATGATATTTTGATCAAGAGTGTGTTGAAAGAAAAACATGTTGACCATGTCAAAACAGTCATGCAAAAATTAAGGGAATACAGATTCAAGCTTAGTAAAAAAAAAAAAAAAAAAAAATGAATTGTTTTTGCCAAAAGCAAAATAGCAAAGTCAAATTATTGATAAAAATGATAGGAAACCAGATCTGTCTAGAGCAAATGCAATTAAAAATATACCACCACCAAGAAACGTAACTATGTTACAAGCTTTTTTAGGACTGGTTAATTGTTATCGAATTTATATACATAATATATATAATTTGACAGCTCCACTTAACAATCTGCTGAAAAAAAGGAATAAAGTGGAATTAGGATCATAAATGTCAAAAAAACATTTGACGAGATAAAAAAAAGTCTTACGTCTGATTCATCATTAGTGCACTACTATCCAAAAGAAAAGATTATAGTAGCATCAGATGCTAGTGACTAAACAAATACAATGGTGGTAAAATGAAAGCTTTCAATCATGTTTCATGCTTGTTCCTACTGACAAAAAGGAATTACAGCCAGATAGAGAAAGAAGCTCTAGCAATTATATTCTCCATGGAAGAAATTTCACATTGCAATTAAACTATAAACCATTATTAGTGATATATATGGTTCAAGGAAATATATACCTACTCCTACAGCTAACAGATTGCAGCATTGGGGTATCACCCCGTTAAATTATAATTTTATGATGGAGTACCAACCATCTAAAAAATTAGGACATTTAGATGCATTATCTAGATTAATACCTAAAAATGTGGAGCAATTGTAGCAGTGATCTTACACAAATGCAATGGTAGTAAAATGAAAGCTTTTACTCTTGCATCATGATTGCTTCAACCAACAGAGAAAAATTACAGCCAGATAGAAAAAGAAGCTCTAGCAATTATATTTGCTGTGAAAAAATTTCATAAATTTATTCATGGAAGAAATTTTAAGTTGAAAACAGACCACAGACCTTTTTTAACAATATATGGTTCAAAGAAAGATTTACCTACTCAAAGATGATAATAATAATAATAGATTAAACTGCTAGGGTACCATTCCATTAAACTATGATTTTATGAAGTATTACCAACCATCTAAAAAGTTAGTCCATGTAGATGGATTATCTAGACTAATATCTAAAAATATGGAACCATTGGAAGACACAATCATAGCAGTGCTAAAAAGTGAAATGGAAATAAAAAAATCATTTTGTACAACTTAGTACAAGAGTTACCAGTGACACTGGATGAAATAAAAGAAAAAGCAGAAAATGACATCTTTATTGCTAAGATAAAAAAGCAATTAAAAACTAAAATGTACAGAATCAAGAATTGAACACATATTCGATATGCATATGGATATACAGACAAAGAATTGTAATATCGAGTTCTTAACAAAAACATATTAAAGGATTTTCATTCCAGACATCCTGACATTTCCAGAATGAAATATCTCATGAGAAGTTTTGTCTACTGGACCAGAATGTACCAAGATATAAAAAAAAAAAAGAAACAGTTAAAAGCATGTAGAGGTGTTTTAGCAGCAAAAATAAATATCACAAAGATAGAACCTTGGCCAAAGATTGACACTCCATGGTCAAGACTGCATATAGATTTTGAAGGTCCTGTAGATGGAGCTTATTATCTCGTGGTAGTTGATTATTTTTATGAAATTGCTGGAAGTTTACAAGTGCAAAAATCCTACATCTTTAGTGACAGTGAATTTCTTGCATGAAACTTTGTGAGATATGGCATACCAAATACCATAGTATTGGATAATGGAACATGATTCACTGAAAAATAATTTCAAGACTTTTGCAAGTTTTTTTCTCTATAGAACATACTACAACCCCACTGTATCAACCAAGTTCTAACAGACAAGTGGAATGGTTTGTGGAAACATTCAAAAGAGTATTGAAAAAAGCAAGTCTGGACAAATTAAATAAGGAGGCACTTCAACATTTTTTGAGAGTGTATACCAGTTAACACTGGTGGAATTAATGTTTACCAGAAGGTAAAAAGCAAAATGAAAATTAGAAACATTCTGTGCAATGTAGTACAAGAACTACCAATTACAATGGATGAAATTAAAGAAAAAGCAGAAAAGCATGTTTTTATTGCTAAAATAAAGTAGCAATAAAAAGAAACTAAAATGTACAGAATCAAGAATTGAACACATTCAAATATGCAATGGTGTTGTAATGTACAGACAAAGAATTGTAATACCGAGTTCTTTACAGAAACATATGTTAAAGGATTTTCATTCCAGACATCCTGGCATTTTAAGAATGAAATCTTTCATAAGGAATGTTGTTGACTGGCATGGACCAAGATATCAGAAAAACAGTAAAAAAAACAAAAAGTATGTAGAGGTTGTGCTCTAGCAGCAAAACTACCTATCACAAAGATCAAACCTTGGCCAAAGACATTCTGTAGTCAAGATTGCATATAGATTTTGCAGGTCCTATGGATGGAGCATATTATTTAATGATAGTTGATAGTTTTATGAAATGAACGAAAATTTAAAAGTACAAAAATCCTACATCCTAGATGACAGTTAATTTCTTGCAGGTACTGTTACAAGATATGGCATACCAGATACAATATTATTGGATAATGGAACACAATTCACTGGAAAAGAATTTCAAGACTTTTGCAAGTTCTTTATAGAATATATTATAACCCCACTGTACAACCCAAGGTCTAACGGACAAGCGGAACAGTTTGTGGGAATGTTCAAAAGAGCATTGAAAAAGGCAAGTCTGGACAAATTAAATAAGGAGGCACTTCAACATTTTTTTTGAGTGTACCAGTTAACAACTAACTACAAGACACCATCAGACATGTTGTTGGTGGAATTAATGTTTGCCAGAAGAATAAAGTTGGTGTTTGACAAGTTATTGCCAAGTCGAAAATCATGAATGGTTAATAAAAGTGAAACCAATACTTTCAAGGTCGGATGATAAAGTATTCTTTAGAGCATACAAGGATGGAAATGTAACATGGGAATATGGCATAATAACAGCTAGAATCGGAAAATTGGTCTACATGGTAAAAAGAAAAAAAATTCCAACATAAAAGGCACCAAAATCAGCTGAAGAAAAGACTAACTGACGAAAGACCTGAAGAACCGGTTAAAATGCTATACAACATTTTTGATTTGCCAGTACCAAAACAAATCGTGGAACCAACAAGGACAAGTTCAAGAAAAAGAAAACGTATGGAAGAACTAGAAGTGGATCCAAGACGGAAATGTAAAGTACGTTGGTGAACTCTCCAGAAAGAAGAGGCAGAGATACCAATACTAAATAAAAATAAAAAAATATATTTAAGTAGTAATCTCAAAAGAGGGATCTTGTGAAGTAATGAGTACACCACCCCCAGTGACTCTATGAACTCATCCAATACTATAAAGAATTCAAGAGTAGTCGTATTGGAGTCAGTCTTTATACTAACCATACAGACATATGGCAATAGCCTCAGCATCACGTATAGATAATACTTAACGGATTACGTTATACCAAGTGTGTTATAACAATAACCTTACAATATGAAGTTAGAATATATATCTTTTATATGTATTACTATTAACAATTTATACCAACATCAATAAAATAATTTGCATAAAATCTATTTCATACATATTTCATATTTTTGTTCATTTCATAAAACCAACAACTATCATTAAATAATATGCTCCATCCATAGGACCTGCAAAATCTATATGTAATCTTGACTACAGAATGTCTTTGGCCAAGGTTTGATCTTTGTGATAGGTAGTTTTGCTGCTAGAGCACAACCTCTACATACTTTTTGTTTTTTTTACTGTTTTTCTGATATCTTGGTCCATGTCAGTCAACAACATTCCTTATGAAAGATTTCATTCTTAAAATGCCAGGATGTCTGGAATGAAAATCCTTTTAACATATGTTTCTGTAAAGAACTCAGTATTACAATTCTTTGTCTGTACATTACAACACCATCGCATATTTGAATGTGTTCAATTCTTGATTCTGTACATTTTAGTTTCTTTTAATTGCTTCTTTATTTTAGCAATAAAAACATGCTTTTCTGCTTTTTCTTTAATTTCATCCATTGTAATTGGTAATTCCCATACTACATTGCACAGAATGTTTCTAATTTTCATTTTGCTTTTTACCTTCTGGTAAACATTAATTCCACCAGTGACATGCCTGATGGTGTACTGCGGTTAAGTGTTAACTGGTATACACTCTCAAAAAATGTTGAAGTGCCTCCTTATTTAATTTGTCCAGACTTGCCTTTTTCAATACTCTTTATTCCACAAACTGTTCTGCTTGTCTGTTAGATCTTGGATTGTACAGTGGGGTTATAATATATTCTATAAAGAACTTGCAAAAGTTTTGAAATTCTTTTCCAGTAAATCATGTTCCATTATCCAATAATATTGTATCTCGTATGCCATATCTTGTAACAGTTCATGCAAGAAATTCACTGTCATCGAGGATGTAGGATTTTTGTACTTTTAGATTTTCGTTCATTTCATAAAACTATCAACTATCATTAAATAATATGATCCATCCATAGGACCTGCAAAATCTATATGCAATCTTGACTACAGAGTGTCTTTGGCCAAGGTTTGATCTTTGTGATAGGTAGTTTTTGCTGCTAGAGCACAACCTCTACATACTTTTTTCCTTTTTTTTTTTACTGTTTTTCTGATATCTTGGTCCATGCCAGTCAACAACATTCCTTATGAAAGATTTCATTCTTAAAATGCCAGGATGTCTGGAATGAAAATCCTTTAACAAATGTTTGTCTTGAGAAAGGTGAAATTAAAATGAAGTAAAGATGGTTAACTTAATATTACCTGTGTTCATTTCTCAAAATAGGTTGATTTTGGTTGCTTTTTGGCAAATGACTCTTCCCAGTTGATGCCATCAAATGTCTCTATTGTAACTGAGTTCAAATCAAGTGATTTTACACATCTGGGGTTTATACCTACAGAAAGAAAGTACATAAGAATAGTTTAGAAATCATGTTATTTGATTATATTTGATATAAGGATTATATACTTTGTTTAATTACAAATGATTTTCATGAAAAAAAAATTTTTTTTTTTTTGTATAAATCATTCCGGTTCAGTCAAGATGATAAAGCCACAAGGCATAACTAGTTACTATGAGTGAAAAAATATGAGAAAAATCACTATTAAGGAGAGAAGACAATGAAAGAACAAGATTCAAAGAGACAGAAGATTAATTTATTAAGTGAGAAATTTCTATGATGATTGACATTGCATTTAAATTTAATGGAGGGCTGGGCAACTCTAGATCAAACAAAGCAGCAGTACACCATTTTGGGTCTGATTTAGCTCTTGTAAAGATAGAGCATGTCAGGAGGAGTCTGGTATTTACTGGAGCACTTCAAGGAACCAGAAAATTCCTGCAAAATTCCACTGCAAAATATTCAGCCTACAATAATAAAACACTTTTCATAAAAGTATTTTTTTTATATAACTGTACACTACCAATTTTCTGGTAACTGATGTCGCAATACTACATGAGCTGGCATTTGAAATTCTCATGATTGCCACATGAATTCAGTTGCCATTGTATGTAGCATGCGATGACTTAATTGTTTACACAATCAATGAATTATTATTATAAACATTATTTTTTAGTGGGTTCAGATGTCTGAGTTGGCATCCCAGTTGTTTTATTTTCTTAAACAGTGAAATTAATATCAACTGGCCTACATTCAATTTCTGTAGGAGGCATGTTTGTTTTTCTTTAGCAAGACCTCTTGATCTAGGCCAGTTGATATTAATTTCACTTGGATCCAATCCAATGGTAATGACTGCAAAAATGTCCCTCTTTCCAATACAGTTGCATGCTGGGGTTTCTTCCTAGCCATTAAGATAAGTCACTCCTTGGTCTCATCAGCTATATTTCTGTTCTTTCTTATCTTGAAGTAAGAACACTGCGATAGCTTGTTTGTATCCCCCGTTTGTATGTTAACACCATTATTTCAGAAACTTTTTGCCTTATTACTGTTGCTTTGTCTACTTTTGTCTTGCATATATTGTTTGCTTAATATTATTTTTGCTCTGTTCTTTGCTTTCTCTTGTTATTGTAAAATTTGTCAATTCTGTTTGTTGGGAATTTCGGCCAATTACATTTAAGCATAGCAAAATACTCTACAAGAAATAATGTTGGATTAAAAAATAAATCCATTTAAAAATTACAATCATTGATACTGCAGATACAAGAGATGCATAATGAGTAAGCCAAAGGGGTATTATTGAATTGTTATTAAGCCAAAGGGGTATTATTGAATTGTTATTAAGCCAAAGGGGTATTATTGAATTGTTATTAAGCCAAAGGGGTATTATTGAATTGTTATTAAGTTGCTTCGGTTGGTCGAATAAAATGGATAATCTAGCAGTGCCAGAACATTTAGTCATATGCTTGTCATCATTGGTGAAATTTGTAGCCAAGTATGGGGGGGGGAGTGCTCATTGACATTTCCTTGTGTGTGAAATGAGTCCTATGTTGCTGTTTTCAAAGGATGTTGTTTTTCGTTGACAGCTCTCCTCCAATTCGTTCTTTCTGCAGCTTCCGTCTCCCGATTGATTTCTATCCTTCAGCAAGGTGTTTTAAAGCTAATCTTTGAATCGAAAACATGGGGCTCCACATGGTCTCTTGCCAGATGTGAGCTCTGAGAAGAGGATTTGTTTGGGTAGGGAGATGTCTGGCATTCAGGCAAGATTTTATTTTTCATCTTTTTAATAGAGCAGGGGTGGGGATGAAGAGAGTTATACAGAAAGAGTAAAATCCTATTTTGATCTGTCCAAATCTTTATGCAGAACTGTTACCAAGAAAATAAGTTGACTTAAAACTTCATATACGTAAAGGCCTAACTTGCACCACAGTCCAAAAACAGGTTTGGATTATAACCCCGAATCTTAAAATCCCGAAATCCTGAAATTAAAAATCCTGAAATTTGAAATCTCAAATGTATCAAAATTCTGAAAGATCAAAATCCCAAAATTTAAAATCCTGAAAGCTCAGAATCCCCCAAAATAATCTATTGAAGAATTTGAAAATAAAATTTTATTTCTAAAACATTTGCAAAATAGCTTTTAAATAGTGTTATATATTTGAAAATTCATTAAAAAAATATAAATCCATAATATATGATTTATAATGAAAGACTATGAGCAAGAGCCGTAAGATAGTCCATAAGATCTGGTCGGTTTTCACAATCATTAACTATATTTTTAAACCTTTTATCATGATAAAACACATTTTTTTTTCTTTTTGGACAAGACTATCCTCAGAGAATGCATTCATGTTCATTTTCTATGTGCTGTTTCTCTTTTTGAAACTCTCCAATAATGCAATAAACACCGACTCGAGCATTGCCTACTAAATTTTCTCATCGCCTATGCCGTTTTCTGATTTTTGTATTTTTTAAATGAATTTTGAATGTTTCAAATGTATAAACACTAATTAAACACTATTCTGGAAATGCTTAGAAATAAAGTTAATTAGATTTTTTTTTCAATTTCTCCCAACGTCTATTTTTCAGTATCCTGATCTTTCAGGATTTTATTTAGGTTTATGATAAGCCCCCCAAAAAAAAAACATACACACTGCACACAGACCTGATTTGCATTGAAGAAAAAAACCAAAAAAAACCACAGGCTTGACTTGTGCAACAGTTCAAAAAACACAACAGGACAGACTACATTTTAAGCATCTTGACAAAGTGATTTTCATTATGTCTGTTTTAATATACCAATGCAAAATATGGAAATGAACAAAATCATTCTTCTTTTCTTCTTTAAGTGCTGCGTCCCCTAAGGATGTAGGCAATCATGGCTCTCCACAATTTCCTGCCCTTCATAGTTCTTACTAAATTTTGTCTTTTTATTTTTCCTAAACCTTGTTCTGCCATCTATTAATCTCACTAAGTATGTTATACATTATTTTCTTCTCTCCCTTTTGCATACAATCTGTCCTGTGAATATCATATTTTCTAAGCCCTCTTTCCTCATTATGTACCCTAGAAATTTCAACTCTTTGTTGTTGTTCATATATTCAGCCTATAGTATTGTTATACTGGAACACACCTATTCTATAGTTAATAGACTCTCCCACCTATAATAAGTAGTAGTAGTAGTAATAGTCGCAAAGTCGTCAGTTGATGTTGGACGACCGTTAGTCGAATATTAAAGTATCAGTCACCACAACTAGATTACTGCGTCATAACCTATTATATCAAGTTCCTAATGTTTTGTACGTCGAACCTTTTTAGGACTGACTTAGTGAAATACAAGCCTCCACTGTGAAACTACTCTACAAGTATCCTCAGCATCCTTCTGTTGCTTATAGTCTCTTCATCATCATCTTTTAGGAGAGTGCCCAGAATTTGCTACCATATAGGAGAACAGATATCACATAACAGTTCAGTACTTTTTGTCTTTGTTTCTAACAAAGTTTTTTCTGTTTTTTAATACTCAGCTTAGCTTTTGAAAGGCATCTTCCACAGTCCCAACAAGCTTTTGGATTTCAATGTTGCAAACACTTCCCAGATATTTAAATTTTTGTACTTGTTTGATTTTGGTATCTCCGGAAAAACTTGAAACTGCCCAAAGATCAATGGAAAGTACAATGTGAAGAATAACTCGGATATAAAATGAAGTCAACATGGATAAGGCAAAAGACGAGAATGAATATTATAAGGATTAAATGATAAAAATAAAAGATGGGTGAGGTGAGACCCGTAGCAAGAAGAAAGGATAAGAGATGATTAGATAGAGGGGTTTAGTGGTAAAGCACTGCAGAGGATAGCATCACATTGGTCGTCATCAAAGGAGTTTGTCCAATAATGGACTTACAATTGATGACTATGATGATTATTTAATAAGAGAATTTCTGTCAATGTCCATACCATAAGAGTCTGGATTTGATCTTGGGATGTAAAAACTTTGTATGCCACAAATTTTGCAGAAAATGTGTTTGGCTTTCATTGTGTTGAACTGATAAACTGTCAAGTTATCTTCTCCCTGGTGATAAAGAAAGAAAAAAAATTACAAACTAGAGGGAGAGAGAGTGAAAGGGAAAAGGAAGGAAAGAGAGGGAGGAAGGGTGGCAGAGAGAAGGCAAAAGAGGGAAGGAGATAGAGAAAGAGGGTGTGTGAGAGAGGATGAAAGAATGAAAGAGGGGAGAGATAGTGAAAAAGAGGGTGGGAGAGAGGGAGAAAGAAATAGATAAGGAAAAGGAAGGAGAGATGGAGGGAGATAGGGGAGAGGGAGGAAAAGAGAAGGCGAGAGGGAGAGCAAAAGAGGAAATGAGCAAGAGAGAGCGAAAGAAGGGAAAGAGAGCGAAAAGAGCAGAAAGAGAGTGAGAGGGAAAGAGAGCGAGCAAATGATTGATTCAGAAAAAATTATATGTTACAGCCAAAATGTACAAATTATATGGGATATGCAAATAACAGTGACTTGGAAAGAGAAATCAGTGTGCTAAATTAGTTACATTCATTTTTTTCATAAATATCCTTGGGAAAGGCATGAATCCATCCCTTTTCTCACAACTGCTATAGATTAAATAGCAAGCTATTGTTGGCAACCAGTCTAGGAGAAGGACAACTGAATTCAAAAGTGGTATGTAGCCTGTCAAGACATATATAAGCTCCTGTTCTTCCCAATTTCCAAACTCTATAATAAATACCTTGCTGCTTCTTGCTTTCCAGCCTGTTGGAAATTCTTTTCTGTAATTCCTGTCTTTAAGAACTCTGCTGAACATCCTGATCCCTTGAATCATCATCCTATTAGTCCATTACTTCTTTTTAGCAAGTACTAGAAGCACTAATCAACACTGAATTGGTTAAGCATCTCACTTTACATGGTCTTCTTTCAGATAAACAATATGGCTATCGTTTCTCTTGGTCAACTACTAATGTGTTTAGCTGTTATCACTTGATTTGTCTCTCAGGCTCTAGATAAGAATGACAAGACCCAAGCTATCGGTTTAGATATCTCAAAGATATTTGACAGGGTTTGGTATGCTGGTTTTCTTCATAAGCTCAAGGGCTATGATGCCTGTGGCTGGATAATTGACTTCATCCAATCATAACTTAACAAATTGGGTAATGAAGATTGTGTTAAATGAACGCGCATCTTGATCATTTGATATTAATGCAGGAATTCCCCAGGGATCTATCCTTGGACCCGTGTTGCTATCTTCATCTCAATGTCATCAATTCCGAACTTTGTATTTATGCTGATTACAACCATTTACACCTGTCTTACTAGTAAGGTTGATAATTCTGACAAAGTCAAACTGACAGCTTCTCTCAAAAATGATCTCCAAAATAGTTATTAATTGGGGCAAGAAATGGCTTGTAAATTTTAATGCCTTTAAAACAAAATTATCTCTTAATCATCATACAGGACTATTTAAGCATGGCTGATGCTAACCTCCAGAAGAGTGATACATCGTGCCTTCTTAGGTTAACATTTTCTGCCAACATGAATTAGAAGGTTTGATTTGTCTTATAGCATATCAACCTCAATGGGTTACTTAATTCAGACAAGATTTTTTATTGTCAGTAATATTTTTTCAAAAAATGTATTGCTGATAATATTCTTTTTTCAAAAAATGTATTGCTGATATTAAAATACTTTCATAGTGTTTTAATCCCAGTTTGGGGGGGGTCAACTATTTACCCATAGCTGGGACCCTAACAGGTGCTACCACCCCGGGTCAGGGTGGACCTGAGAACACCAGCAATTAAGAGGTGGTTCCAAGCTCCTCAAAACCTGATCAGAGGCCTTGCTGTAGGACGTAGTTTATTGTTTTACCCAGGACAGGACATGAATTAGAAAGATATTGAATCGATTGTTAGGTCAGTTACTAGGAAAGCTAATTCACTGTGTCGTGCCACACAATTTTTCTCGACAGAACCCACCTTGCACATTTATAAATCTACCATTATTCAGTGCATTGAATATTGCTGCCATATCTGTTCTGGTGCTCTGGCTATATATTTCTAAATTCTTGACAAAAATCTAAAAAAGTCTGTAATGTTACTAGTCCTGACATCTAGAATTCAGTCACTTTTGCCACCACCATGACGTGGATTTCCTTTGTCTTTTCTATATTTTTATAGCAATTATTCTAATGAGCTTTCATCCTTCGTTCCTCAACAGTAATGTTTATTTTCACATTGGACTATGTAACAGAGAATTGAGTCTACCAGGAAAGCACTAGGTCTTGCATCCCCCTCTACAATGGGCTTTTCAGAGAAGACCTTTTACTTAAGGTAGGCAGCACTGTCCATTTGGATGTGAACAATATTAGGGAAGTATTAGCCAATAGTGAGTATGAGTCTGGGATTGGGAGAGCTATATAACACCAGTGTTTTTCTCAGTCGGAAAGAGGAGCTCTTGACATGCAGAAACCAGACCAGATGAACACAGAATACTAATCACATTTCATCCTGATTTTCAGTCTATAATTAAGATGGAATACTTGAATTTCCTAAAAAAAATTTAATAAAAAAGGCAAAATTCACTGTTTAAATACTTAAATTTTGCAATGCATTCTTGGAGCAGAGAATAAAAACAAGAATTTTTCAATGTATTCCTATGAATTATTGTATATATCAGTGGAGATAATGGATGCTTTGATGTATTTAATACATCATAACTTATTGAAAATTTCATGGTTCAATATTTATTCTATTGCTACATCTTCTAATCATTTGTCTAGAGCGATATAAAACAGTAAGACTTACCTTCAGCAAAGTGAAATTGGATTTGTTGATGATAAAATGAGAATTCTGTTTCATGTAACAAATGCTGCAACTGAAGAAAGAATAGGAACAAAATAAAAAAAATTGTTGGTTGATGTTGAGAATATTATCAAAGTCACAATTTAGGCTATTTTCATTTAACCCTTTCATTCCATCATTGATCATAGCCTGGCTCTCCCTATTGGCACATAAGGCTAAAATATGACATTTTAACAATAGTCAATATAAAGCCTTTATTTTCCCTTAGATCCTCTATAGTAATGCATCATAGCTTGATTGCAATTCCTTTAATATTGCTACTTTCTTTTAACCCTTTCATTCCATCATTGATCATAGCCTGGCTCTCCCTAATGGCACATAAGGCTAAATTATGACATTTTAACAATAGTCAATATAAAGCCTTTATTTTCCCTTAGATCCTCTATAGTAATGCATCATAGCTTGATTGCAATTCCTTTAATATTGTTACTTTCTTTTAACCCTTTCATTCCATCATTGATCAGAGCCTGGATCTCCCTAGTGGCACATAAGGCTAAAATATGACATTTTAACAATAGTCAATATAAAGCCTTTATTTTCCCTTAGATCCTCTATAGTAATGCATCATAGCCTGATTGCAATTCCTTTAATATTGTTACTTTCTTTTAACCCTTTCATTCCATCATTGATCATAGCCTGGCTCTCCCTAGTGGCACATAAGGCTAACATATGACATTTTAACAATAGTCAATATAAAAGCCTTTATTTTCCCTTAGATCCTCTATAGTAATGCATCATAGCTTGATTGCAATTCCTTTAATATTGTTACTTTTTTTAACCCTTTCATTCCATCATTGATCATAGCCTGGCTCTCCCTAGTGGCAATATAAGACTAAAATATGACATTTTAACAATAGTCAATATAAAGCCTTTATTTTCCTTAGATCCTCTATAGTAATGCATCATAGCTTGATTGCAATTCCTTTAATATTACTACTTTCTTTTAACCCTTTCATTCCATCATTGATCATAGCCTGGCTCTCCTAGTGGCACATAAGGCTAAAATATGACATTTTAACAATAGTCAATATAAAGCCTTTATTTTCCTTAGATCCTCTATAGTAATGCATCATAGCCTGATTGCAATTCCTTTAATATTGTTACTTTTTTTTAACCCTTTCATTCCATCATTGATCATAGCCTGGCTCTCCCCTAGTGGCACATAAGGCTAACATATGACATTTTAACAATAGTCAATATAAAGCCTTTTATTTTCCCTTAGATCCTCTATAGTAATGCATCATAGCTTGATTGCAATTCCTTTAATATTGCTACTTTCTTTTTAACCCTTTTCATTCCATCATTGATCATAGCCTGGCTCTCCCTAGTGGCACATAAGGCTAAAATATGACATTTTAACAATAGTCAATATAAAGCCTTTATTTTCCCTTAGATCCTCTATAGTAATGCATCATAGTTTGATTGCAATTCCTTTAATATTGCTACTTTCTTTTAACCCTTTTCATTCCATCATTGATCATAGCCTAGCTTTCCCTAGTGGCATATAAGGCTAAAATATGACATTTTAACAATAGTCAATATAAAGCCTTTATTTTCCCTTAGGTCCTCTATAGTAATGCATCATAGTTTGATTGCAATTCCTTTAATATTGCTACTTTCTTTTTAACCCTTTTCATTCCATCATTGATCATAGCCTCAGCTCTCCCTAGTGGCATATAAGGCTAAAATATGACATTTTTTAACAATAGTCAATATAAAGCCTTTATTTTCCCTTAGGTCCTCTATAGTAATGCATCATAGCTTGATTGCAATTCCTTTAATATTGCTACTTTCTTTTAACCCTTTTCATTCCATCATTGATCATAGCCTAGCTCTCCCTAGTGGCACATAAGGCTAAAATATGACATTTTAACAATAGTCAATATAAAGCCTTTATTTTCCCTTAGGTCCTGTATAGTAATGCATCATAGCTTGATTGCAATTCCTTTAATATTGCTACTTTCTTTTAACCCTTTCATTCCATCATTGATCATAGCCTGGCTCTCCCTAGTGGCACATAAGGCTAAAATATGACATTTTAACAATAGTCAATATAAAGCCTTTATTTTCCCTTAGATCCTCTATAGTAATGCATCATAGCCTGATTGCAATTCCTTTAATATTGCTACTTTCTTTTAACCCTTTCATTCCATCATTGATCATAGCCTGGCTCTCCCTAGTGGCACATAAGGCTAAAATATGACATTTTAACAATAGTCAATATAAAGCCTTTATTTTCCCTTAGGTCCTCTATAGTAATGCATCATAGCCTGATTGCAATTCCTTTAATATTGCTACTTTCTTTTAACCCTTTTCATTCCATCATTGATCATAGCCTGGCTCTCCCTAGTGGCACATAAGGCTAAAATATGACATTTTAACAATAGTCAATATAAAGCCTTTATTTTCCCTTAGATCCTCTATAGTAATGCATCATAGCTTGATTGCAATCCCTTTAATATTGCTACTTTTTTTAACCCTTTCATTCCATCATTGATCATAGCCTGGCTCTCCCTAGTGGCACATAAGGCTAAAATATGACATTTTAACAATAGTCAATATAAAGCCTTTATTTTCCATTAGATCCTCTATAGTAATGCATCATAGCTTGATTGCAATTCCTTTAATATTGCTACTTTCTTTTAACCCTTTTCATTCCATCATTGATCATAGCCTGGCTCTCCCTAGTGGCATATAAGGCTAAAATATGACATTTTAACAATAGTCAATATAAAGCCTTTATTTTCCATTAGATCCTCTATAGTAATGCATCATAGCTTGATTGCAATCCCTTTAATATTGCTACTTTCTTTTAACCCTTTCATTCCATCATTGATCATAGCCTGGCTCTCCCTAGTGGCACATAAGGCTAAAATATGACATTTTAACAATAGTCAATATAAAGCCTTTATTTTCCATTAGATCCTCTATAGTAATGCATCATAGCTTGATTGCAATTCCTTTAATATTGCTACTTTCTTTTAACCCTTTTCATTCCATCATTGATCATAGCCTGGCTCTCCCTAGTGGCATATAAGGCTAAAATATGACATTTTAACAATAGTCAATATAAAGCCTTTATTTTCCTTAGATCCTCTATAGTAATGCATCATAGCTTGATTGCAATCCCTTTAATATTGCTACTTTTTTTAACCCTTTCATTCCATCATTGATCATAGCCTGGCTCTCCCTAGTGGCACATAAGGCTAAAATATGACATTTTAACAATAGTCAATATAAAGCCTTTTATTTTCCATTAGATCCTCTATAGTAATGCATCATAGCTTGATTGCAATTCCTTTAATATTGCTACTTTCTTTTAACCCTTTTCATTCCATCATTGATCATAGCCTGGCTCTCCCTAGTGGCACATAAGGCTAAAAATATGACATTTTAACAATAGTCAATATAAAGCCTTTTATTTTCCATTAGATCCTCTATAGTAATGCATCATAGCTTGATTGCAATTCCTTTAATATTGCTACTTTCTTTTAACCCTTTTCATTCCATCATTGATCATAGCCTGGCTCTCCCTAGTGGCATATAAGGCTAAAATATGACATTTTAACAATAGTCAATATAAAGCCTTTATTTTCCATTAGATCCTCTATAGTAATGCATCATAGCTTGATTGCAATTCCTTTAATATTGCTACTTTTTTTAACCCTTTTCATTCCATCATTGATCATAGCCTGGCTCTCCCTAGTGGCACATAAGGCTAAAATATGACATTTTAACAATAGTCAATATAAAGCATTTATTTTCCCTTAGATCCTCTATAGTAATGCATCATAGCTTGATTGCAATTCCTTTAATATTGCTACTTTCTTTTAACCCTTTTCATTCCATCATTGATCATAGCCTGGCTCTCCCTAGTGGCATATAAGGCTAAAATATGACATTTTAACAATAGTCAATATAAAGCCTTTATTTTCCCTTAGATCCTCTATAGTAATGCATCATAGTTTGATTGCAATTCCTTTAATATTGCTACTTTCTTTTAACCCTTTTCATTCCATCATTGATCATAGCCTGGCTCTCCCTAGTGGCATATAAGGCTAAAATATGACATTTTAACAATAGTCAATATAAAGCCTTTATTTTCCCTTAGATCCTCTATAGTAATGCATCATAGCTTGATTGCAATTCCTTTAATATTGCTACTTTCTTTTAACCCTTTTCATTCCATCATTGATCATAGCCTGGCTCTCCCTAGTGGCATATAAGGCTAAAATATGACATTTTAACAATAGTCAATATAAAGCCTTTATTTTCTCTTAGATCCTCTATAGTAATGCATCATAGCTTGATTGCAATTCCTTTAATATTGCTACTTTCTTTTAACCCTTTTCATTCCATCATTGATCATAGCCTGGCTCTCCCTAGTGGCATATAAGGCTAAAATATGACATTTTAACAATAGTCAATATAAAGCCTTTATTTTCTCTTAGATCCTCTATAGTAATGCATCATAGCTTGATTGCAATTCCTTTAATATTGCTACTTTCTTTTAACCCTTTTCATTCCATCATTGATCATAGCCTCGCTCTCCCTAGTGGCATATAAGGCTAAAATATGACATTTTAACAATAGTCAATATAAAGCCTTTATTTTCCCATAGATCCTCTATACTAATGCATCATAGCTTGATTGCAATTCCTTTAATATTGCTACTTTCTTTTAACCCTTTCATTCCATCATTGATCATAGCCTCGCTCTCCCTAGTGGCACATAAGGCTAAAATATGACATTTTAACAATAGTCAATATAAAGCCTTTATTTTTCCCTTAGATCCTCTATAGTAATGCATCATAGCTTGATTGCAATTCCTTTAATATTGCTACTTTTTTTAACCCTTTTCATTCCATCATTGATCATAGCCTGGCTCTCCCTAGTGGCATATAAGGCTAAAATATGACATTTTAACAATAGTCAATATAAAGCCTTTATTTTCCCTTAGATCCTCTATAGTAATGCATCATAGCTTGATTGCAATTCCTTTAATATTGCTACTTTCTTTTAACCCTTTTCATTCCATCATTGATCATAGCCTGGCTCTCCCTAGTGGCATATAAGGCTAAAATATGACATTTAACAAAAGTCAATATAAAGCCTTTATTTTCCCTTAGATCCTCTATAGTAATGCATCATAGCTTGATTGCAATTCCTTTAATATTGCTACTTTCTTTTAACCCTTTCATTCCATCATTGATCATAGCCTAGCTCTCCCTAGTGGCATATAAGGCTAAAATATGACATTTTAACAATAGTCAATATAAAGCCTTTTATTTTCTCTTAGATCCTCTATAGTAATGCATCATAGCTTGATTGCAATTCCTTTAATATTGCTACTTTCTTTTAACCCTTTTCATTCCATCATTGATCATAGCCTCGCTCTCCCTAGTGGCACATAAGGCTAAAATATGACATTTTAACAATAGTCAATATAAAGCCTTTATTTTCCCTTAGATCTTCTATAGTAATGCATCATAGCTTGATTGCAATTCCTTTAATATTACTACTTTCTTTTAACCCTTTCATTCCATCATTGATCATAGCCTGGCTCTCCCTAGTGGCACATAAGGCTAAAATATGACATTTTAACAATAGTCAATATAAAGCCTTTATTTTCTCTTAGATCCTCTATAGTAATGCATCATAGCTTGATTGCAATTCCTTTAATATTGCTACTTTCTTTTAACCCTTTTCATTCCATCATTGATCATAGCCTGGCTCTCCCTATTGGCACATAAGGCTAAAATATGACATTTTAACAATAGTCAATATAAAGCCTTTATTTTCTCTTAGATCCTCTATAGTAATGCATCATAGCTTGATTGCAATTCCTTTAATATTGCTACTTTCTTTTAACCCTTTCATTCCATCATTGATCATAGCCTAGCTCTCCCTAGTGGCATATAAGGCTAAAATATGACATTTTAACAATAGTCAATATAAAGCCTTTATTTTCTCTTAGATCCTCTATAGTAATGCATCATAGCTTGATTGCAATTCCTTTAATATTGCTACTTTCTTTTAACCCTTTCATTCCATCATTGATCATAGCCTAGCTCTCCCTAGTGGCATATAAGGCTAAAATATGACATTTTAACAATAGTCAATATAAAGCCTTTATTTTCTCTTAGATCCTCTATAGTAATGCATCATAGCTTGATTGCAATTCCTTTAATATTACTACTTTCTTTTAACCCTTTCATTCCATCATTGATCATAGCCTGGCTCTCCCTATTGGCACATAAGGCTAAAATATGACATTTTAACAATAGTCAATATAAAGCCTTTATTTTCTCTTAGATCCTCTATAGTAATGCATCATCATAGCTTGATTGCAATTCCTTTAATATTGCTACTTTCTTTTAACCCTTTTCATTCCATCATTGATCATAGCCTGGCTCTCCCTATTGGCACATAAGGCTAAAATATGACATTTTAACAATAGTCAATATAAAGCCTTTATTTTTTCTCTTAGATCCTCTATAGTAATGCATCATAGCTTGATTGCAATTCCTTTAATATTACTACTTTCTTTTAACCCTTTCATTCCATCATTGATCATAGCCTTTCCCTAGTGGCACATAAGGCTAAAATATGACATTTAACAATAGTCAATATAAAGCCTTTATTTTCTCTTAGATCCTCTATAGTAATGCATCATAGCTTGATTGCAATTCCTTTAATATTACTACTTTCTTTTTTAACCCTTTCATTCCATCATTGATCATAGCCTGGCTCTCCCTAGTGGCACATAAGGCTAAAATATGACATTTTAACAATAGTCAATATAAAGCCTTTATTTTCTCTTAGATCCTCTATAGTAATGCATCATAGCTTGATTGCAATTCCTTTAATATTGCTACTTTCTTTTAACCCTTTTCATTCCATCATTGATCATAGCCTGGCTCTCCCTTATTGGCACATAAGGCTAAATATGACATTTTAACAATAGTCAATATAAAGCCTTTATTTTCTCTTAGATCCTCTATAGTAATGCATCATAGCTTGATTGCAATTCCTTTAATATTACTACTTTCTTTTAACCCTTTCATTCCATCATTGATCATAGCCTGGCTCTCCCTTAGTGGCACATAAGGCTAAAATATGACATTTAACAATAGTCAATATAAAGCCTTTATTTTCTCTTAGATCCTCTATAGTAATGCATCATAGCTTGATTGCAATTCCTTTAATATTACTACTTTCTTTTAACCCTTTCATTCCATCATTGATCATAGCCTGGCTCTCCCTAGTGGCACATAAGGCTAAAATATGACATTTTAACAATAGTCAATATAAAGCCTTTTATTTTCTCTTAGATCCTCTATAGTAATGCATCATAGCTTGATTGCAATTCCTTTAATATTACTACTTTCTTTTTTAACCCTTTCATTCCATCATTGATCATAGCCTGGCTCTCCCTAGTGGCACATAAGGCTAAAATATGACATTTTAACAATAGTCAATATAAAGCCTTTATTTTCCCTTAGATCCTGTAACTCATTATTAGTACCTTAATTGTAGTAATTTTAATATTGGTCAAAGATAACCACTTGTCCCATACATGTGGCAATGGTTTAAATTTCCACTGGCCAAAAAAAATGCGATTACAAGAAGAAAGATGGAGATACAAGTTTCAATAATTCATGGAATCATTTTTATTCCTACCTCACTGAAAAGTGATCATCAATTATGGCACTTTTTAGATTATGTTTGATGCAAATCCACACATTAGCACAATATCAATGTTTTGAAGACTTGCTCTGCCAATGCTGATTCTATTTTCATGTTATACAATTTCTTGAAACAGATTGATATTATAATTAAAAAAAAATACTTACAGAATGAAATATTAGTAATACAATCTGAATTATCAAAGTTCAACAATGACAACCTTCAGTCTTTCTGCAAAGCTCAAATTTTTTAACAAGATTTTTAAATAGATCTTGGATCATTTGCAGCATTACCTGCAGTATTTTGTATACATTCTGGCAAATTTGTAAAATTGTCACATTTGGAAAGATGAACACCCAAATGACTTTATTCAATAAGGAAAGAGACTTGCTAGATTAATGTCTATTTAAATTTGACAATATCTAAGATAGGAGGCATTATGTAGAGTAATTGGCCATGGTTAAACTTAAGTGGTAGAAATTCCAACAAACAGAATTGACAAAGTTTGCAATAAACAATAGCAAGAGAAAAGAACAGAGCAAAAATAATATAAAACATGCAGACAATATATGCAAGGCAAAGCAACAAGTCCAAACAACAGTAATATGAAAAATTGTGTTAACACAAAAGGGGGATACAGACTAGTGATCACAGTATTCTGGCTTTAAGACCATAAAGAGAGACTGTGGTCAGTCCTTGCAGATTGACCATAGATTCTCAATTGGATTTAAAGGAGGAGAGTTTCCGAGCCAGTTGATAGTACTTTGATTTGCTCACTGGTAATTTTTGCCATTGTGTTCGTGCAGCATTACAGCTTTCATACGCTTACTTAGAGTAACATCCGTTGCAGAGAATTGTCATAAGACAACTAATCGACAATAGAGACAATAGTGTCTGGGTGTGATGAAAATCTAATGCAATCACAGATGATGAAATATTTTTTCAAGGTCAAACAAATTTCATCATACACCCTGGAAATAGATTCATATTACTGTAATACCACTGCAAATGACCTAATCTGAGGAAAAAATAGAAATTAATTACACCGTCATTCCAGTGGGTCTAAAACTGACCATATGGTGAAAGAAAGGGAACTAAAATGGCTGTTTCAATTAATTTGTACAAGAGTGTAATAAAAATCCATTAATTCTTTAGAAATTGCTCACCCCAATATCCATGCAGTTGTCAGTTAGCAACCCCACATTACAGCCCAACAACTATTTAGTTTTAGCTGAGATGAAAATAGTTCTGAATCATGATGAAATTTTAATTTGTTCATTTTTTTTTTAAGATGTAACAATCTTGATAAGCTTGAAATGGAAATAAACTAGCCAAAACAGGACCTTGATTTAAATTTGTTAACTGTTTAAATTGTGATAAATTTATTTGATCAGCCCAATATCTGCACTTACTTGCAATCCAATACAAGCAGCTTTTCTGGGGCCACACATTTAAACTGGACTGCTCCACAATGACAACCTCCATGGTATTCCTTGCTTTGCATCTGTCAAAATATAAAATGTATCTACACATTTAAGCTTCTTCCTTTTAACATGTTGACTGTCAGAAGTCAATTAGAAAATCTGACTTCAAACACCAATTTTGTAATATCCAACTTAGGCAATAAAACTGAAGTCATCAGATTGTTTTTGCATTAAAAGCATCACTGCAAATAAACCCGTTATTGGTGCCCACAGATGAAAATGTATCTGAAAATGTCAGGCACAAGATAACTTGTAGTCAACATCATAATAAAACTACCAAGCACATATAATCTTGTTGTAGTACTATGTAAATGACTAATTAACACAACTAAAGCATAGACTATATAAATACCCAAGGCAGTAAAGGTAGAATAGCTCTCAGTATGCGAGTGTCATATGCTAGCCTGCAGGGGAGTTCTGCCAACAATATTCATTCAGGACCCATGGGACCCCCCAACCCCAGACAGTAGCTCTCCTTTGGGAGGGAGCTGAGTATTGTCTGACACCTGACGCATCTCCAAAATGGGGAAGTGCCAAAGGGACTTGAGAATTTTTCAACATTATTGCCAATAAACCACTTTAAACTCGACCATTGAACAAGTCTAGAGGAACAACACAAAAATCTGGTATGTTATCAAGATGACATCTGTATAAGAGCCACTAATAAAAAAGAGTTAAAGAAACAAACTGATATTATCTTGAGTAGATTAAACAGCAATTCTGCATTTCTATTGTAGAAATCATTTGCAATGCATTTTTACAATGAAAATCCTTTATAATGCCATTAAGTGAAATGATTCACAATGCATTTCTACAATCAAAATCCTTTATAATGCCATTTAGTAAAATGATTCACAATGCATTTCTACAGTAAAAGCATTTATAACATCTTTTATAGTAAAATCATTTAGAGTATATTTGTTACAAAAAGTATTTTTGATACTTCTCTTATAAAATTTTTTGTTAGGCATATTTAGAAAAAAAAAGAAAATTATTCATATTGCATCCTGTAATAAAAATCATTGACAATATGTTAAGAGGTCATTTACAAAATCTGATTTTAAATGTCAACTTTATAATACCCAAGTTAAGCAATAAAATCTTTTATAAAATTGATTTCTAGCTTCAACTGAAATCATAACATTGTTTTCATACTAAATGCATCACTGAATAAACTCATTGTTATCTACAGATAAAAATGTATTGGAAAATGCCAAGCACAAGATAACTTGTAGTCAGCATCATAATAAGACTACCAACTACATATTATCTTGTTGTAATAATATGCAAATGATTACCTAATAAGCATAGATGAGGCATAGACTATATAAATGCCCAAGGCAGTAAGGGTAGACCAGCTCTTGGTATACAAGGTAAATGACTACTGCTGGACCAATAAAATATGAAGGAAAGCACACTTCATAACACTTGCTGTTGGCAGTCAATGTGTTAACACATTTCTATAGTAAAATAAGTATGACTGATGGTAAAATATATGTCCTGCATATTTTATGTCATACATATTTCTATATTCTAGATAGAACTGGCAGTTTTATTTTTTTTTAAAGCCTAATCAACCCTTTGTGGGTTATTTAAAGCCACAAGATATTCTGGATTTTGTGGTGAGGGCAACCATAGTTGTCTCCCCCTCAAACTATTTTCCTATAAAATCTCAAATCTAGACAGTGATCAAATTGCAAAATTTATTCAAATTGAATAAAGCTTCATTACAAACTTTAAAGGTTTGGCTGTTTTTCTTTACACATCGTAAGAAAAATCTTTTTTTTTTGTTTGTGAATATATCATTAACATGTTGACTGCAAGAGGTTAATTATAAAATTTGATTTCAAATGCCAACTTTATAATAGCTAACTTGGGCAATAAACATTTTTCATGTGTTCATTTATAGCTTCAACTGAAGTCTTAACATTGTTTGCACACGAAACATACCAATGTGAATAAACTCATTGTTGGCGCCCATCGATGAAAATATATCAAAAAATGGTAACCTTGAGATAATTTATAATTGGCATCATAATAAAAATTGCCAAGCATAAGTTATTTTATGGTTGGCAGTTAGTGTGTTAATGACATATTTATGCTAAATTACCAACAGCCAATGTTATGTATAATCTCATTTAAAGAAAAATAATTGAATTGTTTAATGAAATGTTTGGGCCCTTGTTTAGGTAGAACAAATTTATGATGTTTATATCACAAACAGAGAGTGACATATGTATCAAGTTAATGGTGTGCTATTCTGGACTACTGCGAGTAAAAGTGAATGAGACTAAAAGTATTTTGTGCTTAACTGTAGAAATCCATGGCAGAAGACTGCTAGTAGTCACAGACACCTGAAGAAGGCTGGAGTTATTTATTAAATGTGATTGGTCCCTATAAATAATTATAAGGGAATTAACTCTGTATTTATTAATACTTCAGTGACAAATGCCATTTGCTATACTATTTACATTATTCGGACTATTGTCCTCATCTTTGTCACCATATTTATTACAACATTTCGGCCGTTGTACGCTCCAGCCTTCTTCAGGTGGTTGGAATGTCGTACTGAACCCTTTTAATTTTTTTAATTGCTTTTATAAATAATAAAGACAAACTTAAAAAAAAATTTTTTTCAATAAATAATGAATTTTTACAAGATTTGTTTTCATTTTTTTTAAATAATTTTTATTAGAAAAATCTTTTAAATTCAGGTTCAATGGTATAACAGGGAATATTATTATTTAAGTGAAACTATATTTACTTATCTTAAATAATAAAGCTTATTACAATTTATTGACCCTGTGTTTTTAAAAAGAATTTTGAATAGTTTTTTAAATGTACAGGTCTTTGTAGACATTACATGACATTATCAGAAAATAAAAAGGTTCCTTAAGTTAAACTTAAAATTTCATTTTATTCCATATGAAGGTTTTTTTTTTTACCTTTTTCATCATTCTTTTACTGTTTTAATAATAGTTTTATGTCTACTAATGTCTCTAACACATAAAAAATAATGATATTTGAACTTTGAAACATGTTCATATTCCAACTGAATTCTGCCTTTTGCAACCATAAGTCAGAGTCCAGTTTTACATTTTTTAATTTATTAATATTTATGTTTAAGTTATTGGCTGAAAGTCAGGGTTCAGTTTAGCATTTAACTTAAACTAAACACCCTCCACTTTTTAAAATCATTTCAACTGGCCCTAAAACTTACATTTTTCTTAAAAAGAACAAAACATTACTGAATGAAACGAAGATCACATTCTATAAAAGCAAAGCCAATCACATTCAGTTGAATTATATCGGCACGCTTACCGAAACAACTGAATTAAATTTCTTAAACAATGACAAAAAAATTAATAATACTCAAGAAAGAAAAAAAAAGAAAACAAAAACTTCGACATAGGAAATTTTAATTCAATTCTTCCGTTTGAAAAAAAGAAAAAATTATTACTTAAACTTACTAATGCTTTTTCCTAAGTGTGCAGGGTAAACTAAAATCGAGCTTATTTTGGGGAGCTAGACAGAGAGACTGGTAATAAAAAACTAAAAGGGACCAGAATTCTTAACTTGTCCTTTTGATGGTGTCTTTCAGAGATTATGAATACGATTTATTTTGTAGGATCTTTTTAATTAACCCTCACCCAAAAATAAAAAGAATTTATATTTACTAAAAAAAAATTCACACCAAATTCTCCCAGGGCGAGGCCCTTCCATTGCACTAAATTTGATCTGACCTTTGCGATCGCTCCTAATGTAGAGTTTACATTCGCGTTCATCCCGATTAAAAAAAAAAAAAAAAAAAAGACTTTTTATTTATTTTTTTTAAAGTTGTAAAAGAAATCTTTAAGTACCTCGAATATCATCCGCACTTACGAAAAATGTGAATAAATAAAAATGAAATCCCAGATTTTTGGTAATTTTTTTTTTTTTAATTCTGAGGGTTGGAGTTGTTGCGAGGCAAGCTGAACAAATTTAATTTGTTGGATTTAAAAATTTTATAAATTTCAAAAGAGTGCAAAAAAAAAAAAAAAAATTAATAAAAAACTAAAAAAACTTGATTTTAAATTTATAATTTCTTGGGGTGAATTAATATTTGCGATAGGTATTTTTTTTAACATTTTGGGCGAATTTAAAACTCAGTAATACTCACATTTTCTTTAAATATCAAGTTACCGATTGTCATTTTGGAGAGGTGTTTAACAAGGGAGAAGTATTCCTGGATTAGGCAAGAAAAATGCTTGGCTAAAAACTTGTATTAAGAAAAAGTTAAATTAAATTTATTTATCGTCATATTTTGTGTCTATCAATAATAAAAAGTAAAAGAACATTGTAAAAATTGTGTAAACTAAACTATTTTTCTAGTGTTGGGATAAGAACGAGTATTAAAGTAAAAAAAAAAAAAAAAATGAACTAATTAATACCTGAGAAACAATTTGAAGAAAATTGGTGAAAAACAACAAACTTTTCTGCTCTTTTCCACACCGGGTTTGTTTGCGTTTGGTTACTTTTTTTCTTTTTTTGATATTTTTTTTTTATTAATAATATATTATAATATGATATTATCAATTTATTAAAGATATTTCACTATTTTTCCACCATTCCCAACAAGAAGTTTTTAAAAAGTAAAAAAAAAAAAAAAAATAATAATAATCGGTGTTTTAATTTTAAAATTATATCAAAGAACGTATTTTTAGATGAAAAATTAAGATACTCACTTTACTACTTGCTTCTGAATCCATATTTTATTTTTATTTTCCAATTTGAAAATAAAGAGATAGAAAAACACAACTTTAAGTCTTAAGAAGACTAAAATAAAAAGGAAGTCATGAGAAGTTTGCAAAGAGAAAGAAGAAAAAAAAAAGTTACGGAAGTCACTTTATGACGCACGTGACTCGCATGATTTTTCAGCTGTGAATAAATTAAGTTACCTACAACCACCCGGCTTGGACCTTTAAACTGGTGCCAGTCTATATTATGATGCATGAATCAATAAAGAAAGAGATATTGAAATAAAAAGACGTGGCTTGCGAAACAAGTTTGTTTAAGTAATTAAGTACAGACAGTATACATTGCAAACCTTTGAAAAAAAAAAAAAAAAACCAAAAACATTTTATTTTACTGCTGCTTTGGCAAGGAAAAATATCTTTTCTGCATACACCGTACAAATTTTATATTTTTTTGGAATATGTAAAACAAAAAATTATAACATCCATAAAGAAATAGGATTAATAAAAATATTAAAAATTTGTCTTTCATTTATATTCTATCGATAAATAAAACAGCATGTACATCGGGTAAAAAAAATACACCATACAAATTTTAATTTGGAATGACAAAAACATGGTTTGGTTTGTTTTACTTAGTTTTATGTCATAATGCCGACAAGATTTTTAATTTTATTGCTGGTGTAGAATGTTAATCTGAACGTTGAAGGTAGTCACCAATGTTGAAGTAGTTAGATAAATGTGGCTGCGTGTTGAGAAGACATTTAATTTAACATTCATACATATCAAGGAAAAACAATGAAGAACCAATTTGTTTTAACGAATAAATATCTATATACAGTGTAACCCGGATATAAGAGAAACCCGGATATAAGAGAGATTTTCTCTGGTCCCAAATTAGAGCCTGTGTTAATGTATAAACACGGATATAAGAGACTTCTTCTCCGGTACCGACAACTCTCTTATATCCGGGTTACACTGTATTAAAATTCAACAATAATACAAAGTAGTTGTAATATGAGTGAATAGGGAGAAAAAAAGTAGCTTCCCTTTAACTGTAAGGAAATGTTTTAAGGAAGATTTGTCTGAGTATAAAGTTCAGAGTTCAGTGTTGAAATAGAATATTTCTTTTAGGAAATTGTTCAGTTGTTGCAACTTACAGAGTTGATTCAACTTAGTATGTCCACAGAGAACTGGTGGTGTATCAAATAAAGTTCTGTATCTGTGTGTATGTACATGTGGAGTGAGTAGGATGAATAACATGAGTGAGTAGTTGAGATCTATTGTCTCTGGTCTGTACTCTACTGTGCTTCTGGAACTACTACTACTGTTTTTTTTTGGAATGCATCCAATATTTATATTACTTAGGGTGGCTCCCAGCACAAACGCGGGATATATTTTTGAATGTACACGAAAAATACTCGATTGGACGAAAAATAGACCAATCAGTGATTTTATAGCAAAACTTGTTTGTGAGCAAAGTGTAGGAAAAAATTCAGTATGGTGAAATGCAATCGATAAATTGTCCTATTATTTTTAGTATGTATTTATCAACCAATCAAAATTGAAGAAATGTAGGCGTGGCACTACACTGGTAATGTTTTTGCTTTCAAAAATGTATTGTTGGTAATATTTTTTTTCCCCAAAAATGTATTACTGATAATAATGTATTGCTGGTAATAAATTTTTCTTCAAGAAATTACTGCTGGTAATTGTTTTATAAAAACGTATTGCTGGTTTTAAAGTCTATTTTTACACTTTCATAGTGTTTTGATCCCAGTTTAATTCTCCCCTCCTCACCCTGAAAGCCTGAAATTCCATCCCTAGGTGGAAATTCCCCACTAGTTGAAAATCCTTGCTCTAGAGGCTGATTCACTGCACATCTCTTTTGATTGGTGGATTCATACCTTTTCCAAGGTTATTTGTGTCTAAGTGAATATAATGAACCCAACTGGAATTGGAACTCAGCTCTCTGATTAACAATTTTGTGCCATTATCCATTACACCACCTGCACATCCAAGCTTATGTAGAATCACACCACCACCGACAAGCATTCATTGACATTGTCATAACTCTATCAAACCTTCAGCTTGTAAATGCTGGTTGTGTTGAAAACATTAATGCGGCTGTGTGTTGAAGAGCATTTAACATTTATACATTTTTGAATCAAGGAAAAACAATGGAAAACCGATTTTTGTTTCAACGATAAAATATATATTAAAATCAACAAATACAAAACAATTTTTGTAATGTGTGAATAATAAGGAGAAAAAAGTAGTTTCCCTTTATCTGTTAGCTGAGTTAGGAAATGTAATTAAGTAAGTTTTCTGAATAGAATGTTCAAAGTTCTGTATTGAAATAGAATGTTGTATTCAGAAGAACATACAGTAAATTCAGTTGTGTGTTATTGTATAACAAACAGTGCTGTTCCAACTTGGCTTGTTCACAGAGAATTGATGGTGAATGATATTCAAGTTCTGTGTCTGTGTGTGCGCAGTGAGTAGAATGAATAGTCTGTGTAGATGCGTATGAGTTGTTGAGTTCTACTGTCTAATTTTGGAATGAAACTTGGCTTTTATTATTACCAGTAGGCTCTCAGAACAACGGCGGGAGAAATTTTGAAAGAACACAAAAAATATCTGATTGGATGAAAAATTAACCAATCGGTGATTTTATAACAAAAGCATGTTTGTGAATTAACGGTAGGAAAAATTCAGTGTGGTGAATGCGATCAGTAAATTGTCCTGTGATAATTAGTATTTATTATTTAATCAATCACAGTTGAGAAAAATGGAGGCGTGGCAAACATAGTAGTAGTCACTACAAGCTTATATGCATGTACACCAAACATTAATAAATTCAATTGTTATATTTTGAATCATTACATTCTGTTTTGTATTTTATACTATGTGCTATTTTACTTCGAATATAAATTGCATTGTGCATGTCACATTGGATAGTAACTTCCAGTTTCTTCGCTTTCCTTAATCATGCCTTTCCTAGTCAAAAGATAAATATATGTAGTACACACCCCAACATAATGGTGACCATCCGCTACACTTACAGCACCTGGTATTCTCAAACGGTCACCAATCTCAGTACTGACCAGACTCAATGTTGCTTAACTCTGGTGATTGTAGAGGAACCAGTGTTTCAATGTGATGTGACCATAAGCCTAAAACTTTGAGTGGGAGGAATGGGAAACATCGTAGCCAGGTAACAAGTGTTTTTGTTTTTTTTTTTATTCAAAGATTGAAGGATGAAGCAGACAAAGTGAATTGGGAGTCATATATTTGGAAACATTCTTGGTTGGAGACTATCTAAACAGACAAGATATTTAATGTTTTATTTTTGTTCTGTTTTCAGATTGAGCCATGCCTTTCACTCCCAAAGAGAAGTCATTTTTCTACCTTGGAATTTGCTTGCACATAGTCACCCAACACTGTGCAGCATGCCTTCAATGCAGTGTGCCTTCAATGCAAAATTTTATGGGGATATGTGAAGGGACTGGTCTATGTCCCCCCATCTCCCTGTAATCATTGATGGACTCAAGCAGAGAATCACTTCTGTACTGGATAATATTGCCAGAGACATGCTACAGCGTGTTTGGCAAGTTTATTTCATTAATTAACTGTCCTTTGTTACTGTTCTTTTTTCATTTGAGGATTGTTTTGATTTTCATATCAAAAATAGTTCTTGCTTAGGAATTGAGGGCAAGAGAAACAGAAAATCTGTCACAGTGCATACCATGAATCCACCCTAAAATTCAGGATGTGGAATTAGCAAATGCAGTTCACATATTGAACACTTATGAAATCAGTCCCGGAATAAACTTATGATGTTGAACACCTAAACTGCTGTCCAATTTTACTGAGCTAGACTTAGTAGTTTTCAAGATAATTGCTTTTAAAATCATGTCAAACTTTTGGGACACCCTGTATAATAATATATATATATATATATATATATATATATATATATATATATATATATATATATATGTATGTATGTATATATATATTAAATGAATCATTCATACAAAAAAACAGATATAGAAGTTAATGATTTAAATTGAACTGCACCACACATATATATATATATATATATATATATATATATATATATATATATATATATATATATATATGCCTTAGCATTATCTTTTATTTATGTTGGTTACTGGTAAAAAGTTTATTTTCAGGTCACCACTCGTGACTTAATAAAATAAGCTGGTCATTTGTTCTTTTTATCAACATATATTAAATACGTGACAAGGTTAAGTATACATTTATACTTTTCTATCAGACTAACACAATTGATTTGATTATATTGTAAAGAAAGACATGTAAAAATATTTAAATTTGTAGAGCTATGTTTGAAGATTGTTTATTTCTTTGATTTCACATAACTTTTCTGCTACATAGTGAAGCCAAAGGGAATGAAACTTGCAATTAATGATCTTCAAGCATTCACTGTCATATATGAGGATTAATATCACATAGCAATTCAGTTCTCTTTTCACACACTACGAAATGGACAAAGTTCGACAATTATTTTAAGATATTTTCTGTTTATATGTTATTATTATAGATACAAATATTTAAGTAAATACTCTGTATATAAGAAGGCCAATCAATGTAGTTAATACTGTTTATTATAAACAGAGCATTTACAATATAAATTTATACTTTTTCTATCATACTAACACAACTATTTTGATTGTATTGTAAAGACAAACAAAAATATTTTTGTGTGAAATTGTTTCACAAAAAATCTTTGTAATTTGTTTCTTTCAATTTGAAAGAAAACAAATACTTAATAATAAAATGTATTTAAATTTGTAGAGCCATGTTTGAAGATTGTTTATTTCTTTGATTTCACATACCTTTTCTGCTATAGAGGGAACCCAAAAGACAATGAAACTTGCAATTAATGATCTTCAAGCATTCACTGCCATACATGAGAATTAATATCCCATAGCAATTCAGTACTTTTTTCTTTGTTTCTAATGAAATTTTTCCTGTTTCTTACTGCTTTGTTTAGCTTTTGGAATGCATCTTTATGTTAATCTGATGCATGTTTGAATTTCAGTGTTGTATATTCCATCCTCTGTTAAAATATTTCCCAGATATTTCTGTACTTGTTTTATGTTGACATCTCCAATTTGTAATTCAAGTCTGGGGCTTTTTCTCTTGCTGACAACCATTCTTCCTGTCATCCAATGGTTGATGGGCTTTTTTTTCTTGCTTTCTTTTATTACCTTGTCTAGGAAGTCCTGTAGCTTTCTTTCCGTGTCAGCCATCAACACAGCGTCGTCTGCATCTTTTAAGATTGCACCTCCCAATATTAAATCCTGGTAGAATCTCCATCTCCCTTAAGATATCCTCACTGTTTTGGTTGAACAGATCTGGGAAGATGTTGTTATAATAACAAGAGATAGCAAGTGTAGGCTTAAGGAAGCTTTATTCTGCTTAGAATAATTGATGCCAGCAAAGTATAGTCCTCGACAAACAAAAGGGTTCTCCAAAGGGAGGTAATCATAAAACAAGGGAGATTACTCCTGATTACTTTATCACAGATGTATCCTTGTCTTATGCCCGTTTCTATTTTTGGGTACCTACTCAATTTGTTTTCTATCCACATGCCAGCACTTTGTTTGCAGTATAGTTTCTGGATTATTCTGATGTCCTTTCTGAAGAGTTAAGATATACGGATTTATTTGAACTCTTAGGAAAACTTGATGTTTTTAATCATTTCACCCCAAGCAAGGCAATAAACCCACTAATACATACGGGGGTTCTGAGTGTTAAAGAATATCAGAAAAATATACTATTATTGTTGAACTCTCTTCAGGTTTCTTGCTTCCCTGTTGTTGTAACCTAGGGAAGGTTACTGAATAGAATAATCACATGAAGGTTGGTAATAAATGATAATACTTAGGACAAGAACAACACATATAAGAAGTAGAAGTAGTAGTCAACTGCTAGAAGTGAGTCAAGTGAATTCCACAATGAATCGCCAAATGCAGACCAACATACAGTATTTACTACTGTATTTATGTGAATGGGGACATACCTATTATCGTCTGTAGGTATGCTACAACAGATAGATAGCTAGAAATGAATAGGACCAGACTTGATCCTCTGCTTGCAGGCAGAGAGTTTGACCAGTACAGCTGCAGACCAACATACAGTAGTTACTACCATATTTATGTGAATAGAGACATACCCATTATCATCCTACATGCTGCAACATGCTACAATACCTGTCAATTTTGATTTTCCCCTTAGGTTTATTATATTTACTTATGCACAAATACCCTTGGGAAAGGTATGAATCCACCTCTTCTCCCCCCAGTTGTAAGTTAATTAGTAAGACTTGTATCAATAAAATCATTTTTATCCCCACCACAATTCTTAAAATCTAAAAATATTTTTTGGCTTTAAATAACCTTTGTGTAAAGATATTAATCAAATACTGATTAGCTACACAGGCATGTCTTTTAGATTTATTTACATTCTCAAGAATATAAATGTATAGAAACTGCCATGATCACAAAGTGAGGGATTAGTTTAGATATTGATTTTAATATAGAATTGATCCCTCTTTATATCTATATTATAACCGTGTTTGTTAATTAAATTCTGATTAGATATGAATTCACCACTTCTCCCCCCAGCTGTGGGTTAATTAGTAAAGACTTGTCTCACTAAATCATTATTATCTACCCCCAAAAAAAGAAATTCTTACAATCTAAAATATTTTCTAGCTTTAAATAAGCTGCAAAGGGGTGATAAGCCATAAAAAAAAACAAATTAATCATTGCTCATATGCACCCTGTATTGTATTCTCAGCATTTGTTGGTAGAATCACATATCTGTCACTTTAAGTCTTTTCTTCATCTATGTAAGTGTTGTCCAGCATTCACTGGCATATAGGAGATTAAATATTAGATAGTGGTTTAGAACTCTTTTCTTTGTTTCTAAGGACATATTCCTATCTCTTGTTGATATGTTGATGGTGTAATGTATAGCAGCCCAGATAAAGAAATCGGAGTGCCAAGTTCAAATTCCAGTCAGGTTTGTTACATTCATTTACGCACAAATACTCATGGGAAAGGTACGAGTCCAGTTCCTCACTCAGCTACAGGTAGCTAAGAGTAGCATTTTTATCTGGAAAAATTATCTGCAAAAAATTGTTACAAAATTATTCTTAAAATCCTAAAAATATATTGGTTTTAAATAACTCACAAAGGGTTAATAAGCTCAAATGGAAAACAAATCAGTCAATTCCACTGGCACAGTGGATAAAGGTATTGGTTAGATCCAAAGAGTGTGAGTTCAATAACCGGTTAAGGCAGTGGAGAATTTTCAGAGGGGAATTAACAGGAGATAACTGATAACTGACATCTATTAAACATGGCATGTGGAACTAGAACAGTCTACCCAAATGAGCGAAATAAAGGGTTCAGTTCGACATTCCAACCACCTGAAGAAGGCCAGAGCATACAATGGCCAAAACGTTGTAATAAATATGGTGACGAAGATGAGGACAATAGTCCAAATAATGTAAATAGTGTACATAATACCTCATCTCAGAAATATAGACAGATACAATCAATTCTTGTATCTTAATACATTTTTTAGTTTCTGAATGACATTTTTCTTCATTCTTATGTTCTGCTGTACTCAGTATTACTGTCAAAATAATTTAAAGAAAGTTATGTAAACTGGTCTTCAAAAAAAAAAGAAGACGAGCGACAACAATAATAACAATAATGGAGGCAGTTGTTTAGTCATAGTTATTTTCACACACCCTTCTTTCTTTCTTTCTTTCTTAGTACATGTCTTTCTTTCTTTCTTTCTTTCTTTCTTTCTTAGTACATTTCTTTCTTTCTTTCTTTCTTTCTTTCTTTTCAACATGACAAACTCAGTAGTGTTAACAGTCAATCACTCAAAAAAAAAACAATTCAAATTAATTCCCTTTTGTTGCGTATCCATAGAGACAACACAGGGAGATAGGTAGTTTATTGGTATGTAGGTTACTAAGTTTAAATTGGTTGTCAAGTGTAAATGTTTGGGCAGAAAGAGGTAAGTTTCAAAATTCAGTTTTATTTCTTTTTACACATCAAATTTTTAGTTGTTAACAATGGTCCAGAATTACCATTGTCATAGAACAACAATTTCAAACAATGAATATGAAACTTAATTTTACAAGGAATTCTTGATTTTCAGGCATCTCTTCAGTAGAAATCATTTACAATGGATTGTTTACAGTAAAAATCTATGGCAATGGATTATTTACAGTAAAATAAAAATTAACAATGGATTATTTACATTAAAAATAATTGGCAATGGATTATTTACAGTAAAAATCATTGACAATGTATTATTTATAGAAAAAATCATTGCCGATTGATTGTTTACATTGAAAATCATTGATAATTGATTATTTACAGTAAAAGATTAATGGGAATGGATTATTTACAGTAAAAATCATTGACAATATATTATTTATAGAAAAAATCATTGACAATCGATTGTTTACAGTAAAAATCATTGCCAATGGATTATTTACAATAAAAATCATTGCCAATGGATTATTTACATTGAAAATCATTGCCAATGGATTATTTACAACAAAAACCATTGTCAATGAATTATTTACAAGAAAAGCCATTGCCAATGGATTATTTACAATAAAAATCATTGCCAATGGATTATTTACAGTAAAATCATTGACAATGGATTGTTTACAGTAAAAATCTTTGTCAATATTTTTTCCCTATAATAAAAATCATTGATAATGCAACAGGAAATTGTTTCTGTAACACATGTGAATTTTTAATGTCTACTAATCTCTTTTCCTGCACTCTGAACACAATGTCAAGACTGAGTGCTAAAAAATCTGTTCAAATAGATTTTAAATCCAATAATTCCAAATATTGCTATTTAATCATGATTTGCTTTTTCCAAAATAAGACAATAATTGACCATTAGAAATATGCATGGTTGGGAACCCACATAGACATCATTGCATGCCAAGAACACATTTTCATTGCAAAGTAGGAAAAAAATGATTTATTCAATTTTTGACTGTTCATGTTCATCAATTTGACCTGGTAAAACATTTTTAGTAAGTGCACAAGTTGGTTCAAGAGAAATTGAATCTTGAATCAGAAAAGCAATAATAAAATATGTATATATCTGTAAAAGAAATTAATTGTAGTGCACTTTTATATGTGGGAAAATGAAATGAAATCAATAAATAAAATAATAATTATTATTATTATTATTATTATTATTAATAATAATAATAATAATAATTTATGGGGAAATGAAATAAAATCAATAAATAAAATAGTAATGATTAATAATAATAATAATAATAATAATAATAATAATAATAATAATGATTTATGCGGGGAAATGAAATAAAATCAATAAATAAAGCAATAACAATGATTCATAAAATAATAATAATAATGATTAATAATGATTTATTTGGGAAAATTAAATAATCTCTCAATAAAATAATGATTAATAATAATGTCTCATAATGATTTATGTAAGAGAATGAAATAAACTTAATAAAATAATTATTCATAATAATAATGATCAATAATAATGATTTATGTGGGAAACTGAAATAAAAAATCATTAAATAAAACTAATAATGATTCATGATAATAATTATTAGTAATTATTAGTAATGATTTTATAATGATTAATGGAATAAAATCAATGAATTAAATAATAATAAGGGTTTAGTTTGAAATTCCAATCACCTGAAGAAGACTGAAGTGTACAATGTCTGAAATGTTGTGAAAATGGCAGTGAAGACATGGATAACAGTTTGAATAATGTAAATAATCATAATACCTCATCTCAGAGATATAGACAGATATCCCACTAACTTGTGAATGCCATGATGGTTAAATCACCAGGTCCTGGTCTGAAAAATTCATCAAGTCCTGTTTGACATTGTTATTGAAGAAAACTCTTTGCAGACTGAAAAAGGTAATAATCTGAAGAATCTAAATGAGGAGAATATTATGGGTGTAGTAGAACTTCCCAACCAAGCTCTTGAATAGCATTTTTGGACAAAGTAATGTTGTATTTGAGAAGCCGGTGTCAAAAATGCTCATTTTTGCCTACTTGGCACTCCATTGTCATATGCCTGAAGAGTTAAAATTCAATCAATTTTCAAAAACGATAACCAAAACTTGTAGAGAAAGAATCAAAAGCACATAAAACATTAGGGTAAAATATTTTGTGTATTAAATAACACTGGAAAAAATGAATTAATCTGACAACTCAATACATATATACTAAAAATCAATTGCAACACATTTTCTATAATTCATTTGCTATATATTTCTTAAAGAAAATAATTATTAATGCTTTCTATGGTAAAAAAATAAAGAATAAACCTGTTGTGACACTCAAATTTGCATCCCTTTTCTTTGAGGTTTGTTTTAATGCAATAGCTGCCTTACTGCTTAGACTACAGGGACTTACATATGGGAATCATTAAGATTTAACCATACAGCCATTGCTTATCTTTACATGCCACCAGGGGTGATTAAGAATGACTATATAGTGAGATCAGACATCTGTGTTGCATAGTGGTAATTAGCATGAAAATGTGATTTGTGTGTCTAGATGAAATTCCAACCAAGGCTGTTCACTTTCACTCAAATACTCTTGAAAAGGTATGAATCTGTCTTTTCTCTATCCCACTAGGGTTTAATGGTATGGTGTCTAGCCTGGGTTGGCAAGTAGTCTAAGAGAACAACTCTGAATTCAAAACAAAGGGTGGAAAACTGCTAAGAGCCAAACAAGATAGAAAGTTTTGAAGGGAGAATGATTGTTGATGTCTTGAAAGGACACAACACAGAGAAGAAGAATATTGAATTCAGACTTAATTTATTTGAATCTATAAGCATTTTCTTGATTTGGGAAGTGGGTATATATTGGTTGTTTATATTTAGGTCTAGAAGAAGCATTTATTTGGTTCAGGTGATAGGTAAACATTAGTCATTTATATATGAGTCTATAAGCATTTATTTGGTTTAGGTGATAGGTAAACATTGGTCATTTATATATGAGTCTATAAGCATTTATTTGATTCAGGTGATAGGTAAATATTTATTACTAGCAGTAGAGCCCGGCATTGCCTGGGGATGTAACAGTAAGAGATAGATCAAGTATTGACCATCATAAAGACTGAAAAATAAAATTGACAAAGATTATTGTTTAAGGTTGACGGACACGCATGTCTTAATTAGTTTTTGTTTTTTTTTGTTTTTTATGAATTGGTCAAACCCAAACTCAAACAAAAACATTGTTTTCAATCGTTATGAGTCTACCGATTGAATAGAATTTTATTATAAACAATTGTCTTGTAAATGGAATTTTTAAAGCATTCTGAATGTAAAAATAAAGAAAAAAGTGTGCAAGACAATAAGAAACACTACCTGCCAAAAAAAAGTGAAGTTTTGTTGAAATCGGTTGAAAAATGTAGGAAATCCAATTCCATATATAAATGAACACACACACACACACACACACAAACAACCAACCTGAGTTTTATAATAAGTATAACTCCATATGAGTTGTCCCCCTTTCATTCTCGCAATGCCTCTTAATCGTGTTTTCAAATTTATTTCATGCAAAAACAATTGTGTTTTTCCAATTTTTGGCACAGAACAATCACAAGGTAATTTTACGTAGTCCTGTGAAGTTTTGTTGAAATCGGTTGAAAAATGTAGGAAATCCGATCCAATATATAAACGAACAGACACACACACACACACACACAACCTGGGTTTTATAATAAGTATGATTTATATATGAGTCTATAAGCATTTATTTGGTTCAGGTGATAGGTAAACATTGGTCATTTATCTATGAGTCTATAAGCATTTATTTGGTTCAGGTGATAGGTAAATATTGGTCATTTATATAAGAGTCTATAAGCATTTATTTGGTTCAGGGATAGCTGAGTATTGGTCATTTATATTTGACCTTGGTTTTGAGAGTTGTCTTATCCTTCCACAGGGGATGCAGTTGGTATATTCTAAGTTTTACTGTGTTATAGTGGAACATACCTATTCTATAGTCAATAGACTCTCTCACCTATAATAAGTAGGAGTAGTAGCAGTCGCCGAGTTGCTCTGTGAGTGGGTCAGTCAGTCGATGTTGGACGACCATTAGTCGGATATTAAAGTATCAGCCACTACAACTAGATTGCTGCGTCATTAACTATTATATCAAGTTCCTAACGTTTTGTACGTCAAACATATTGTAGGACCGACTTAGTACAAATACAAGCCTCCACTGTGAAACCACTACATAACATACTGACAGAGCCCAATGTTTGTTTGAGTGACTGTGATAAAAAGTAACTGAAATTAAGATGAAATATACAAGTGTATTAAAAATTAATAATAGTTAAAGTAATATTTGTTGAAACATTAATAAACATTTTTCCAGTGTTGTGTTCTTTACATCATAATTTCTTTTCCTTTTTAGATTTTATAAAATTTGCCTCAGCTGAAAGAAATGAGTGCAAATCTTGATGATTTTACAAGATATCTGGAGAAAACAGCCCTCCAAGATGCTGTATGCACAGCTTTCGAAAATCTGCTGTCTTCAAATGACCTGCCATATAATCCTTACCCACAACTAGTACAACATTTCCGAGGAAATATAGAAAGGTAAAGCCGGTTTATAAATTTCTGAGAGTTTTGTTGTTCTATAAATTAAAATGACTATTATCCTCATATTTACATGCCTTGCTTATATATATATATATATATATATATATATATATATATATATATATATATATATATATATATATAAAATGTGTATGTACATAAATATATGCAATTTTTATGTATATTATTTATATATTATATATACACAATATTTATTGGAAAGCATTCATATCAGTGATAGAGATAACATTTTTAGTTGGAATGATGTGAGTTTGTGACCTTTAGTTTCATGCTCTCTGTGATTGTTAGACAAAATTTTTGACTGATGATCACAGAGAACATGAAATCCAGGGTCACAAACTCACATCAATCCAACTAAATATATATATATATATATATATAGTGCTCAATATCAGATATAGAGTGTTGGGCACCTCGAGGCAGTGTAATGGCTAGCAAGCTTGGCTCGCGAGAACAATTACGACTGAGTAGTGAGTTCGATCATCACTGGGTGCCCCCTAATTTCAGCCTTGTGCCACATCTAAGCTACGCTTGGAAAATCGCTATCAGATATAGAGCGTATGTAAGTAAAAAAAGTGAACATTGAAGTCAAAACTCAGAGGCAACAGCCTGTTTCATGATGTTGACTGTATATACCATCCATCTCTTTCTGAATTTTCTGCACTTTCCTCAGATTGACACACAAACACTCTGAAACGTTCGTATTGGAGCTTTCAGTGCAAATGCCAAGCAGTACAGCATGCCGTTTACAAATTTCTGGTGGAGTGAATTGTAATAGTGCTCTTATTATCACAGATGGTGCTCAACTGACCCTGTATATTGTGAAGTCAACAAAATCAAAAACAAACAATGCACATATGCGAAATTAAAAATATGAAATGGCAACAATTTACCCATCACACCCTATATATATATATATATATATATATAAAAAGATAAAAGGAAAACTCATCTGACGTGCAAGGATTTTAATTTTGTAACAAGTATTTATATGCAAGAGCAAAAATGTTATTGCTTTAACAAAATGTTTAAATTTAAGAATACTCATAAATATTCATGAGGTTAGCAGAAAAGTCAGGCACTGTCAGGCAAACTCAGATAAGTCTGCGAACCTGATAGATATTTGGGAGTATTCCTAAACTCCTAAGTTTTGAAAAACCAATAACATTTTGGCTCTTGCATACAAATACTTGTTACAAAATAAAATCCTTATTTTTGCCTTGATAAACATGTTGGCTAAGATAAGTTTTTCTTTTTTGTTTTTATTCATTCATATATATATATATATATATATATATATATATATATATATATATATATATATATATATATAATTATTTTTTATAAAAAAAAAATTATAACATAAGTATGTTATAAAATCACTACAAAAATAGCCATTTTGTTTCAACACACTCTGTGTCTTATCAAGTGATGATGTTGAAAATATTTTATAACATACTTATGTTATAATTTTTTTTTTTATAAAAAATAATTATATCTGCTCTACTTTGTATTGAGCACACTTTTAAGAATAGTAATTGTTGGTTATTGGAATTCATTCCGTATATACCAATTATATACTTACATATATATATATATATATATATATATATATATATATATATACATACACAAGCATATGATTGGTGTATTGGTTATTTCAGCTCATGTGACAGCGTTTCCCCTTACCAGGGGTGGTTAATTAATTTGAACCTTTTAAAACCTTTATTCTACAATCTACATTCAACATCATCACTTGATAAGACACCAGAGGTGTTGAAACAAAATAGCTATTTTGTAGTGATTTTTAAAGATATTTATGTTATAATTTTTAAATAAATAATTTTATATATATATATATATATATATATATATATATATATATATATATATATATATATTTATACAGAGAGAGAGATTGGAAAGAAAAATTGGAAGTTGATGCCTACAATCATGAGTGTTTATACTAGGAATGATAATAATACTAGAAGCAACTAAAGAAGGGAGGCAACTTGGTAGTGTATTATCGTGAAATTTCTGCCATTTGGGAACAAGGAACAAGTGTGATACGAGGGTTATATATATATATATATATATATACTGGAAAGAGAAATTGGAAGTTGATGCCTACTAAAAGCAACTAAAAAAGGGAGGCAACTTGGTTGTGTATTATCGTGAAATTTCTGACATTTGGAAACAAGCAACAAGTGTGATATGAGGGTTAACAATGTAAACAGGACAGTGAAGGAAACAAATGACAAACGTTTGATGCTTATCGAAATAAGAAAGAGAAACTTTATTTATAATATAAACAACAGTTATAGGTAGACAATAAAGAATAATACATGAATTGCACTAATTTTAAGAGAATATTCTCAGCCATTTCACATCAAATATATAATAAAGTTATTTTCATCTTAGCTGTTGTATTATTTTTATAAAAGTTTCATATGACCAAATAAGTGTCTTAATAACAGCTTTTAAATTTAATTTAACCCTTTAAAATCTTGGATTACTCTGCTGCATATTTAGAATAAAAGAAAATTTTGTTTCACAATCAGCATTCTTCATGAAGAGATATTTCACTTCGTTCAGTGTTTTTCATTGTCATGGAAAAAATCACTTCTGTCGATGTTGGAACCTTCTTGAGTTGAGGAATAAAGGGAAGATAACATACATCACTCTCTTTTCTGCCTAAAGTCACTCATCAAGGCCCATTGGCCAATTCCAAAAAACTTGTTGAAAGGCGCAAACTTGCTCTTTTATGAGCATCTCTAAGGTGTGGTTACACTCCAATGAGTCAATTTGCATACACACAAGAAGACTCTATATGGGCCAAATAAATAAATAAGTTACCTTTTCTTTCCTTTTTCTGCTATTATACAAAAAAATCAACACAAAATCAAATGATAAAAACATTGGCAATAAAATATCCATTAAACTAGCAAGTAACATGTCTGATAAAATTTTGACATTTGTATATATTATTTTTAACTTTAAAATAAAATACAGCATATTTACAAAATAAGTGTATATACAAAAATATAACAATGTTTATTTTTATTATTTTAATTTTAATTTCCAACATATATATATATATATAATGGACTCTCCTATCGTGAATGAATGATAAATGAGAGTCAGCAGTGGATGGGGCATTTCATTTTATACCTATGCATGCTAGCAGGGGCTGTTGTGGAGAAAATCAGGTAAGGGAAAGACATATTTCATTTGTGCTTTCTTAAGTGTGATACTAGCCCAGTCTTGCTGTGGGCGACAAAGCCACACTAACAGACGAAATTTGTTAAAGCAGGATTTTGATGGCGACTCTGCTTCAGAGCTTGACGAAGCTGATCACAGTGCTTCAGTCTACTGTCTTCAAAACCCTTTAACTTAATGAAACATGCCTTACGCAACCCCTTTCAGTTTGATGCTTGGGCTTTTCAGGTTTTCAGATCATAGTTAAAACGCCTCAAGTTGTCTTTCAATTTGTCTTTGTAGTGTAAGAGTGGACGTCCAACTGAACAATTGGAGTTTGGTATTTGTCCATACAGCCCCATTTTTTGGAAGCCTATGCTCATCCATTCTCGCAACATGACCACCTGACCTAAGTTGTATCTTTGCTAGAATGGTTTCAGTGCCTGTGATATTGTTACATTTCTTCAGTATTGCACTATTCTTGACCCTCTCATCCCATTTTATATCACATATGACACAAAGTTATATATATATATATATATATATATATATATATATATATATGTATGCATGACATTTTTGTACTATTTTACTAAAGGCTCAAAATTTATCTTTTTTTTCTGTTTTTTAGATTTACTCCAGTTAATCAGGATAAAATCTCAGCAATTTTAGGTAAGAGAAAAATTCAGTTCTACAAATTTGGTTTCTCACATATGATTCCTTTTTTAATCATTTCCTTCCAAGCAAGGCAATAAAGTCACTAAGATGCAAGTAATTACTGAGGGTGAAAGAAACTGAGAAAACATTGAGTAGAAATGGCAATAAAAAAACAAACAGACAGAAGATGACAATGCATAGAGACTTAAAATTAATTTGCATAATGTATTTTCTGCCACATCTGGTCTGGTGCTTCTGCTTTGAATCTAGAGATTCTTGACAAAATCCAAAGAACAATCTGCAATATTATCAGTCTTGACCTGACATCTCAGCTTCAGTCACTTTGTCACCACCATAACATAATTTCTCTTTCCCTTTGCCAAGACGCAACAGGTTACTGTGTGTGAAAGAATATGAAAATGTGAAAAAAAGCATCATGAAGGAACTAGAACAATAATTAAGAAGTCAGTAGATAATGATTAATATTATATTTAAAGTTTTAAAGATCAAAGTTAACTGGAAAACAAGAAACTAGAAGAGAGTTCCACAAGTGTGAAGTGTGAGAGAAGAAACTGTTAACATAGAACTTATGGTTATATTTAGCAATTTTAACAGTAAAATGATGAGACCTAGCTGCCAACCATGCTTAAATTTGTGAAGTCACGCTACGAAAGAGGAAAGTCATCAGCACAACAAGAAAAAAAAATACAATCTTCAAAAATTTAATTGCAGCACCAATTGATAGCTTCTGTCATCCTGAATCCTATTCTTTTATTATCCTTTCTCCTCACTAAAATCTTCTCATTCTCTTTCACTCCCAGTAACCCTTTGAGTCTTAGTGGCATTATTGCCATCTTCTGTCTTCCTGAAACCTGTTCATTTATTATCCTTTCTCCTCACTAAAGTTTTCTGATTCCCTTTCACTCCCAGTAACCCTTTGCTTCTTAGTTGCATTATTCTTGTATTTGGGATGAAATGGTTAAAAAATATTTATAGAAAATGTACAGGGAAGCTATGTTATATTGCTACGAAAGTGACTAAAGCTGAGATGACAGATCAATACTGATCTTGGACAAATAGAAAGAAACTTTGAAATTTGTTAAATTTCATTCTTAATTTTTATTGAACTGAAATAACTCATTATTTGCAATTTAAGAATAGAACATAACAGTTTCTCTTAAGAATTCAAAAGAATCTGCTACCGTCTGTGATTTTGAGATTAATCATTATCATTTATTTAAAAACCGAATAGATTTACCAAAGATCAGCGTATGGTCTTAAGCAGATTACACTGGTCAACATGATTTTTGGTGCCAAGAAAAAAAAACCACATTTTTTAGCTAATTTGTTGGTGCTGATTTCGAAAATAACCTTAGTTTTTCATGGTTAGCTACTGCTTTTGCTGAACTGAAATGGCTCATTTTTTGGAAAAAAATATCAATTTATAATCTTGGCTGATTGCAGAATTTAGTAAAGGTCATAAAAACCTATCAATATTCAGTAGGCCAAGCAATTTATGTCAGCCACCTGAAATAAACTATTTTTATAAGAAAAAGTGTTTTTGAGTCAGAAATTTTAATCAGCAAAATTCAAATTAATTGATAAACTTTATCAATAATAAACTTTAGTAAACCTGATAATTAAGGTGACATAAAAAAAATGAAACCCTAAAATCTTCTGTTTAATAAATTTATCCCATCAATTTTATCCCTTCATAATGGAAGGAAACCAAGCACATTGAGAGCATTTTGTTTTCACATTTGGAAAGAAACTCCAACTAAAGACATCCCAATTGAATGCACCTATTCCACTGTACATGATACTGTTGGAGTATCAAAAGGGACTTAAATAACATTGAACATAGACAATCAAGAAAAATTTTTTAACCATAGTTATGTTCATGAGGATTTTATTTCTGTTGTTAGTTTATTAAATGATTTGATAAAAATACTTGTTCGTCTTGGTAAATTCAATCATGTTATTTTTAAAGACTTAAGGTCTGATTGTTATTGCAAAATAGTATTTCCCAATAAGCAGACCAATATCTGTCAGTTTAAATATGAATTGAGAGGTTTATATATATTTTATTTTGAGAAATATTGCCATCAGTCAATATAATAAAAACAGAAAACAAATGAAAAAAATGTTTTTTTCCAAAAATGAGGCATTTCTGTACAGCAAAAACAGTAGCTCACCAAGAAAAGGTAAGGTCATTTTCAGATTCAGCGCCCTCAAGTTAGCTAAAAAAGATGTTTGATGTCTTGACACCATTTCAAAAATTTTTTCTTGTTGACCAGTGTTATCATTTATTTGAAAGCTGAATAGATTGGCCAAAGAGTTGTGCTCATGATAAAAGTAACAAAGAGAATGAGTTTGATAGTCTGAACAACTGTTGAAATTATAATAACTTGCCCCCAATCCAAATTACTGACAGTTGAGTCACATTGGGGTTATCAACATGGAGAGTGAAACTGGTAGATATGGTAGATAAGTTCATATCTCCACAGGTAGGTAGGTTTACACTTAAATATGTAGGTACTGTTATAATCTTCCTAAAACCAAATCTTCTCCTGATTCATGTTATACAAATTTCTACCACTGGCTGGATGTGAATGCTCCGAAACGCAAGACTGAACTAAAAATTTTGTCAATTGTGCACCGGCTCTGCAAAAATTTTGTCAATTGTGCACCGGTTCTATTTTACTTACACATTCAAAGAAAAATACAATCCAGAATTTCCACCCAGTAGCACCCAATTCTGCCTAAAGAAACAAAATTAAAAATTGGAACCATTCTGAGCCTAAGAAAAGGACTTCTGAAGATGTCTTTTTGATGGGCTTTTATGCCCATCAAAGAGACATCTTCAGCAGTCAGTTGGCACAACACCCAATCAGAACATAACCTCCCATCTCCAAAGACAACTCACCAAAGGCCGTCGCTGCAGTAAGTCACAGCTAACCCCTCTCCCTATCCCCCCTCCTACCGTATGCCTCTATGGATGACATTTACAATTCCACTTATCTCTTTCTTTCAACACAAGACATTTACACCAATTTACCATTTGTTGTATTTTATGTTAATACAATTGTTTTTTAAACCTCTTTCAATTCTTCTTTGTTCTGCCACCATACACTTAATATAACAAAATCTATCCTTATCTTCTTCATCCTTAGAAAAATCTTAATGGCTGATAGAAATACATATTTTTTCATATGGAATAACAATAATTCCAAAATGTTTTCTATTAGGTTTATGCCAGGGTGGACTGCTTGATTTACTCACACACTCAAAGAAAAAATAAGCAATAAAATCCAGAATTTCCACCCAATAGCACCCACTCTCACCTAAAGAAACAAAATAAAAACCTGGGTCAATTTGAGCCTAAGAAAAGACATAAAAGCCTATCAAAGGGGACATTTTCGGCATTTGGATGGCATTTGGGCCAGGGTTCACAGACTTCATCAGAAAGCAACTTCCCATTTCCAAAAGACAACTCACCAAAGGCCGTTGCTGCAGTAAGTCACAACTCACCTTCCCCTCCTACTGTATGCCTCTGCGGAAACTTTTACAATTCTACTTATCTCTTTCTTTCAACACAAGATATTTACACCAATTTACCATTTGTTGTATTTTTATGTTAATACAATTGTTTATTTCTTAAACGTACATCATTTCTTCTTTGTTCTGCCACCATACGTTTCATATAACAGTATGTCATGCTCATATCTCTATAAGTTTCTCCTTTCATTGTGAACATTTCCACACTTTGTTACAAAAAACAATTTTTCTAAATTGTAAGCATGTAGGTTCAAAAACAATTTAACGTTAGCCTGGTACTGATTAGGGAACAGGTGAGTTTAACTTTATTCTTTTTTTTAATCATTTCACCCCAAGCAAAACAATAAAGCTACTAAGATGTAAGGGTTATTGAATGTTAGAGAATATGAGAAAAAAAAGACACTATTAAGGAGCATGTGGTTAGGATGTTTACATACTCCTATGAGACATCTGTTTGAATCTCAGTAGGGTTGACTTTTTGATATTATTGGCCTGGGAGGGCAATCCTAGCATGCAGCCTTGCAGGAAACTATACTATGGATTGGTCCAATCTTTGTGAGGGGAAACTGGTAGACAAAACTGTTCAGAAGCCATTGATGGTTGTGCAAGCACAAAGTCAGTAGTCATTGAGATCGAGCGATTGAGTGTACTAGCCTTGTTCAAACTGTCTATCATGCCAGATTATGTGCTCTCTCCCAGAAACTGTAACTACGGTCTGCTCATCACAGTTGCAATATAAACTACAGCTTGACTCTGTAAGTGTTGAAGGAGCTAACCATCCTAACAGATGAGTGTACTTTGAAATGAGTAGCTATTCATAGGTTGTTACAGTAGATAGGTCCATACCTCCAAATGTTGGTATGATAGGTAGGTTCATACTTCTATAGGTAGATCTGTACCATTAAAGGATCTTGGGATAATTTATGAAAGCAGAGTCAATTTGCTTTAGCATGAGAGGAATATTGGGAGTATAACATATATTTGAATTTCAAAGATAAATACCAAATATTAATGGATCTATAGGCAGTAAGATGAAGAAGTTAGCCAACCTGTCAGATTGATGTACTTGGAAACTAGTAGCCAGCTCTTTTATAGGGACAGTAGATAGGCCCATACTTCCAAAGGTAGATAGAATAGATCTATACCTCCATATGCTGGTATGATAGGTAGGTTCATACCTCCATTGGTAGATCTGAGCCATTAATATATCTTCAAATAATTTATGAAAAATATTTTTTCTGGGTGAGAGGAATATTGGATGTATACAAAAGTTGGAAAGTGCGACACTGATATTCAAAGTTGTATAGGCACAGTAAAAGATGCCTTTCAAAAGCTAAGCAAAGTACTAGAAACAGAAAAATTTTGTTAGAAACAAAGAAAAGAGTACTGACACTTTCTTCAAAGATGAAGAAGAAACTTGAAGCAACAGAAATGTGATTCTACAGAAGGATGCTGAGGATACCATGGACCGAATATATGAGCATTGACAAAGTTTTAGAGAAAATGAAAACAAAAAGGAAGCATACTTAACATGAGGAAGAGATAGTCAAAATTTCTGGAGCACATAACGAGAAAAGATGGCTTGGAAAATTTGATACTCACAGGATAGATTTATAACAAGAGGGAAATAACACATAACCTACCTAGTGAACTTAAGTAAATGAAAAGCAGAACAAGAGAGATAAAAAGACAAAATTTTGTAAGAGCTATAAAGGACAGGAAATTGTGGAGAGCCATGATAATCAATGTCTTTAATCGACATGCTACATAGAAGAATATATATTTGAATTTAAAAGGTTGATATCAAACATTAATAGGTCGACAGTCAGTAAGATGATATTTGAGGGTTAATGTATTTTTAATGGAACCATGACTTATACGTTACCTACAAAAGGTGGGTAAGTGTTTACCTGGACTACACACTAAGGCAGGGTGTGACACAAGGTCAGTTTTTTTTATGTGGAAGCCCATACATATACAGAGTGCAATAGGTAAATTGTCGCCAATTTTATATTTTTAATTTTGCACATGTTTATTATTTATTTTTGATTTTGTCAACTGCACAGTATAGTACAGTCAGTTGGGCACCATCTGTGAGAAAAAGAGCACCATGACGCAATTTACTCTGCCAAAAATTTGGAAACAGAATGCTTGGCATTTGCACCAGAAGCTCTAACACAAACATTTCACAGTGTTTGGATGTCAACCTGAGGACAGTGCAGAGGATTCAAAAAGAGTTGGATGAGTCTAATGGTGATTATGAAGGTACGGCAGCTTGGAAAACTCACTCTGATCATTCTGATAAGGAAAGGACTTCCAAATGTGTTGGTGAGAGCCTTGGACTCAACACAAAGACCTACATCAAGTGCCTTGAGGAGAGAGCGCTGCCCTGTGTAAAGAAGGGTGGCTTATGGAAGACCCTGTGTCTGGCAGCAGGACTCTCCACCATGTCACACAAGCAGGAGACTCCAATCATGGATGTCGGATAATTTCTGTGACCACATCACCCTTTACAACTGGCCACCTAACTATCCAGACTGCAACCCAATTCATTATTATGTGCGGGGCGCAGTTGAGTGAGAGACCAACAAAACTCCTTGTAATATCAAAGATGAACTGAAGGCAAGGATTATGGCTGCATTCACCAACTTAAACAAGGAGACCATCCAGAAGAGTTGCAGGAGATTCTGAAGTCATCTGGAGGCTGTAGTTGAAACCATGGTGATTTTTATTGAATAAATTTACTCTTTAGTATTTCAAGATATGTTTGTGTAGTTTTGTTAAAGGTATCTCTTAAAATGAGATGTCAGTGTTATTTTCATTTTTTTTTTTGCATAATTTAGACGACAATTTATCCAACGCACCCTGTATATCTGTTAAAATGAGATGTCAGTGTTATTTTCATTTTTGCATAATTTAGACGACAATTTATCCAACGCACCCTGTATATCTGTTAAAATGAGATGTCAGTTATTTTCATTTTTTGTGTAATTTAGACGACAATTTATCCATCGCACCCTGTATATCTGTTAAAATGGGGTTATTTTCATTTTTGCATAATTTAGACGACAATTTATCCATCGCACACGGTATTCTGTTAAAATGAGATATTTTCATTTTTGCATAATTTAGACGACAGTTTATCCATCGCACCTTGTATATCTGTTAAAATGAGGTCAGTTATTTTCATTTTTGTGTAATGTAGACGACAATTTATCCATCGCACCCTGTATATAAAATGAGGTGTTATTTTCATTTTTTTGCATAATTTAGATGACAATTTATCCATCGCACCCTGTATATCTGTTAAAATGAGATGTCAGTTATTTTCATTTTTGTGTAATTTAGGACGAAAATTTATCCATCGCACCCTGTATATCTGTTAAAATGAGATGTCAGTTATTTTCATTTTTGTGTAATTTAGATGACAATTTATTCATCGCACCCGGTATATATGCACATAGACAAAAGACATATACATTTTTGCCTTGTTTATGTAACCACTATCACACTGACATCAATATTACACCAACCTCACCTCTTTTAGTGCAATGAGGAAGGTAATGCCATAGTGTTGTAATCTCTGGGACTGGGTGCCATCTGCCATCGAAAATAAGGAAAAAGGTTTACTCTATTTCAGCCAAAAGTTAATTCCTGTGCCAGATGAAATGAACTGATGCATATTCATTTGTCTCCTTTCAGTGAATACAGTGACACCTACTTCTGTTCCTTACCTGTATACCATACAGGGTTATCAAAAAGTATGGGGTATCCCCAACATTCTGGTAGCCATAGACAAATCCATCTTGCTAAACTTTCGATGGTTGCTGGACAGCATTCTTCCATCCCCAAATTCTCTCTGCATATGTGATGACTATTCAGTAAGTAAATTAAACTTTTTTTTTCTCTGTGTCCTGGGTAAGACGATAAACTACATCAATGTCCTGGGTAAGAAGGTAAACTATATCTGACAGCAAGGCCACTGATCCTTTTTGATTTTGAGGAGCATGGAACCACCTTTTAACTGCTGGTGTTCCCACGTCCTGGGGTGGTAGCACCTGTTAGGGTTCCAGCTATTGGCAAATACTAAACTGGGGTCAAAACACTATGAAAGTGTATAAATAGGTTTTAATACCAGCAATATATTTTTGTAAAAAATTATTACTAGCAATGACTTTTTGAATAAAAAATTATTACCAGCAATACATTATTACCAGTAATACATTTCTGAAAAAAAAATATTACTAGCAATACATTTTTGAAGAAAATAAAATATTACCAGCAATATATTTTTGAAAAAAAAATATTATCAGCATTAAAAATCTTGTCGGTATTAAATAACCCATTGAGGTTGATATCCTGTAAAACAAAGCAAACTTTTTTCTCTTTTTTAAACAATATCAAAAATAGTCATGCAATTATTTACTTACATAGTGTAAATTTTTCATAATTGCTCAATTCTTTTCATTCATAATCCAACTGTCTTTTGTTTTTATCATTTCATGACAATCAAGGTAATAAAGCCACCAAGACACAAGATGTGACTGAGTGTGAAAGAATGAGAAAAAGAAAAACATTTTTAAGGAAGGAGAACAATAAAAAAAAAACAGGAATGAATAAGACAGAAGATAATGATTGACATTGCATTTAAATTTTTGAAGATCAAAGTTGACTAGGAAGCAGGAAGAGAGTTCCACAAGTGAGAAGTGCAAGAGAAAAAACTGTTAGCATAAAACATAGTCACATCCAGCAATTTCAAATGTAAAATGTTGAGACCTAGCTGTCAATCTAGTACTGCACTTAAATTCATAAAATTGAGGTACCAAAGAAGGAAAAACATTAGAACAATAACCATGAAAATATTTATAGAAAAGTTACAAAGCTACATTACAGTAGTGGGAAAGTGACTGTAACCGAGATGTCAGGTCAGGACTGATAACATTGCAGATTCTTTGGATTTTATCAAGAATCTCTAAACATATAGCAGGAGCACCAGACCAGATGTGCCAGCAATATTGAATCCATGGATGAATGATAGACTTATAAATATATAAGATAGATTCTAGCAAAAAATAAATTGTATAGCATGATATAGGGAACCATCTATCCTAGCAGCGGACTTAGCAATTAATTCAATATAATCTTTCTAGTTTATATCAGCAGAAAATGTTAGCCTGGGAAGGTGTGGGGTCACTCACATTATACCAGAAGGGATTCAAATGATGTGGGGTCACTGACATAATACCAGCAGGAATAGCCTCATGTTCACAGGAATAAAAATATAACTAAATGAATGTTAAATTGTAAATTAAAATCATATAATTTTATTTATTTCTGTGTATTGGTCTGTGTTTATTTTAGCTATATGAGTTTTAAGGTTACACATAATAGAGGAAGAACGTCACTTTGTCTTATGACAAGCAAGATGCTAAGGAGAAAAGATGGATGTCTTGACCCTTTGAAGGTCCATAGTGAAAAGATTGAGTTTGGTTTTTTTTTTGGTGCAAAGTATCCATTTTCAGGTTGGAAAAATTTCTGGGAAAACTTACTTTTAGTATTTTATTATTTATTTTATTTTAAGCAAAATTTTAATGTTATGATATTTTTATTATTATTATTTTTATATTTTTATTTATTAATAATAATGTTCCTATAAAGATGCAGAGATCACTCTGCCAGAGATTAGCATCTTATATTTTTTTTTAAGAAACATTTAAAGAAGTTTCACATTTAATAAAAGAATGCTAAATGAATGAATGAATAGTAAAAAGTTGCAGTTAAATAACTAGTTTGCATTAAATTACAAAGCTTTAACACAGGGGTTCCCAAACATTTTTTTCTCTGGGCCATTTCAGAATGAAAATTTGCTTGTACCTCAGCAAAGGGAAGACCTGAGGAAAAGGCACAAGCAGCTCTATGACAAAAAACTCCAGAGAGAGGCTTAAAGGGAGATAACCACAAATTTGAAGTCAGAACATTATCATACTTATTATAAAACCCAGATTGTGTGTGTGTGTGTGTGTGTGTGTGTGTGTGTGTGTGTGTGTGTGTGTGTGTGTGTGTGTGTGTATCTGTTTGTTTATATATTGGATCGGATTTCCTACATTTTTCAACCGATTTCAACTAAACTTCACAGGACTACGTAAAATTACCTTGCGGTGGTTCTGACAGCGCCAAAAATTGGAAAAATACAATTGTTTTTGCATTAAATCAATTTGAAAACACGATTAAGAGGCATCACTATCGCAAGAATGAAAGGGGGACAACTCATATCAAATTATACTTATAAAACCCAGGTTGTTTGTTTGTTTGTGTGTGTGTGTGTGTGTGTGTTCATTTATATATGGGATCGGATTTCCTACATTTTTCAACCGATTTCAACAAAACTTCACTTTTTTTTTGGCAGGTAGTGTTTCTTATTGTCTTGCACACTTTTTTCTTTATTTTTACATTCAGAATGCTTTAAAAATTCCATTTACAAGACAATTGTATATAATAAAATTCTATTCAATTGGTAGACTCATAACGATTGGAAACAAAACAAAAAAAACTAATTAAGACATGCATGTCCGTCAACCTTAAACAATAATCTTTGTCAATTTTATTTTTCAGTCTTTATGATGGTCGATACTTGATCTATCTCTTACTGTTACATCCCCAGGCAATGCCAGGCTCTACTGCTAGTCATTGATAATTCTCTCCTCTAATTTGTTACTATATTCTTAATACTTGGTATAATGCTAAAATATCACAATGATGAAATTGGTCAATAATTATTTCTATTTATACTGTGTCTCATGCATGCAATTACAAGCAATCCATAATATCTTAAATTTTGAAATCATATTTATTTTTGGCATATGAACTTTTTGAAACTGTTTCTAAATCTTTGATTGTCTCTTGATAAAAGCTTTAACACAGGGGTTCCCAAACATTTTTTTTCTCTGGGCCATTGCAGAATGAAAATTTGCTTGTACCTCGCCAAAGGGAAGAACCGGGGGGGAAAAGGCACATCTCTTGATAATTCCACTTCACCTCTTTTGCCACCACTATGAGACTTACTGCACCATTTGGGACCCATTGCCTTAACAAATGGAATGTTTTTTGTTCTTTTTAAAGAATGGCCAATCTTTTGGATAAACCAAAAAGTAATATATCTGTCTATGTTTGTGGAAAGAAATATAAAGGGGAGACAGGCTGCCCCCTTAAGGTAAGGCTTCAAGAACACCAAAAAGCTGTAACCAGAGGGGAACTGGAAAAATCAGGTGTGGCTGACCACATATGGAGAGAAAAGGGAGATCACCGCCCTCTGTGAGATCAGGCTGAAATCATAGACAAAGAACATCATTGGAAAATTCGTAAACTTAAAGAATCAGTATATATGTGTGATAACTAGGCCACAAAAATCTCCTGAGCAGACCAAGCATAGAAATGAATACAATATGGTAACCAGTAATAAGGAGTGCCAGAGAAAAGCAATAAAAACAAAAATTGCAATTTTTTTCTGGTAAAAAAAAAAAAAATGCAATAACACCAGCAAAAGTTACAATATGAGCACTGGTAAAAATGGTTGCTGAAGACATTAGATTTATAAGTCCCAGAAATTCATACACAAGAACACATGGCACAATGGATAAAGGTGTTAGTTAGATCCAGTGACAGGACCCAAAGAGTGTGAGTACAATACCTGGTTAAGGCGGTGGTGAACTTGGAGAGGTGGGTGAATTAACAGGAGATAACTGATAACTGACATCCATTAGACATGGCATGTGGAACTAGAACAGTCTTCCCCAGCGAGTGAAATAAAGGGTTCAGTTCGACATTCCAACCAGAGCATACAACATTGTGATAAATATGGCAACAAAGATGAGGACAATAGTCCAAACAATGTAAAAAGTAATGTAATTATATAAAATACCGTCTTCAAGAAATACTCTTAGGACTTTCAGAGCCTCTATATTTTAACTTTATTCCCTACTAGAAATATAAACAGATTCATTATTTCTTCAGCTTGCAATGTGGAAGGAGCAGGACAAGTGTTCAGTGATCCCATGACCACATGATCATAATGACGATGAATCTTTCCTTATTGTATATCATGAGTACATTAATGTCTATACTGACAATTGAAATTACATTTAAATTTTTGAAGTTCAGAGTTAACAGTAAAGCTGGAAAAGAATTTAACAAGCTAGAAGTGTGGGAGAAGAAGGTATCTCTATCTATAAAAGGCAGGATGTGTGTGTGTTTATGTATGTGTGTGTGTGTGTGTGTGTGTGTAACGAATGCACGTCCACAATTTTCAACGGATTTGCACCAAAATTTACATGCACATGCTCCAAGTTAGCGGAAAGGCCAAGACTGACTTTGCATTTCCCAACTCCCATCGATAGTGGAAATAATCGATTTTTTCATGCTTCTACAGCAGTTTTCATGTAGTTTGTGGCCATTTTCTACTGGCCAGAGGCTGGCTGCCACGAATAGGTAGGAAGATTCTATTGGCCAGCGTGAGAGCCAACAGCTGACTGACACGAATGTTAACTAAATCAATAGCTGCATTCGTCACAAGTGGGAAAAATTTAAATCTGCATGGCACTTTACTCCAATTGGCTCATTCGCTTGCTTAAATTCAATGTTGATTCTGATTCCGCAGAACTGGGTTGGGTGTGAAAAAGTATTTGTTGTTAACATTCTTTTTTCATTCGGTTTTTCCAGTTATGAGTCCTTTTTTAAAGCTGATCGTTTTGTGTTCATTTTGTTTAGTTCTTTTTTCATAACAGATTTAATGTTTAGTATAGAGCTTTGAAAAAATTCGCAGTGTGACATAGGCAAGAAGTAAGGCATGTAGCAACATCAGCACGGCAAAGGGCACTCCTTTAAAGGCAAGGAAGGGCAAAAATATTTTAAGTCAAGTGATAGCGATTACTGTATGAGTCGTATGATTTTTGATTAAGCATGGGCAACGGCAGGCCATGTTGCTAGTTAGTATAAAACTTATGATTACAACTAGTAATTTCAACAGTGAAATTATGAGACCTAGCTGCCAATCTAGTACTGCACTTAAATTCATGAAATTAAGGTAACAACACTGAAAGCTCATCAGAACAATTATAATGAAAATATTTGGTGCACAGAATAATGGTAGACTTATAAATGTGCAAGACAAGTACCAGCAAGAAAAATGATTTAGCACAACACATTGAACACACTTTCCAAGCATCAAACTTAGCAAGTGATTCAATATAAACTGACCACTTAGATTCGACATGAAATATCCCAACAAGGGTTGATTTGTCATTAAATTAACCAGCTTAATATTACCTATTTCGTTGTCAATGAACTTAATTTAGTTGTGAATATTAATCATTTATTGCAAACATTATGTGGTGAAAATTTTAGATCAAAATGCAGCTGTGGACTTCTAAATCTGTCTTTGTATTTATGTTTTCCAGAATCAAGTAATGGTATCTCTTGGTGGTCCTGGAATATTTCAATCCACTTTCTATCCAGAACCAGACTCTCTTCAGGTATTCCAGCAACACCTTATCATTGGACCTAAGAAGAAAAAGGTAACATATTTGAAAATAATTTTATTTTAGTCTATATTCTTCATTAATTTTTTACTTGTTTCCTTTATTTTATGACTTTTTGCCATTTATTGCACTACCTAGCAACTGTTACCAAGGAAGCAGCACAAAAATAAAAAAAATGATGTCTTCAAGGAGATCTGAACTCTTATCACATGCTCCAGACTAACACACAAAGACCCTTGTTTGACATACTAGTCCCCCTGATGACCCCCCAGAAAGCAACATATATATGATTATAAATGAAAATAATGTTAAAATATAACTGATTAAGTTATATAAACTTGCCTAGCAAGTTAAACTTTGATAAGTATTGTGAACTTTTAATATTTTTGATGATATATATATATATATGTGTGTGTGTGTGTGTGTATAAAGGGTGTTCCAATAACTTGGACTGATTTTAAACTTATTCACATTTAAAATCAGTCCAAGTTATTGGAACATCCTTTTTGGCCAAAACTAGTCAAGAAATCTAATTGAAATAATAAAATGAAAAAATATTAATATACAACACAGTGTGTCTAAAAATTTTAATTTTTTAATTTTTTTATTGTTCAAAACATATGTATGAAGAAATATAGTTTTAAAGTGTGCTATATTTATGGGATAAATTGCTCAATATCAGAGATAGAGCATATGTAAATATAAAAGTGAACATTGAAGTCAAAACTCAGAGGCAACAGTTTGTTTCATGCTAGATGCAATCATCAGGCCACTATATATATATATATATATATATATATATATGCATCATAAGAGAGAATTAAATTTTAGTGTGTTCGCTACTTATATAATTAATGTATAAGGTTTCTTAAGAGAATATTTTACAATACATGAAATAATGCTGGTGAAAAGGTACATGCACAAAATAACAGGCAAATTGAATTGCAATGCAAGATAAACTTTATTTAACAAAACAACAAAAAGATAAGTTCAAGTGTTTCTTTTACTATAAGTAAATTGTATACACAATGAAAATTGTTAATGAATGTATTTGAGTGAAACTTGCCTGTGTAGGTGTATGTGAGAAGTGTCCACATCCCTTTTTGCTTCAGCGCAAAAAATTAATGTCACACACTTTGAAAGGAGGAAAATTGGAAAAGAGAGTTTATTAGGGGCTGCTGCTGATACTCAGTTTATTAAGGGCTGCTGCTAATACTCTGTTTATTAGGGGCTGCTGCTGATACTCAGTTTATTAAGGGCTGCTGCTAATACTCTGTTTATTAAGGGCTGCTGCTGATACTCAGTTTATTAAGGGCTGCTGCTAATACTCTGTTTATTAAGGGCTGCTGCTGATACTCTGTTTATTAGGGCTGCTAATACTCTGTTTATTAGGGGCTGTTGCTGATACTCAGTTTATTAAGGGCTGCTGCTAATACTCTGTTTATTAAGGGCTGCTGCTGATACTCAGTTTATTAAGGGCTGCTGCTAATACTCTGTTTATTAAGGGCTGCTGCTGATACTCTGTTTATTAGGGGCTGCTAATACTCTGTTTATTAGGGGCTGTTGCTGATACTCAGTTTATTAAGGGCTGCTGCTAATACTCTGTTTATTAAGGGCTGCTGCTGATACTCAGTTTATTAAGGGCTGCTGCTAATACTCTGTTTATTAAGGGCTGCTGCTGATACTCTGTTTATTAGGGGCTGCTAATACTCTGTTTATTAGGGGCTGTTGCTGATACTCAGTTTATTAAGGGCTGCTGCTGATACTCAGGTTATTAAGGGCTGCTGCTAATACTCTGTTTATTAAGGGCTGCTGCTAATACTCTGTTTATTAGGGGCTGCTGCTAATACTCTGTTTATTAAGGGCTGCTGCTGATACTCAGTTTATTAAGGGCTGCTGCTAATACTCTGTTTATTAAGGGCTGCTGCTGATACTCAGTTTATTAAGGGCTGCTGCTAATACTCTGTTTATTAAGGGCTGCTGCTGATACTCTGTTTATTAGGGGGCTGTTGCTAATACTCTGTTTATTAGGGGCTGCTGCTGATACTCTGTTTATTAAGGACTGCTGCTGATATTCAGTTTATTAGGGGCTGCTGCTAATACTCTGTTTATTAGGTGCTGCTGCTGATACTCAGTTTATTAAGAGCTGCTGCTAATACTCTGTATATTAGGGGCTGCTGCAAATACTCTGTTTATTAGGGGCTGCTGCTGATACTCAGTTTATTAAGGGCTGCTGCTAATACTCTGTATATTAGGGGCTGCTTCAAATACTCTGTTTTTTAGGGGCTGCTGCTGATACTCAGTTTATTAAGGGCTGCTGCTAATACTCTATTAGGAGCTGCTGCTAATACTCAGTTTATTAGCGGCTGCTGCTAATACTCTGTTTATTAAGGGCTGCTGCTGATACTCAGTTTATTAAGGGCTGCTGCTAATACTCTGTTTATTAGGGGCTGCTGCTAATACTCTGTTTATTAAGGGCTGCTGCTAATACTCTGTTTATTAAGGGCTGCTGCTGATACTCTGTTTATTAGGGGCTGCTGCTGATACTCTGTTTATTAGGGGCTGCTGCTGATACTCAGTTTATTAAGGGCTGCTGCTAATACTCTGTTTATTAAGGGCTGCTGATACTCAGTTTATTAAGGGCTGCTTTATCTATTAGGGCTGCTGCTAATACTCAGTTTATTAGCGGCTGCTGCTAATACTCTGTTTATTAAGGGCTGCTGCTGATACTCAGTTTATTAAGGGCTGCTGCTATTACTCTGTTTATTAGTGGCTGCTGCTGATACTCTGTTTATTAAGGGCTGCTGCTAATACTCTGTTTATTAAGGGCTGCTGCTGATACTCTGTTTAGTAGGGGCTGCTGCTAATACTCTGTTTATTAGGGGCTGCTGCTGATACTCTGTTTATTAAGGGCTGCTGCTAATACTCTGTTTATTAGGGGCTGCTGCTAATACTCTGTTTATTAGGGGCTGCTGCTGAAACTCTGTTTATTAGGGGCTGCTGCTGATACTCAGTTTATTAGGGGCTGCTAATACTCTGTTTTATTAGGGGCTGCTGCTGATACTCAGTTTATTAAGGGCTGCTAATACTCTGTTTATTAAGGGCTGCTGCTGATACTCTGTTTATTAAGGGCTGCTGCTAATACTCTGTTTATTAGGGGCTGCTGCTGATACTCAGTTTATTAAGGGCTGCTGCTAATACTCTGTTTATTAGGGGCTGCTGCTGATACTCTGTTTATTAAGGGCTGCTGCTAATACTCTGTTTATTAAGGGCTGCTGCTGATACTCAGTTTATTAAGGGCTGCTGCTAATACTCTGTTTATTAAGGGCTGCTGCTGATACTCTGTTTATTAGGGGCTGCTGCTAATACTCTGTTTATTAGGGGCTGCTGCTGATACTCAGTTTATTAAGGGCTGCTGCTGATACTCAGTTTATTAGGGGCTGCTGCTAATACTCTGTTTTTTAGGGGCTGCTGCTGATACTCAGTTTATTAAGGGCTGCTGCTAATACTCTGTTTATTAGGGACTGCTGCTGATACTCTGTTTATTAAGGGCTGCTGCTAATACTCTGTTTATTAGGGGCTGCTGCTGATACTCTGTTTATTAAGGGCTGCTGCTAATATTCTGTTTATTAAGAATTTCTCTTACACACTAAATGTTTATTTTTCAACATAATCTCCTTCCATATTAATGCTCTTAATTCAGTAATTTTAATCACATAGATCAAAAATATAAAGTCAAAAGAGTTTATGGCCATATCACATTTAAACACCAGTTCTTGTGCGATCACTAAAGTTAAGTAATGTTGAGCCTGGTCAGCACCAAGATGGGTGACTACTTGGGAATACCAGTTGTTGTAATCTTATATGTGTGGGTGGTGTAATGGATAACAAATTGGAAATCAGAGATCCAAATTTCAATTCCAGTCGGGTCTGTTATAGTCACATAAGATATGAATCCACCACTTCTCCTCCAGCTATGGGTTAATTAGTAAGGCTTGTGTCAGTAAAATCATTATCTCAAAAACATTCTATCAATCTAAAACTCTTTTGTGATTTCAAAAACCTCCAAAAGGCTGTTAATCCATAAAAAAACAAATTAATGAAAGTTATAAAGATTAAATATCAGATCAGAATGTTGCTAAATAACTGTATGGTAGGTTACAAGGTAAGAGGGAGAATACCTCATATCCTTGGAAGAAAGTTGAATGTTCAACAAAAAGAAAAAAAGTGTTCTGAAACCACAAAAACTCAATTTGACTGAGAGTCCAGAAGAGAATAAGCTATTATTTTATTTATGAAAAATGTTGTCTTGTGTTCTTTATCAGACATTACAAATATAAAATAACTCATTTTTTTTTAAAGGCAGTAGCGATCTTTGTTGAAACAATTTTTCAAGATGTGGAAATGATCAGAAATACTCTTCATTTTTTAATTGGTAAGTGTAACATTTTTTTAAGGCATTACCAATCTTTTGTTGAAATTATTTTATAAGATGTGAAATTAATTGTGATTACAACTTTTGATCTTCAAAATTTAAAATGCAATTTTAATTGTTATTTTCATTCTTCTTATTTCCTGTTCTCATATTTTTATCACTTCTTAACAATGTTTTTTTCTTTTTCTCATACTTAGTAACCCCCTTGAGTCTTAGTAGCTTTATTGCCCTGCTTGGGGGTGAAAAGTTTAAAAAATATCTAAATGCAAACAAAAGAACCAATATAAATTACGAAATGATTTTGCTAGTTTTTTTTATATCTCTTATGTTTTTATTATTTACATTAGTTTACATTCAGACTATTGTCCTCATCTTTGTTGTTGTTATCACAACTTTTCAGCCATTGTGTCTTCTGGCCTTCATCAGATGTTTGCCAATCTGGATAACCTATGGGAAATTTTTAACTGAATTTCTGGAATGAGGAGTTATTGTCATTTATATTATTTGCATGCAAACTATTGTCCTCATCTCATGTTGTTATCACAACATTTTTCGGCTGTTATGCATTCCAGCCTTCATCAAGTGCTTGTCAATCCTGGTTACCTATAGAGAATTTCAAACTGAATTTTTCAGATGAGAAGTTGTCCATTTATATTATTTATATGCAGACTATTGTCCCTGTCTTTGTTGTTGTTATCATAATGTTTTGACCGTTGTGCTTTCCAACCATCATCAGGTGCTTGTTGATCCAAACCTGCAAAGTATTTTGAACTGAATTGCTAGGATAAGAAGTTAGCATTATTTACATGTGAACTATTATCCTCATCTGTGTTGTTATCACACCATTTCCAGCTTTGGTCAGGTGTTTTGTCAACCTACTTATATTGTCCTTATCTTTCAGCCATTGTTCTTTTCAGCCTTCATTAGATGTTTATCAATCCAGTTAATCTACTTATATTGTCCTTATCTTTCAGCCATTGTTCTTTTCAGCCTTCATTAGATGTTTATCAATCCAGTTGACCTACTTATATTGTCCCTATCTTTCAACCATTGTTATTTTCAGCCTTCATTAGATGTTTATCAATCCAGTTAATCTACTTATATTGTCCTTATCATTCAGCTATTGTTCTTTTTAGCCTTTATTAGGTGAGTATTGATCTCATTAACCTACTTATATTGTCATTATCTTTCAGCCTGTTGTGACCACGTAATGGTTCAGAAATAATAAAACAAGAGGTTGCAGAGAAATAGTGTATTGAACAGTAAATATAACAGAAGACTGTTACATGACCTGGGAGTGTGTGTCGGTTGACTAGCGTTCAGTCTATATCACTGTTCCCTCAAGGATTAATTTTCCTACTAATTTTATAGTAAGTGGAAGAGTCCACAATAGCCTCATTAGAGGGAAGACATCACAACACAGCCATTATTTTTTCTGTCTTCATTAGGTGTTTATCAATCCAGTGAACCTACTTATATTGTCCCTATCTTTCAGCCATTATTCTTTTCAGCCTTCATTAGGTGTTTATCAATCCAGTGAACCTACTTATATTGTCCCTATCTTTCAGCCATTATTCTTTTCAGCCTTCATTATGTGTTTATTGATCCTTGTAACCTTCAGGGAATATTTGAACTGAACCCTTTATTTAATCTACAGGAAGCAATTGTTCTTATTCCATTGCCCATGTCGAGGGATATCTCAACTTGTTTTTATTTTTATTTTTTCTTATATTTCTTTCATTACATTACAGAACTCTGGATTGGAGAAGAAAATTCAGGTGACCAATCATCATGCTGGAGTTCTCACCAAATTGATAAACATAATGTAAGTATGTCTTTCATCTTGGATTTATAATTTTAAGTTTTTTAATTTCATGTTATGTTTATTCACTCACTGGAATGTTTTCACCACAGAGAAAAAAAGAGATATTTTTTATTCTTTTTGCTCCAACTTGAAATGTTACTGTTTCTCCAAATGTGAAGGGTGACACTGAAAATGTCACCCTTCAAATTTGGTGATACTGAGATCTGAACTGAAGTATGTAGACCAGGTTTCATTCAAAAACAGTGGTCTAGTTCAAAGACAGTGATTTTAGAAATTTCACACTGCTAGAGGAGGGTCGCCACACAGTGCTGCTACCATCTTCTGGTAAAACATGAAGTTGCATTTCTTAGGTGTGTACTTTACATACACTGATAGACAATAGTGGCGGGCTGTAAATGATACATTCTATGACAGAGAATGGCGGCCATATGAAATTTGACGACGAGCTGTAATTGGCTCCTGGGTCAGACTTTGTACATGACTGGTCTACACCATCAAATAAATAAAAGTACCCCCAGATATTCATATAATTAAGTAACTATTTTGAGTAATATTTTCATGCCTGTCAGATATGTAAACATACATTCAATTTACACTATTTACATTATTCGGACTATTGTCCTCATCTTTGTTTCCATACTTATTACGTTTCGGCTGTTGTACGCTCCGGCCTTCTTCAGGTGGTTGGAATGTCAAACTCAACCCTTTATTTCGCTCACTGGAGTAGACTGTTCCTCAAGGACACATGGCACAGTGGATAAAGGCATTGGTTAGATCCAGTGACAGGACCCAAAGAGTGTGAGTTCAATACCCAGTTAAGGCAGTGAACCTGGAGAGGGGAATTAACAGAAGATAACTGACAACTGACATCCATTAAACATGGCATGTGGAACTAGAACAGTCTACTCCAGTGAGCAAAATAAAAGGTTCAGTTCGACATTCCAACCACCTGAAGAAGGCTGGAGCGTACAACGGCCAAAATGTTGTAATAAGTATGGCGACAAAGATGAGGACAATAGTCCGAATAATGTAAATAATGTACATAATAACTCATCTCAGAAATATAGACAGATACATTTGATTTATTTGTAAAATCACTAAATTTTTACATAAAAAGGGGGATCAGTTCAGTACTTGATTATGAGCAAAATTGATCCCTCTACTTTACATGGCAGTTACTAAAACTGTAAACTCTGTTGATTTACAGTGTTGTATGATCACTGAAGTTAAGCAATGTCAAGCCTGATCAGTACCTAAATGGGTGACTGCTTGGGAATACCAGATGCTGTGAGCTAGATGTGCAGGTGGTATAAACAGTAACTGCTCAGAAGTAAAAATCAGAGTGCTGGGTTTCAACTCTAGTTGAGTTTGTTGTATTCACTTATGTCCAAGTATCTTTAGTAAATGTATGAGCCCACCTCCTGTCCCTCCAGCTATGGGTTAATTAGTAGAACTTGTATCAGTAAATCATTGTCTCAAAAAACATTCTTACAATCTAAAAATATTTTATGGCTTTAAATAACCTGCAAAGGGTTGATAAGCTGTAGAAAACGAATCAATCAAATACGGATTAGCTACAAAGTCTTATCTTTTAAATTTATATATATAAAATGTATAAAATCTACAATGGCCAAAAGGTGAGGAATCAGATTATATATTAATTGTGATATACAATTGTTCCCCCACTTTATATCCACATTATAATTTGTTGTTTGTTTATCAAATTCTGATTAAGTATGAATCCACATCTTCTCCTCCCTGCTATGGGTTAATTAGTAAGATTGTATCATTAAATCATGATTATCTCAAAAAAAAATTTTCTGACTTTAAATAACCTGCAAAGGGTTGATAAGCCATAAAAATATAAATCAATCAATCATATAAACTGTTCTAAATATTTTTTCTTATAAGGTTAACCTGGTTCAATCTCTGACCACAGCAGTTGAAAATCTTGTGGATATTAAAGTAAAGGTAAGATGTTTGTAGAGATGTGTGTTTTTGTACTGGACATACTGTGGGTATTATTTGAGGGGCATGTGTAGCATGTGTGGTAGTGCCTGGTTGGTTGTATCTGAGTATGCCTGTTTACTAGGGTGGATAGCCAATCCCTTTTGCAAGCGCCTGCTCAGGCACATTTGTGCTTGTTCAACACCCACAGAGCCCACCTCTGGTTTATACTGCAAATATGCTGAGTGGACCTTAATTAAAAGTTTTGGGAGAGAGTGCATTACCTGTCATGTTAAATAGTCTGAACAAGGCCAGTACACTCAAACCCTCAGTCATGATGACTTGTGACTTCATGCTAGCACAACGATTAGTCAGAACAAGAACAGTACGTTCAAACCCTCGGTCACAATGACATGTGAATTCATGCTAGTACAACCATCAGTCTGAACAAGGCCAGTATGCTCAAATGCTCGGTCATGATGACTTGTGATTTTGTGCTAGCACAACCATCAACGACTTCCAAATAATTCCATCAACCCAATTTCACTTCCAAGGCTTGGGACAACCTGTGGTATGGTTTGCAGGCACTTTCCATTGCAGGTATATGAGTATGAAAATATATATTCATAGATATATCAACATATTTGTGACCTAATGATAAAAAGTAAAATATTTAAGACAAAAAATATTTATCTCAAATGTTTTTCTCTAAAATGCCATATCCCTTCAGGACATAGGCAATCATGGCTCTCCACAGCTTCAGTGTTATTATTTAATTGCTATAACTTAGAAAAGATAGTGAAATGGTTTTCACTTGCCTTTTCTTTGGTTTTAAATTAAAAGTTATCTTTCTCCTAGACTGGTTGCCACCCAAGGCTTGAGAGTCCTCGTGATGAGGACAATAGTCCGAATAATGTAAATAGTGTACATAATGCCTCATCTCAGAAATATAGACAGATACTGAAAGGCCAAAACGTTGTAATAAATATGGCGACAAAGATGAGGACAATAGTCCAAATAATGTAAATAGTGTACATAATGCCTCATCTCAGAAATATAGACAGATACTGAAAGGCCGAAACATTGTGATAAATATGGCAACAAAGATGAGGACAATAGTCCGAACAATATAAATAGCATACATAATGCCTCATCTCAGAAATATGGACAGATACTGAAAGGCCAAAACGTTGTAATAAATATGGCGACAAAGATGAGGACAATAGTCCAAATAATGTAAATAGTGTACATAATGCCTCATCTCAGAAATATAAACAGATACTGAAGACTTTTATTCATAATTTTATGAAAATATCAATCAAATATTGTCAATTCTCAAGAATAAAGAAAATATATAAATCAACTTTCCTATGTTTGGGTTTTATTAGAATTCTAATCATCACTTTTTAAAACAAACATGGCTGAAGGAGTGAAAACTGTATGCAGTGACAAGGGAAAGAACTCTTCTCTTGTCTCTGTTTTTTTGCAGGTGTAATGGTTAAACATTGTGAATCTTTTTATGATATTTTGTTTCTTGATTAAATGACTTTTTAATTTTGTGTCTGTGTTCAGTGCATTTTTAGTTGAAATTAATAATAATGCTTCATTCACAAAAAAATTAAGAGGAAAATAAGTACTAGTCAAATTAATGTTTGTCTTGTCTGGTTTTTGCACATTCACACGTTGAGAGTGCCTACCTCAACTGAGTCCCAGACCCATGCTGACTATTGGCTAATACCTGCCCAGTATCGTCATTATGCAAATAGTCAGCGTCACCTACTCTAAGTAGAAGGTCTTCTCTCAACAGCCCATTGTGGAAGGGGACAACTCCTGCTGCTTATATAGCTTTCCCAGTGCCAGACCCATGCTGACTATTGGCTAATACCTGCCCAGTATCGTTCATGTATGCAAATAGTCAAAAATCTACTCTAAGTAGAAGGTCTTCTCTCAACAGCCCATTGTGGAAGGGGAACAGAACTCCTGCTGCTTATATAGCTTTCCCAGTGCCAGACCCAAGCTGACTATTGGCTAATACCTGCCCAGTATCGTTCATATGCAAATAGTCAGGCCATCTACTCTAAGTAGAAGGTCTTCTCTCAACAGCCCATTGTGGAAGGACGCAACTCCTGCTGTTATATAGCTTTCCCAGTGCCAGACCCATGCTGACTATTGGCTAATACCTGCCCAGTATCGTTCATATGCAAATAGTCAGCGTCATCTACTCTAAGTAGAAGGTCTTCTCTCAACAGACCATTAATGCAAGAGGACGCAACTCCTGCTGCTTATATAGCTTTCCCAGTGCCAGACCCAAGCTGACTATTGGCTAATACCTGCCCAGTATCGTTCATATGCAAATAGTCAGCGTCATCTACTCTAAGTAGAAGGTCTTCTCTCAACAGCCCATTGTGGAAGGGGACGCAACTCCTGCTGCTTATATAGCTTTCCCAGTGCCAGACCCATGCTGACTATTGGCTAATACCTGCCCAGTATCGTTCATATGCAAATAGTCAGCGTCATCTACTCTAAGTAGAAGGTCTTCTCTCAACAACCCATTGTGGAAGGGGACGCTTTTCCTGCTGCTTATATAGCTTTCCCAGTGCCAGACCCAAGCTGACTATTGGCTAATACCTGCCCAGTATCGTTCATATGCAAATAGTCAGCGTCATCTACTCTAAGTGAAGGTCTTCTCTCAACAGCCCATTGTGGAAGGGGGCGCAACTCCTGCTGCTTATATAGCTTTCCCAGTGCCAGACCCATGCTGACTATTGGCTAATACCTGCCCAGTATCGTTCATATGCAAATAGTCAGCGTCATCTACTCTAAGTAGAAGGTCTTCTCTCAACAGCCCATTGTGGAAGGGGACGCAACTCCTGCTGCTTATATAGCTTTCCCAGTGCCAGACCCAAGCTGACTATTGGCTAATACCTGCCCAGTATCGTTCATATGCAAATAGTCAGCGTCATCTACTCTAAGTAGAAGGTCTTCTCTCAACAGCCCATTGTGGAAGGGGAATTTCAACTCCTGCTGCTTATATAGCTTTCCCAGTGCCAGACCCATACTGACTATTGGCTAATACCTGCCCAGTATCGTTCATATGCAAATAGTCAGCGTCATCTACTCTGGGTAGAAGGTCTTCTCTCAACAGTCCATTGTGGAAGGGGCGCAACTCCTGCTGCTTATATAGCTTTCCCAGTGCCAGACCCATGCTGACTATTGGCTAATACCTGCCCAGTATCGTTCATATGCAAATAGTCAGCGTCATCTACTCTAAGTAGAAGGTCTTCTCTCAACAGCCCATTGTGGAAGGGGACGCAACTCCTGCTGCTTATATAGCTTTCCCAGTGCCAGACCCATGCTGACTATTGGCTAATACCTGCCAATGTATCGTTCATATGCAAATAGTCAGCGTCATCTACTCTAAGTAGAAGGTCTTCTCTCAACAGCCCATTGTGGAAGGGGACGCAACTCCTGCTGCTTATATAGCTTTCCCAGTGCCAGACCCAAGCTGACTATTGGCTAATACCTGCCCAGTATCGTTCATATGCAAATAGTCAGCGTCACCTACTCTAAGTGAAGGTCTTCTCTCAACAGCCCATTGTGGAAGGGGCGCAACTCCTGCTGCTTATATAGCTTTCCAGTGCCAGACCCATGCTGACTATTGGCTAATACCTGCCCCCAGTATCGTTCATATGCAAATAGTCAGCGTCATCTACTCTAAGTAGAAGGTCTTCTCTCAACAGCCCATTGTGGAAGGGGCGCAACTCCTGCTGCTTATATAGCTTTCCCAGTGCCAGACCCATGCTGACTATTGGCTAATACCTGCCCAGTATCGTTCATATGCAAATAGTCAGCGTCATCTACTCTAAGTAGAAGGTCTTCTCTCAACAGCCCATTGTGGAAGGGGACGCAACTCCTGCTGCTTATATAGCTTTCCCAGTGCCAGACCCAAGCTGACTATTGGCTAATACCTGCCCAGTATCGTTCATATGCAAATAGTCAGCGTCATCTACTCTAAGTAGAAGGTCTTCTCTCAACAGCCCATTGTGGAAGGGGACGCAACTCCTGCTGCTTATATAGCTTTCCCAGTACCAGACCCAAGCTGACTATTGGCTAATACCTGCCCAGTATCGTTCATATGCAAATAGTCAGCGTCATCTACTCTAAGTAGAAGGTCTTCTCTCAACAGCCCATTGTGGAAGGGTATGCAACTCCTGCTGCTTATATAGCTTTCCCAGTGCCAGACCCATGCTGACTATTGGTGCTAATACCTGCCCAGTATCGTTCATATGCAAATAGTCAGCGTCATCTACTCTAAGTAGAAGGTCTTCTCTCAACAGCCCATTGTGGAAGGGGCGCAACTCCTGCTGCTTATATAGCTTTCCCAGTGCCAGACCCAAGCTGACTATTGGCTAATACCTGCCCAGTATCGTTCATATGCAAATAGTCAGCGCCATCTACTCTAAGTAGAAGGTCTTCTCTCAACAGCCCATTGTGGAAGGGGGACGAACTCCTGCTGCTTATATAGCTTTCCCAGTGCCAGACCCAAGCTGACTATTGGCTAATACCTGCCCAGTATCGTTCATATGCAAATAGTCAGCGTCACCTACTCTAAGTAGAAGGTCTTCTCTCAACAGCCCATTGTGGAAGGGGACGCAACTCCTGCTGCTTATATAGCTTTCCCAGTGCCAGACCCATGCTGACTATTGGCTAATACCTGCCCAGTATCGTTCATATGCAAATAGTCAGCGTCATCTACTCTAAGTAGAAGGTCTTCTCTCAACAGCCCATTGTGGAAGGGGACGCAACTCCTGCTGCTTATATAGCTTTCCCAGTGCCAGACCCAAGCTGACTATTGGCTAATACCTGCCCAGTATCGTTCATATGCAAATAGTCAGCGTCACCTACTCTAAGTAGAAGGTCTTCTCTCAACAGCCCATTGTGGAAGGGGACGCAACTCCTGCTGCTTATATAGATTTCCCAGTGCCAGACCCATGCTGACTATTGGCTAATACCTGCCCAGTATCGTTCATATGCAAATAGTCAGCGTCACCTACTCTAAGTAGAAGGTCTTCTCTCAACAGCCCATTGTGGAAGGGGACGCAACTCCTGCTGCTTATATAGCTTTCCCAGTGCCAGACCCATGCTGACTATTGGCTAATACCTGCCCCATATCGTTCATATGTAAATAGTCAGCGCCACCTACTCTAAGTAGAAGGTCTTCTCTCAACAGACCATTAATGCAAGAGGACGCAACTCCTGCTGCTTATATAGCTCTCCCACACCCAGACCCACGCTGACTATTGGCTAATACCTGCCCTGTATCATTCATATGTAAATAGTCAGCGCCACCTACTCTAAGTAGAAGGTCTTCTCTCAACAGACCATTGTGGAAGGGGACGCAACTCCTACTGCTTATATAGCTCTCCCACTCCCAGACCCATGCTGACTATTGGCTAATACCTGCCCCTTTATCGTTCATATGCAAATAGTCAGCGCCACCTTCTCTAAGTAGGTCTTCATTCAACAGCCCATTGTAGAAGGAGACACAACTCCTGGTGCTTACAGCACAACATACAACCAACTCAGATTTTTTTATTGGGCTGACCCAGTTCTCTGTTACAATATTAATGGTCAATTGTAGAGTAATTGGCCATGAGAAAGTGTAATTGGCAAAAATGCCTAACAAATGGAATTGACAAAGTTTCCAATAAACAATACGAAAAGGAAGAAAAAGAATAGCACAAAATAATACAAAACAAACAATGTATATGCAAGTCAAAACTAGGTAAAACAACAGCAGTAAGGCAAAAAGTTCACAAAATAAGAATGGTGATCGCACACAAAAGGGATACAGTCAAGTGATTGTAATGTTCTGACTACTAGACAAGAAAGAATAAAAATATGATGGATGAGACCAAGATGTGGTCTATCTTATTGGCTAGAAAGAAATCCCAGCATGCATCTGTATAAGTTGTCTATAAATTTGGTGTGGGGATGTTTTTAGTGATCACTCCTATTGGAACCCACATAGCCTTGGGGTGAACTTGATTAAAAAAAACATTCTAACTTCAAGACTGGGAAGAAAAATATGATGAATGAAACAAAGATGTGGTCTATTTTATTGGCTACAAAGAAATCCCAGCATGCATCTGTATGATCTATTTATAAATTTGGGTGTGGAGGAGTTTTTGCAGTCATTCCCTATTAGATTGGAATCAAAACTGATAATGTATCATACACTAAATGATTAAGATGAAACTAAATACTAGTCAAATTAGTAATAATATATAATAATGCATCATCTGGGCACCTTTCTGTGGTGTAATGGTTAAAAAGCTTGTCATGCTAGATCAATTTTGACTCAGTAGTGAGTTCAATTCTCATTGAGTGCTCCATACCTTTAGCCTTGTGCTGCATCTAAGCTGCACTTAGAAAATCACTGGGTACCTCGAGGTGGTGTAAGGGTTAGCAAGCTTGTCTCACTGGAACAATTAAGAGTGAGTTTGATCCTCACTGGGTACCCCATAATTTTGGCATTGTGCTACATCTAAGCTATGCTTGGAAAATCACTATAATAATGCATCATGTACTAAAATAGTTAAAGTTAATAGTTAACAAAAATTATTGCTTAAATGTAAATCCACCCTAGATATGACGATAAACTACATCTGGCAACAAAGTCTCTGATCGAGAGGTTTTGAAGAGTGTGGAATCACTTCTTAATTAGTGTTGTGCCCAGGTCCACCCTGACCTGTGGTGATAGCATATGTTAGGGTCCCAGCTATGGGCAAATAGTTAACTCCCCAAATTGGGGCCAAAACAGTATCTCTATCTATAAAAAGCAGGATGTGTGTGTGTGTGTGTGTGTAACGAATGCACGGCCCCAATTTTCAACAGATTTGCACCAAAATTTACATGCACATGCCCCAAGTTAGCAGGAAGGCCAAGACTGACTTTGCATTTCCTAACTCCCATTGATAGTGGAAATAATCGATTTTTTCATGCTTCTACAGCAGTTTTCATGTAGTTTGTGGCCATTTTCTACTGGCCAGAGTGAGAGCCAATAGCTGACTACCACGAATAGGCAGGAAGATTCTATTGGCCAGTGTGAGAGCTAACAGCTGACTGACACGAATGTTAACTAGCATGCAAAAAAATGATAGCTGCATTCATCACAAGTGGGAAAAATTTAAATCTGCATGGCACTTTACTCCGATTGGCTCATTTGCTTGCTTAAACTCAACGTTGATTCTGATTCCGCAGAACTGGGTTGGGTGTGAAAAAGTATTTGTTGTTAACATTCTTTTTTCATTCGGTTTTTCCAGTTATGAGTCCTTTTTTAAAGCTGATTGTTTTGTGTTCATTTTGTTTAGTTCTTTTTTTGCAACAGATTTAATGTTTAGTATAGAGCTTGGAAAAAATTTGCAGTGTGAGATAGGCAAGAAGCAAGGCATGTAGCAACATCAGCACGGCAAAGGGCACTCCTTTAAAGGCAAGGAAGGGCAAAAATATTTAAATCAAGTGATAGCGATTGCTGTATGAGTCGTACAATTTTTGATTAAGTACAGGCAACGCCGGGCCATGCTGCTAGTGAAAGTATAAAAATGGATTTTTATAGTGAAGATACTAGCTATACATTTGACTCTTGACAAAATACCTCTTTACAAAAATATGTCAATGAAACCTGAGCTCCTTAGAAAGAATATATATTTTATTTATATGAACGTGTCTTTATCCTAAAAATATTGTTGGCATTAAATAATGCATTTAGGTTGATATGCAATAAAACAAAAAAACAAACCATACCAAACCAAGGTAATTAAATTTCAGCATTAAATGACCTATAAGTTGTTATACTGTTAACTAAACCAAACCAAACTTAAATGTGAGCAAAAAGAAATCAAGGGAGGTAACTATTTTAAAACTGTTATGGTGAAACACACCTATTCTATAGTTAATAGACTCTCCCACCTAATATAAGTAGGAGTAGTAAGAGAAACGACAGACAGTCGATGTCAGTCAATGTTGGATGACAGTTAGTCGAATACGAAAGTATCAGTGACCACAACAATATTACTCTGCATAATACCTATTATATCAAGTTCCTAACGTTTTGTATGTCAAACCTATTTTAGGACCGACTTAATACAAATACAAGCCTCCACTGCAAAATAACTCCATAACAAAAACTATACTTTTCTGTTCACACTAACAATTTTATATTATTTTATTTCTTGATGAAATAACTTGTTAATTTATTGTCTGTGTTCAGTGCATTTTTAGATTGTGTGCAGAGGTATCAAAATATTGTGCAGGAGAGAAGATTTTTAGAATGAGTTTTATGGAAACTTCTCCTTCAACAAAAAATCTGGAAACGTGAGTATTTTTAAGAATGGTTTCCTTAGAAGTGTGTGTGTGTAAAGGTGTTCTTTCTGTCATTATGAAAGCAAGCGTGACATAAACGTAATATAACTGGCTATTCTAATCACTCTATGTCTAATGTAAATTTAGCTTGTAATCATGATTTTTACAGTTTGGTGAAAGTGCATGAACTGGGTGTGGCTATTTCCTTTGTTCATCCTGGGTATGACGATAAAGGCCTCTGATTGGAAGATTTTGAAGAGTGTGGAACCACCTGCTAGTTGCTGTTGTTCCCAGGTCCACCCTGACCCAGCGGTTGTTGCACCTGTTAGAGTCTCAACTATGAGCAAATAGTTAGCCCCCCCACTAAACCAGGGTCAAAACACTATGAAAGTATAGATATATTTTTATAGTAAAAAATTCCAGCAGTAGATTTTAATAGTAAAAAGGCAAAAAATTCCATGATTTGAAAAAAATTATATTGGGAATCTTTTTTAGAGTCAATTCTTTCTATAATTTTGTTACGTTATCTTGCCTTGTTCTTAATAAGGTGCATGAAAGGAAATCTTGGGGCAAGCTATTTTTTTGTAAAATTTATACTTTTTTATATTATTTTGTATCAGTTTAATACATGTTTGCATCTTTTAAATTTCATGAGGTCGTTTCAAGTCTTCTTTGTTACTGTATGGTCCAGTTTTAACATTCAAGATAAAATAGGGCACATTCTCTCTTTTCACATACCACACCCAAAAATTCTTTTATTCAAGACTAGGGCCATCTGTTATCTATCCTACATAATCTGCACTTACTTCCTCTTCTTATGCCCATACAACAACCTCAGTCAGTAACCCTCTACCTTGAGTGGCTCTTGGGTCTTGTATTCGTTGAACAGTAGTATTAAAAAATGTTTGTTTTAACTGCTATTAATAAAAGTATTTTTTTTTTTTTATTACAGACTTGAAATGTTTAGCAGATATCCCACCAGTCCCCTATGTCAGTCGGTGTTCTTATACCAGAACCATGCAGAGGCATTCTTTTCACTGAACAGAGAAAATATGGCTGGTAACTGATATTTCTGATTGAATTTTTTTCAAAAATAGATCATCTATTCATCTTTAAATTGTTGTTTTTGTTGAAACAAATTTCTTTATGAAAAAAAAAAACAAAAAAACTACTGCTTCTGTCCCATAATAATAGTTACATTTGCATAGACAATTTAATACACTAAGTGGAACAACCATTATGGGACAGATGTCATATTTCTATAACCACTGTCCCATAATAATAGTTGCATTTGCATAGACATTTCATACACAAAATGGAACAACCATTATGGGACAGATGTCATATTTCTATAACCGCTGTCCCATAATAATAGTTGCATTTGCATAAATATTTCATACACAAAGTGGAACAACCATTATGGGACAGATGTCATATTTCTATAACTGCTGTCCTATAATAATAGTTGTATTTGCATACACACTCATCAGTCATATATCAAAAGATACATGATTGCCTAAGCGTGTATTACGCATGGCACATAACTGATTGACACTTCAAAAGTTTGACGCTACCTCTGGTAATTTTTTAAATTGTCTCCAAAAGTAGTTGTTTTGTCCTTTAAATAAGAAAATGTTATTATATATGGTCAAAAAAGTGAGATGTGATTTTCTTATTAGAAATTTTATTATGACAAAAAGAAAAAAAAGTATTTTATGTACAGTAGAAATACTTTGCCAATGATTTTATTATAGGAATGCATTGCAATATAATGTAAAAATTTTAACTTTAAAAATATATCGCAGTTGATTTTTGTAGAAATGCACCCCAAAATTACTGTAGAAATGCATTGCCAATGATTTTATCATTGTAACATATTTCAAATTATTGATACCAAATAATTTTTGCTATAGATATGCATCATAAATTTTATTTACTGTAGGAATGCATTGACAGTTATTTTAATATAGAAATGTTATAAATGATTTTATTATAGTGATGTGATTTTATTATAGAAAAGCATTGCAAATTATTTTATAATAGGAATGCATCAATACATTTCTAAGAATTTAACTTTAAAAATGCATTGCAAATGATTTTATAGAAATATATCATGAATTATACTGCAGGAATGCATTTCTAATGATTTTATCATAATAATGTATCTCAAATGGTTTTATTAAAGGCAGCAAATGATTTTTATAGAACACATCATGAATGATGCTTACTACAGAAATGAATTGCCAATGCTTATATTATAGAAATGCAATTCTATGATAAAAAAGCTTTAACAATAATAAATCCTTGCAAATTATATTTACTACAGTAATGCATTGCTAATGACTTTTATTATGGAGAAGCAATGAAAATGATTTTTTGCTACAAAAATGCACTGAAAATAATGTAAGTCATTTGTTGAATAAGATTCATTAATTCACAAGATCAAATTCCTCTTGGAATGAATCAAACTCACTTATAATGTTTTACAAGACCAGAAGATGAATTAACCTCTTTCTTCTGTTAGATGAAAAATAAATCAAGCCAAGAGTTGAAACTTTGGTAAACATTAAATTTTTAGATGTAAATAACTTATATTTTTGAGTAAAATTCTAATCTTATGTTTGAAGATTTTAGAAAGAAAATTAGAAACTGAATAAAATTACTCTTAATCGCAATTTCCATTTTATTTTATTTAGATTTGGATGAAAGCCAACATTTCACAGCACCTGAATCCCAAGTTTCTAGTACCCCAGAATCTCACTCCTCAGGACATTTAAAACCCTTTCCCTTGCCAAAGAATAAGCACAGCAGTCATCATGCAAAGTTTCTGGACCAGTCAAGCTTTCAAAATTTGATGTAAGCCAATATTTGTTTTTGCATAGCTTTGTTCAAAAAAAAAAGTTACATTTTTGCAATTGGGAATTACACAAGAAATAAACATCCCATTAAAATTGACAGCAAAAACATTAAAATCCAATTAAAATTGACAATAAAGCATTAAAATTCAATTACAATTAATAATCAACCATTAAAATCCCATTAAAATTAATACTAAAAATAATTAAAATCTAATTAAAATTAACAATAAAAAATAAAAACCCATTAAAATCAGCAGTAAAAAAATTAATTAAAATTAACAATTAAAATATAATTAAAGTTAACATTTAAAAGTAACAATGAAAAAAATTAAAGTCTAATTAAAAACAACAATGAAAAGCAATTTAATTAAAAGTAAAAACTTCAAATCTGACAAAAGTTGTGACCATAGTTGATGGGTATATAAAACCCAATTTTTTTGAATATTAAAATTTCATGAAATATTAATAAATGCTAAAAAGGTATTTGTTTTGAACTGAGCCAAATATGAAATTTTCTTCTCTTAATATCAAAGCAAAGGTTCTCTCTTTATTATACCCCTTAGTCCCTGTTCTGCCATCAATTTACACAAGTTTGTTGAGTAAGTCACTCACTGTTTCTTTTCTCTCCGCTTGCCTTTAATGAGTCCTGTGAGTATCAAATTCTCCAAGCCCTCTTTCTTTGCTATATTTCCCCAAAATGTCAACTGTTTTTTCTAAGTACAAAGAGAATAGAAAAAGTAATTAAATGCTAACAAAAATTAGTGAGCCACTACATTGATAGAATGTTGTTTCAAAGATTGGAGGCAATGATGAACTAGCCAATATTCACAAGTTAGTTTACTGTATTTATACAACTGTAGAGCAATTGCTCAGCAAGAAATCTCCAGCAGGAAACTTCACAAACCACTTTTGACACATTTGATTAATCTCAAATCCTTCACCATAAACTGCAAAATTTTTTATTTATTGCATTTTATTCACATTTTATATTAAAATAGAAAAAGCATAATGTGCCAAGAGATATTTTTTCTTCTAAATAACTTTTTGTAAAACTGTTGCAATAAAATCAAAAGCAAACATTTTGAATGTCATCAAACAAAAAAGTAGAACATCCTTTTTGGCTAAAAGTGAAAAATATTATGCTGATATGACAACTCCAATAATATGATGAAATGCAATCTTTTTGAATTGAGTTACTTAAAACTAAATGCTCCTAATAGCCATCTAAAAAGAAAGACAAGAATAACTTTTGTGATCAGCTAAACACTAGGTGGATAGTATAATAGCTGTTGGCATGGAAAATGGAGTTCAAATTGAGATCAAGTTCCAGTCAAGTCTGTTCTATTCATTTTCATATTAATGTTCTTGGAAAAGGCAGGAGTTCATCTCAAGCTATGGGTTAAATAGCAAGGTAAACTGTGCTTACTAGACTTGAAGGAGAACCAGTCTAGAAAAAGGAGTACTCTGAACACAGAAACTGGAGAAAGCAACAGGAGATCTATCCACTATCTCTCTGAACCTTAGGGCCATATGTTGTTGAAACAGCAGTTCCTATACAATCATTGAATCACCCGTGTCGAACCTGGTCAGTACCTAGATGGGTGAATACTTAGGAATACCAGGTGCTGTAATCTTGAATGTGTAGGTGATGTAATGGATAATGGCTCAAAATTGTTAGTTCGAGAGCTGAGATCCAATTCCAGTCGGGTTCATTGTATTTACTTATGCATAAAAATACCCTAGGGAAAGGTATAAATCCACCACTTTTTTCCCAGCTATTGGTTAATTAGTAAAACTTCTATCTTTAAATCGTTGTTATCTCCAAGAAAATTCTTTCAATCTAAAAATATTTTCTGGCTTTAAATAACCTACAAAGGGTTGATAAGCCACAGAAAATGAATCAGTCACTGATTAGCTACACAGGCATATCTTAGATTTATTTATATTCACTGGAACATAAATGTATAGGATCTTCTGTGGCAACAAAGTGAGGGATCAGTTTATACATTGATTGTAATATAAAATTGATCCTCCACTTCATATCCACATGATAATTTCTTGTTTATCAAATTCTGATAAAGTATGAATCTACTTCTGTCTGAAGCTATGTGTTAATTAGTAAGATTTGTCTCACTACATCATTATCATCTCAAAAAAAACCTTACAATTTAAAAATATTTTCTGGCTTTAAATAACCTGCAGAGGGTTGATGAACTGTAGAAAATGAATTGATCAATATCATAATAGATAATGGCAATTCACAGATAATAAAGGAAAATGAGTAGGTGGGAGCCATAATTATCTAATTCCTGAAGGAACATGACATTTTAAAAAAGGTAAAAATATAATAAAATGGGAAGTGTTTGGGAAATTGCAAAAGATGATGAAAGCACAAATGAGGTTTTTGATAATTTGAATATGGAATAGCATTTCATATAGCATTCATTACTCAGAAAAAAAATATTTGGCTATTAAGAGCTTCCATAATGAAAAATTGGCTTTGGTACTCTTTTATTTGTATGTGTGTGTAATAGCTGGATTTTTCCACATTTGGTGGATTAAGTTGGTTGATTTTATGACATGCCGACCTTTATTGGGTTATTTAATGCTGAAGTTTTGTATAAGAGCACCCAATGAGGATTAAACTTGCTACTAAGTCATAAAGGTCAACCAGACTATTCTCATTAACCATTACCCCGTGCTAATTATTGGTTGGTTGATTTTCTGACAGATCAACTGCTGTTGGGTTATTTAATGTTGAAGTTTTGTATAAGAGCACCCAGTGAGGATTAAACTCACTACTAAGTCATAAGGGTCAACCAGACTATTCTCATTAACCATTACCCTGTGCCAATTATTGATTGGTTGATTTTATGACAGATCAACTGCTGTTGGGTTATTTAATGTTGAAGTTTTGTATAAGAGCACCCAGTGAGGATTAAACTCACTACTAAGTCATAAGGGTCAACCAGACTATTCTCATTAACCATTACCCTGTGCCAATTATTGATTGGTTGATTTTATGACAGATCAACTGCTGTTGGGTTATTTAATGTTGAAGTTTTGTATAAGAGCACCCAGTGAGGATTAAACTCACTACTAAGTCATAAAGGTCAACCAGACTATTCTCATTAACCATTACCCTGTGCCAATTATTGATTGGTTGATTTTATGACAGATCAACTGCTGTTGGGTTATTTAATGTTGAAGTTTTGTATAAGAGCACCCAGTGAGGATTAAACTCACTACTAAGTCATAAGGGTCAACCAGACTATTCTCATTAACCATTACCCCGTGCTAATTATTGGTTGGTTGATTTTATGACAGATCAACTGCTGTTGGGTTATTTAATGTTGAAGTTTTGTATAAGAGCACCCAGTGAGGATTAAACTCACTACTAAGTCATAAAGGTCAACCAGACTATTCTCATTAACCATTACCCTGTGCCAATTATTGATTGGTTGATTTTATGACAGATCAACTGCTGTTGGGTTATTTAATGTTGAAGTTTTGTATAAGAGCACCCAGTGAGGATTAAGCTCACTACTAAGTCATAAAGGTCAACCAGACTATTCTCATTAACCATTACCCCGTGCTAATTATTGGTTGGTTGATTTTATGACAGATCAACTCCTGTTTGGTTATTTAATGTTGAAGTTTTGTATAAGAGCACCCAGTGAGGATTAAACTCACTACTAAGTCATAAAGGTCAACCAGACTATTCTCATTAACCATTACCCCGTGCTAATTATTGGTTGGTTGATTTTATGACAGATCAACTGCTGTTGGGTTATTTAATGTTGAAGTTTTGTATAAGAGCACCCAGTGAGGATTAAACTCACTACTAAGTCATAAAGGTCAACCAGACTATTCTCATTAACCATTACCCTGTGCCAATTATTGGTTGGTTGATTTTATGACAGATCAACTGCTGTTGGGTTATTTAATGTTGAAGTTTTGTATAAGAGCACCCAGTGAGGATTAAACTCACTACTAAGTCATAAGGGTCAACCAGACTATTCTCATTAACCATTACCCCCGCTAATTATTGGTTGGTTGATTTTATGACAGATCAACTGCTGTTGGGTTATTTAATGTTGAAGTTTTGTATAAGAGCACCCAGTGAGGATTAAACTCACTACTAAGTCATAAAAGGTCAACCAGACTATTCTCATTAACCATTACCCTGTGCCAATTATTGGTTGGTTGATTTTATGACAGATCAACTGCTGTTGGGTTATTTAATGTTGAAGTTTTTTGTATAAGAGCACCCAGTGAGGATTAAACTCACTACTAAGTCATAAAGGTCAACCAGACTATTCTCATTAACCATTACCCGTGCTAATTATTGGTTGGTTGATTTTATGACAGATCAACTGCTGTTGGGTTATTTAATGTTGAAGTTTTGTATAAGAGCACCCAGTGAGGATTAAACTCACTACTAAGTCATAAAGGTCAACCAGACTATTCTCATTAACCATTACCCTGTGCCAATTATTGGTTGGTTGATTTTCTGACAGATCAACTCCTGTTTGGTTATTTAATGTTGAAGTTTTGTATAAGATCACCCAGTGAGGATTAAACTCACTACTAAGTCATAAGGGTCAACCAGACTATTCTCATTAACCATTACCCTGTGCCAATTATTGGTTGGTTGATTTTCTGACAGATCAACTGCTGTTGGGTTATTTAATGTTGAAGTTTTGTATAAGAGCACCCAGTGAGGATTAAACTCACTACTAAGTCATAAAGGTCAACCAGACTATTCTCATTAACCATTACCCTGTGCCAATTATTGATTGGTTGATTTTCTGACAGATCAACTGCTGTTGGGTTATTTAATGTTGAAGTTTTGTATAAGAGCACCCAGTGAGGATTAAACTCACTACTAAGTCATAAAGTTCAACCAGACTATTCTCATTAACCATTACCCTGTGCCAATTATTGGTTGGTTGATTTTATGACAGATCAACTGCTGTTGGGTTATTTAATGTTGAAGTTTTGTATAAGAGCACCCAGTGAGGATTAAACTCACTACTAAGTCATAAGGGTCAACCAGACTATTCTCATTAACCATTACCCTGTGCCAATTATTGGTTGGTTGATTTTATGACAGATCAACTGCTGTTGGGTTATTTAATGTTGAAGTTTTGTATAAGAGCACCCAGTGAGGATTAAGCTCACTACTAAGTCATAAAGGTCAACCAGACTATTCTCATTAACCATTACCCCGTGCTAATTATTGGTTGGTTGATTTTATGACAGATCAACTCCTGTTTGGTTATTTAATGTTGAAGTTTTGTATAAGAGCACCCAGTGAGGATTAAACTCACTACTAAGTCATAAAGGTCAACCAGACTATTCTCATTAACCATTACCCCGTGCTAATTATTGGTTGGTTGATTTTATGACAGATCAACTGCTGTTGGGTTATTTAATGTTGAAGTTTTTGTATAAGAGCACCCAGTGAGGATTAAACTCACTACTAAGTCATAAAGGTCAACCAGACTATTCTCATTAACCATTACCCTGTGCCAATTATTGGTTGGTTGATTTTATGACAGATCAACTGCTGTTGGGTTATTTAATGTTGAAGTTTTGTATAAGAGCACCCAGTGAGGATTAAACTCACTACTAAGTCATAAGGGTCAACCAGACTATTCTCATTAACCATTACCCGCGCTAATTATTGGTTGGTTGATTTTATGACAGATCAACTGCTGTTGGGTTATTTAATGTTGAAGTTTTGTATAAGAGCACCCAGTGAGGATTAAACTCACTACTAAGTCATAAAGGTCAACCAGACTATTCTCATTAACCATTACCCTGTGCCAATTATTGGTTGGTTGATTTTATGACAGATCAACTGCTGTTGGGTTATTTAATGTTGAAGTTTTGTATAAGAGCACCCAGTGAGGATTAAACTCAATACTAAGTCATAAAGGTCAACCAGACTATTCTCATTAACCATTACCCCGTGCTAATTATTGGTTGGTTGATTTTATGACAGATCAACTGCTGTTGGGTTATTTAATGTTGAAGTTTTGTATAAGAGCACCCAGTGAGGATTAAACTCACTACTAAGTCATAAAGGTCAACCAGACTATTCTCATTAACCATTACCCTGTGCCAATTATTGGTTGGTTGATTTTCTGACAGATCAACTCCTGTTTGGTTATTTAATGTTGAAGTTTTGTATAAGATCACCCAGTGAGGATTAAACTCACTACTAAGTCATAAGGGGTCAACCAGACTATTCTCATTAACCATTACCCTGTGCCAATTATTGGTTGGTTGATTTTCTGACAGATCAACTGCTGTTGGGTTATTTAATGTTGAAGTTTTGTATAAGAGCACCCAGTGAGGATTAAACTCACTACTAAGTCATAAGGGTCAACCAGACTATTCTCATTAACCATTACCCTGTGCCAATTATTGGTTGGTTGATTTTATGACAGATCAACTGCTGTTGGGTTATTTAATGTTGAAGTTTTGTATAAGAGCACCCAGTGAGGATTAAACTCACTACTAAGTCATAAGGGTCAACCAGACTATTCTCATTAACCATTACCCTGTGCCAATTATTGGTTGGTTGATTTTATGACAGATCAACTGCTGTTGGGTTATTTAATGTTGAAGTTTTGTATAAGAGCACCCAGTGAGGATTAAACTCACTACTAAGTCATAAGGGTCAACCAGACTATTCTCATTAACCATTACCCTGTGCCAATTATTGGTTGGTTGATTTTATGACAGATCAACTGCTGTTGGGTTATTTAATGTTGAAGTTTTGTATAAGAGCACCCAGTGAGGATTAAACTCACTACTAAGTCATAAGGGTCAACCAGACTATTCTCATTAACCATTACCCTGTGCCAATTATTGGTTGGTTGATTTTATGACAGATCAACTGCTGTTGGGTTATTTAATGTTGAAGTTTTGTATAAGAGCACCCAGTGAGGATTAAACTCACTACTAAGTCATAAGGGTCAACCAGACTATTCTCATTAACCATTACCCTGTGCCAATTATTGGTTGGTTGATTTTCTGACAGATCAACTGCTGTTGGGTTATTTAATGTTGAAGTTTTGTATAAGAGCACCCAGTGAGGATTAAACTCACTACTAAGTCATAAAGGTCAACCAGACTATTCTCATTAACCATTACCCTGTGCCAATTATTGGTTGGTTGATTTTATGACAGATCAACTGCTGTTGGGTTATTTAATGTTGAAGTTTTGTATAAGAGCACCCAGTGAGGATTAAACTCACTACTAAGTCATAAGGGTCAACCAGACTATTCTCATTAACCATTACCCTGTGCCAATTATTGGTTGCTTGATTTTATGACAGATCAACTCCTGTTTGGTTATTTAATGTTGAAGTTTTGTGTAAGAGCACCCATTGTTGAGTAATTGTGTCATTTTCATTGCATATTAACATAAGCTGAGTTAGTTTGATTTTATGATATTTCAAGCCCTGTTGAGTTATTTAATGTCAAATTTTGTACGTAGAACTCAGTTAGGATCAAATTCATTTGTTCAAAGTAGTGATCAACCAAATTATCCTTGTTAACCATTATCTTATGATGAGCCTTCTAAATAATTTTGCTTGGATTTTTGTTCCCGTAAACATGGTTTTGTCACTTGGATTTGTGACTTTTGAATTATTATTTTGTTGTATTTGTTGCAATGAACTTATTTATTGTTTATGGTTTACCAGATAGGCTAACTAATTAGTTAATTAATAATCTGTTAATTATTTCTCAGTCAGTGTTTTTTAATTACTTTTGCTTGGAAATGGATTTCATTTCAGGGTAATATGGCAGAAAAGAATTGCCACAAATGAAGAATTACAGTTCTTTGACAGTGTCTACCATACCATTTTGCTTTGTATTCTGAATAGGTAAGTCTTTCTGTTACCATTCTGATAAAATATAATTTAAATGTTTATAAGTGGGAGTGTACGTGGTTTTACCTGGAAAGAAACAATGCAGTTATTAATAAGAAGTGTTGAAATTAATGGAAGCAAGATTTCACAACTCTAACATCACTTGATTAGCCTATGAACTTTTCAGCTTTTCTTCGTATGTGCCCTACTTATCTATAGGGAATGTGTTCCAAGACCCCCAAAAGATTCCTAATATTTGACGGTACCAAACATTTTATATACTTAGTTTCTATACTGAGTTGACAACTGATGCCATCAGGAAAATAAGTTGTGAGAAATGTATTCATTATTTATGGTTTACAAGACATGTTAATTAAATAATAATATGTTAATTATTTCTCTATACATCTTTGACACTGTCTATCATAACTTTTTTCTTGGTATTCTGAATAAGTTATTTTTTGTCTGAATTTCTTGAATGAGGAGCTATCATTATTTACACTATTTATATTCAGACTACTGACATCATCTTTCTTGTTTTTATCACAATATTTCATCCATTGTGCACTCTGGAGGTTAATATTGATCTGGATAACTGTTATATTCCATGCTAATAGGAATATATACTTGGAAACTGTTATGATGTTGATTTGGGGTTAATAAAGACAAACGCCAAATAACACGTAACAATAAAAAGGGGTTTATTCGGTTGGTAAGTAGGTACAGAAATCGCCTGAGTAGTCTATAACTAGCTCAGCCAAGAACTTCTCCGACTCTGTCTGTCTTTTGACATGCCACTATTTAACGTCTTTGTTTGTAGACAAGTTCATCTTCAAGAGGGGTGGTAGGTTTCCTACACAACAGAAACCAAGGTGGATAAAATAAGTAAAGGTTTATTGTACAAAACCAGTGCAATAAGAATAAAGGTAACAGTTATACACAAGGCCATTGCAGGTCAATCCAGTAGTGAGTGCTACTATTGGAAGGTCAGTAGTTTTTGTGTAAGTCTGAGTCATACTCAGCAGTTCCTAGCTAGACTCTATAGCATGTTGACTTACAGATACTTATAGGTAGTTACTACATATAGTGTAGTCACTCATAGGGATGATAGTTTATTCCATTACATCAATAACCTACATGTTGTTGTGGATTCCGGGATGAAATCCAGTCTCAAATGAATGGCAAACACAGGAATGAAATATAGCAAATAAATGTATTGATGTAATAATACAATTGGTAATATGGTTAGTAGATCCAGAAATGCGGTTAGTAGCAAAAATAATATATATATAGTCTGGGAAATTCAGTATCGAAGTATGATTTCCTTCTGAGTCTACATGCTCGCAACTGTGACTCCTACCAAGCGGTTACCTCACACTCACACTCTCTCACTTCCTCACTGTATCACATCACTCTCTGGGTATTCACCGGCAGCAGTACAAGTACACACTGGGTGAGTCTACTTGTATGAAAAAGGGGTGGACCCCTTAACACATGTAATTCTGAACTGAACCCTTTATTTAACCTATGGGGGTAAACTGTTCTCATTCCACTGATCATGTCTATGGATATTGCCTAGTTTTTATTTTATTCAGTTATTGCTCGATTGTTTGTACTTGCACTCAGTGGAAACCCAACTAAAAGTGAATTATACAAGATAAGTAAAATAATGCTAGAAGGAATTAACCCAGATTTAAGAATGATAATTGCAAATTTATACAACTAGATATAAAAGATTTTTACCGTTGTATAACCAAACCCATGCTAGATAAGGTCATTTCCTTAGCCCTAGAACAAATAAAAATAAGCACAAATGAAGTAATAATCATTGAGCACTACTGAAAATCACTATTATTCAACAACGAAGATGCATGGAAATAAAGAAAGAACCTTCTATGTTACAATGAGAAGTTTTGATGGTGCATTTTATGTGAGCTTATAGGTATACATTTACTACAGAAACTATGCCTCATAATCCTAATAAAATTTAACAGACAAAAAACAGACAAAACCGGAAAAATAATCATAAAAAATTGTTAAAATATGAGATTCAATATAGACATGAAAAGAAACTTAAAATTTTCCAAGATGTCACACTCAACCTAAGAAAAGGTACATATCAACCATATAGAAAACCTAACAACAAATCACATATGGTTCAACTCACTGTACAACAAAAACATAAAAATAAATTTATGAAAAGTATTCATTAAACTCGTACACAAACACTTCCCTGCATCAAGCACTCCTCACAAGATATTTAACAGTAACACAGAAAAATTGGATACATTTTCACTGAGAACATGATACATATAATAAAAAAGTACAATAGAAAATAACCAGCACACCACTTGCATAAATAAAATCCATATATAACTGCAGAGCAAAGAACGAATGTTCTTTAAATGGCAATGCTTGCAAAACAATATAATATATCAAGCCACTGTAAAATCAGCAGATAACAAAGAAAACATATACATAGGTGTAACTGAAGAACCATGGAAACAAAAATGATGCACACAAAATAACTTTTACAAATAGTAAACATGCAAACAGCACAATGCTTTCTAAATATATTTGAGAAATTAAAAACATAAACGAAATTATACTAAAAATATCATGGAAAATAAGGAAAATTGCATCCACCTACAACAATAAATCCAAACCTGTAAACTCTGTCTGGGGGAGAAAATAGCCATAATTACCTTCCCAGACCAACAAGACAATTTCTTTTGTCTGAATAAATTATATTCATCACAGACAAAGACCATCTTTCAGTGTCCACAGAACTTACACCAATGGTATTATATTTTTAGCTATTATATTTCACTATTAATATATAGGATTATTTTTGGATAATCCAAAAACCAGTTTGCTAAGCTTTTATAATTTTATGAATAGCTTTACATGAACTGGTATTATGCCCTCATTGCATATATGCTATATAATGTGCAATGAATGAATTCTCTAGGTGTGTGGTGTCTTCGATAGTTAGACAAATATGACCACATCCATTACATGTTAGATCAAATTTTGTAGTAAAATTTTCAAACAAATTAACATCAGGACTCTTAAAAGTATCTCTCTTGAGTTTTTCATGCTCAACATGATTCTGTTCAAAGTTTCTCTAACCATTGTGTACTGTTTTCCTCTAGTGTGAATGATTGAGAGTAAGGTTTTCCTGGTCAGTTTGCATAATGTCGGCCTGATGCTGTGTGTTCTCGATGCTATCTTTATATCTCAATATTGGTTTGTGTGCTGGTCTTTTACCATATAGAAACTGCTTAGAGATACACACACACACACACACTTTGCAAAAATACCTTTGGAAAAGGCATGAATCAGTTTCTCCCTGTTTTCCCATTAGGTATCTTGACAAAAGATTTAAAAATTAACATGCTACAGTTGTTTATGATGAGAAGACATGTAAGTGAGCACTTTAATGAACCGCTTCCCCATAAATACGTTACTTACTCAGACAGTAGTAATAAAAATGCTGTTACCTCTGTTGTCAACCTTGACAGGCTCTAATCTTATATATGTGTGTTTGGAAAATGACATCACTAGTAAACTGTCTTTGTATTTTAATTTTAGAGATTCCTATTCAAGTGACTTGCTCAGGGAACTTTATCAGTTGTTGCGATGCACTCTGGGAAAGCTGGATTCTTTAATGAAGAAGACAAAAATATTGCAAGATATTTCAGAAAAGCTACTCATTGTAAGTCATTTGATTGGTCTATTCTCTCTTCTCAGTAATAACTCCACATATTCTTTTCAGCCAGTAATGATCCTATATATTCTTTTTAACCAATAATGTTCCTATATATTCTCTTTAACCAATAATGTCCCCTACATATTCTCTTTCGCCATTAATATCCCCATATATTCTCTTTACTTAGTAATTTCCCCACATATTCTCTGTAGCCAATAATGTCCTGACATATACTCTGTAGCCACTATTGTCTCCACATATATTCTGTAGCCAATAATGTCCCCACATATTCTCTGTATCCAATAATGCCCCAACATATTCACTGTAGCTGCCAATAATGTCCCCACATGTTCTCTGTAGCCACTATTGTCCCCACATATTCTCTGTATCCAATAATGCCCCAACATATTCTCTGTAGCTGCCAATAATGTCCCCACATGTTCTCTGTAGCCACTATTGTCCCCACATATTCTCTGTAGCCAATAATGCCCCAACATATTCTCTGTAGCTGCCAATAATGTCCCCACATATACTCTGTAGCCACTATTGTCCCCACATATATTCTGTAGCCAATAATGTCCCCACATATTCTCTGTATCCAATAATGCCCCAACATATTCTCTGTAGCTGCCAATAATGTCCCCACATATACTCTGTAGCCACTATTGCCCCCACATATTCTCTGTAGCCAATAATGTCCCCACATATACTCTGTAGCCACTAATGTCCCCACATATATTTTGTAGCCACTATTGTCCCCACATGTTCTCTGTAGCCACTATTGTCCCCACATATTCTCTGTAGCCAATAATGCCCCAACATATTCTCTGTAGTCATCAATAATATCCCCACATATTCATTTTAGCCAATAATGCTGTTTTGTTTTGGAGGCATTAAAATTTACAAGCCATTCTCGGCCCCAATTAACAATTGATTGGAGTTCATTTTCAAGAACAGCTCCCAGTTTTACATTGTTGGACTTATCGCACTTACTATGAAGACACAAATAAATAATTGTGTCATCAGTATATACACCTAGTTGGTAATAGATGATATTGGGAATGTTGTTGATAAAGATAAGAAAAAATATGGGTCCAAGAATAAGGCTATGGAATTTAAAGGTTAGGTATATTGTAGGCATGTACATGTTCAGAAATAAACAATTAATGTAGAAGCAACAAAATCTTGGATTTCTGCTGCAGACCATTTATTCTTTTTTTTATAGAGTAGGGAAAGTTCTCAATGTCTCTTGGGTATGTCTATTTTCTTTTTCTGGTCCAGAAGTAAGTTAGGGTAAGTAAGGATAAGAATGGTTAAAATGGTCAAGCTCAAGTCAGCTTTGTGCTGAGTTGGAACCACCAAATTACAAATGCTCTGTAGTGGAAAGTGGAAAGAGAAAGGTTCTATCTAGAAGAGTGGCCATTCAAAATAACTTTCATTTTGCATTGATGTGAAATTATCTAATTTTCTTTCTTTTACAGACTGGAGACACTGGTGCCTTGGTCAAACAATTGAGAGATCTGAAGCAATGTGCACAAAATTTCCTTCTTTATTCAAAGTAAGGGAAAGTAACCAAAGAAATCAGTTTGTAGATTAGGTTTCATTGATGTATTTTTGTAAAGACAGTTTTTGTCAGGAGTTAAGGAATTGTTTTTAAATGTATTGCTGGTAATATTTTTTTTTTCAAAAATGTATTGCTGATATTTTAACTATAAAAATCTGTATTTATACTTTCATAGTGTTTTAACCCAGTTTGGAGCATTAACTATTTGCCTATAGCTGGGACCCTAACAGGTCATAGCACCTGTTAGGGAACAAATGGGATATGATCTCATAAAACTATTGAGTGACCTGCTGAGTTGTGTCCTGGGTATGACACTAAACTACATCTGGCAACAAGGCCTCTGATCACATGGTTTTGAGGGGTGTCGAACCATCTCTTAATTGTTGTTTTTCCCGGGTCAAACACTGCAAAGGTGTGGAAATACACTTTTATAGTGAAAAAATAAATCTTGCCACAAACTGGGTAGCAGAGTGTGTGTGTATATATATATATATATATATATATATATATATATATGTGTGTGTGTGTGTGTATGTAAAGGAAAAAGACAATAGGAAAACTGTAGTTTAAGCCAACACATTTCATCCAATGTGGACTTTTTCAAGGTAAAAAAAAAATGTTTATTGAAACAATGTTCCTCACGATACATTGGAGAAACATGCAGAAATTTAAGAAATGCATCTATGAACACAAAAGAGACCTCATAAATAACAATTTAACAAATGTACTAGTCATACATAGAAATAAATTCAACCACAATTTTGATTTTATAAATGCTACACTCATAAAAAAAAGAAAATAATTCACTCAGAAGGAAGACCCTTGGGAGTGCTGCCATTGAATATTATCCAAATATTAATCTATGCCCAGGTTTTTTCCCAATATCACCTTTCCTAACAGAATCACTACTCTCCCAAGTCAACCTACACAACAAATATATCAAGAAGTCAAAAGAAAACAGCTGAATCTGTCAACACAACAATACAAACAATATTTCTACATGTGAAAATATTCTCTTCAAACATAAAGTAATTGATGTAATTGTTGAGTTGAGCATATGAATATACAATAGCTTTTCTAAATACTTGTAGTTGCTAATGACTTTTTCTTTGTTGCTTATAAATACTTTGTTTCAATAAATTAATTTTATTTTTGCCTTAAAAAAGTCCTCATTGGACAAAATGCATTGTTAAAACTACAGTTTTCTTATTGTATATATATATATATATATATATATATATATACACACACAATAGGAAAATGGATAATTTTTTCATGTTCTAATGAATGCTCAGCACATTGTTAACGGGTTTGCATTTAAAAGCATAATGAAAAAATTACAGTAATGGATAACAACATACAACTTTGTATAAATGCTTATATTAATGAACAACATATAGTTTTGTATTACTTGCACCCCTGAAGATGATCTTTGAAAAAGATTGAAAGTACTTGGGAAATGAAAATAAAAGAAATTTAAACAGTTATAGCACATTTCTCTAATCCTTTAACATCAATACACGGAAGGTTATTTGTGATTATGAATGAAATTTGTTAAAAATTAGCGGACATAATGTCTGTAAATTATTCAGTCAGACATGCCTAAAATACACACACACACACACACATACACACACACACACACACACACACATATATATATATATATATATATATATAGTTTATGAAGAACTAGGTAATCCATATGGGAGACACAAGGAGGATAAAATCCAGAGAGCTCAATGTAAATCCAGAGCAAATAATTTAAATAAAAACAGACCACTTTAAATGTTCCATGTAATAAATTATTTCACCACAGCCCTTTTAAAGGACTGCGGATCATCAGACTTTACTTCCATTTTTGATGGGCCGTATTAAGCATATGTAAATTAACGAAGTGAGGAAGTGAGTGGGAAGAGAGAAGACATGAGTGAGTTAGATGTAATTTAATATTTCTATTCTTTCATACTTAAAATTACTTGAGGAGGTCCAAACATTGACACATTTAAACGGTTAACTTAACGGAAGTTATATATTGATATAAAAGGGGTAGAGGAGAAAAAAGATATAAGAAGAAAAAGTGAGAAGGAAGTCATGAGAGAAGGTGTCACTAATTTTCTTTGGAAAGAACAGGCTTGAAAAAGACGCTGTTATTTTGCTTTACTTTGAAAGTCTTATTTTGGGGGTTCATAAAGATTATAATGTTTGATATAAATTTGAATGTCTAAACTGTCTACAAAAAATTTAATTTGATGTTTGTTAGTGATTTAAATTTTTTTAAATTTTGGGGATTTTCTATAAAATATGAAACTGTTTTTATATGGGTAATCTCTTTTACTTAAAGTTTAGTTAAGTGAAGTAAAAGAGATTACCCATATAAAAACAGTCACGAGTTAAATTCATGAACAAAATTCAATAATAAAAAAATTTTTTAAAAATAAAAAAAGATTACTAGAAGTAAACTTATATTTTAAAATAAAATTTTATTCTCTTAATGTACTTTCTATGAATATTTTTCTAATTGACTATTTCATAGAAATCATCTCACAATCCTCCCTCTTGCTTCATATGTGGCCTCCTTTGTAAATCACTAGCAGGTCTTAAGTGTCACTTAAGATTATCACATAAAATTTCATAACTGAATCAATTAAACTGTCAGATCTTCATATGTTGAAACCGATGGGAGAGTCCATTATTATATATATATATATATATATATATATATATATATATATATATATATATATATATATATATATATATATATATATATGCAATTTGGAGATCATGGGCATAAGTATACCTAACCTACTTACATACGCACTTCCTCCAGTCACCCAACCAGCATAAATTAGCAATCTAGAAGTCATGACTTTAAATGACCCTCATCATTAGCCCTAAACAAAAGAAACTAAGCATGGCCAGTGACCTACATACACAACCTGCTATATATACAGCCCACTAAAGGATTAGTGATACTTGGTCTGAAGCATTGCTGATTCCTCTGTTACATTGTGCATCTCCCTCCCTCTCATTAAATCATTATTATCTCAAAAAAGAAAATAGTCTTACAAACTAAAAATATTTTCTGGCTTTGAATAACAGCAGCTTTTGAATATAAAAACACGTGAACCCTAAAGTAACTCTGCCTTTTTCAGGTTTTCCTCTTTCGAACTGTGTGACATGAACTTTCCACGCTGAAGCTAAAAGGGCTGTGAACACTTAACACTGATATACACTAACACACTAAGTCCCACTATAACATATTCATGAACTTTTTGTTGTGTATTTACTTCTAACAAAAGAAACTCTTGTTATGTTTTAATAAATCTTATCTTGCATTGCAAATTGAGGAATTAGAAGCCAACTGTCCAATGAATGGAATTAATAAAGTTTGCAATAAAAAGAAAAAAGGGCAAAAATGAAATAGTATCAAGCAGTAAGCAAACAATATATTTAAAGCAAATTGACAGCTAAGAAGGCAAAATAATTTACAAACTAAGCAAGGTCAGATGAGTGAATGCAGTGGGTCTGTCTAGTAGATAAAGCAGATCAGGACTGAATCATGTCAAAACACAGACCATCCCATTTTATTGGCTAAGAAAAATATCCCAGCATGCATTTTGTGAACTTCTAACTATAAAAGGGTAGGGGGGAAAAGTTTTGCAGTCATTCCCCTATTCCATGAAATCAACACAAATCAATTGTTTTGTTATTTTGGGCATGTACTCTTTTTCACCGACATTATTTCATGTACTATAAAATATTGCTGTAAGAAACCTTACACAATTATTGAAGCAGATAATCACTTAAGTTTATAAGCTATAGAAAACTGATCAATCACTCAAGTAAATTTAGTGTTCTGACTTCAAGACAAGAAAGTACAAAAGCAGATGAGACTGAGGTCTATTTGCTTTGGTTAGGAAGAAATCCCAGCATGCATCTGTATGATTTGGAGAGGGGGATATTTTTAGCAATCATTCCATAGATTGGAACTAACAGGACCACATGCTCATCATGCTAGTAGGATTTTTCCATAAAAGGTATGCTTTTTATGGGATGAAATTGCCAACTCAATCACTTTTGTTATTTTTTTTGATTTTTCAATTTTGTTTTGTCAGAAACCTACCACCCCTCTTGAAGATGAACTTGTCTGCATCTGTGAACAAAGACTTTAAATAGTGGCATGTCAGTTGACATGGGGAAGATTGATAGACAGAGAAGTTCTTAGCTGAGCTAGTTATTGACTACTCAGGCGATTTCTGTACCTTTTTACCAACCTATTAAAACCCTTTTTATTGTTACGTGTTATTTGGCGTTTGTCTCTACTAACCCCAAATCAACATCATAACAAATTTATACTTCTCCTGACTGGTTGCCAACCAAGATTCAAGATCCTAGTCAATCTTGCAATTTAACTCATAGCTGGAGGGAGAAGAAATGGATTCATACCTTTCCCACTGGTATTTGTGCAAAAGTAAATGCAACAACCACAGATGGAATTTGCAAAGAGTTGACAAAATAAGAATTGTGTTACCACACAAAAGGGATACAGTCAAGTAATTATAGCATTCTTACTTTAAGACAAAGAAGAATAAAAATATGGCTGATGTGACCGAGAATTGATTCATTTTTATTGGTTAGGAAGAAATCCCAGCATGCATCTGTAGAATTTGTAAGAAATGTTTCCTTTTTTTTCCCCCTCTCTCACTTTTCACTGCAGAGAGGAAAGAAGCTGTAATATCATTTGCTTGGGTCAGATATTTAATACAAAAGTTACAGAGATTATAGAAGCAACTACCAGCACACCAGAACAGGTAAGCCAGTTTTTTTTTTAACTCTTTCACTGTAATTTAAATCTGATCAAATTAAACAAATTAGAATGCAACCATCATTAATATTATATATTATAATTGTTTTGTTCCTTCATTTGTTGGTTAACATGACAGTTATGTCCTGTCAATACCTAAAAAATAATGGACTATTCCGTTTTGATTGTGTGGAAAGAGAGGAAAAGACACTACTTGGTTTCAGTGAGAAAATGAAAGAAGGAAAGAAAACTAGAAGTGTTTAAGGACTGTTTCAGTGAAATGGAAAAAATTGTCAATTTCAAATAATTTCATTTGTACCCCCTTACTTCTTAAAATAACGACCAATATTCATATTTATGGTAGTTATTGCAATATTTCGTTAAAGTTGTTAGGCTCAAATATTTAAGAATGCAATACAGGAATTTTTAGGGATATTTTATTGTCATAGGAATTCTCCATGAGCTTATTCAATCATTATTTTAATAATTAAGATTCATCAGAATATGAAAATAGGAAAACTGTGAAAATTTTCACAGGTTAAAACTAGCTAATATATATTTTATTAACATATTAATATACATTACAGTTCAAAAGTTTGAAGCCAATCCCAGAATTAACATGGGATGAACTTGAGAGAAGAATGAAAAAAAAAAAAAATGAAAAAGAACTCTTGGAATCATTGAAAAAAAGAATGGAATCAATTATCAAACTTATACTTTGAGAAACTTTCACAATGAATGCCAAAAATTTGTGCTGCAGTAATCAGGGCTAAAGGAGGATATTTTGACAAGAGCAAAATTTAATCATAAAATACTTTTTTTCTTTTTGTCATAATGAAATTTCTAATAAAAAAAAATCATGTCTCACTTTTTTGTAACCATGTATAATATTTTTCTCTTATTTAAAATGCAAAGCAACTACTTTTTGGGCCAATTTAAAAAATTACCAAAGGTAGCCTCAAACTTTTGAACTGTAGTATATATAATAGCATTAATATAATTGATATTGATGATGTAATCATGGTGAAGTTAACCCTTTCCATACAGAAAATATTTGGCATTCATTGACTAAATAATATTACTATCAGTTGAAATTTATTAAATCTTTTTACTCAAACAATTTTTCAGGAAATGAGACTTCTCAAGTCCACTAAATGTTATAGCTCTTTCGAGTAATGAGGGGAGTTTCCTTCCAAACGTTTTATTTTTGCTAGTGTTAAAAGTCAGCATCTTAATTATATACAAGGTCTGTCTGAAAAGTAATGGGACTGGATGTGCTGTGTGAACTATCTAACATCTAACATGATATCTTGGGAGTATATAAGTGTAATCTTGGCTTTCAGCAACCATTTGTTTTTTATTTGCCTATTTTTGTGGCTGGACATATCATGGCTGCTTCACTGTGACAATGCACCTGCTCACAACGCCCTGAGCATCCAGCAGTTCTTGGCCGAGAAGAACACCGCTGTACCAGAACAACATCCCTGTTCACCTGATCTTGCTCCATGTGACATTTTCTTTTCTCCAAGATCAAGGAGCCATAATGGCAAAGCTGAGAGTCATCCAAGAAGAATCTTTCCAGCAGTCCATAGAAGCATGGCAGAGAAAGATAGAAAAGTGGATTAGACTAGAGGGGGAGTACTTCGAAGGAGAAATCTCATAGTTTGTTGCTTGGAATTTAAATAAATTGTTTGTGACACCAGCCCTGTTACTTTTCAGATAAACCTTGTACATATTAGGGTTATGACTTTTTATAAAATAACTGATTTCCTCTATCATAATTTGATGATATATTATTAGGGTTATGATGGTATAATGATATTATTAGGGTTACGATGGTATTATTATATTATTAGGGTTATGATGGTATTATGATATTATTAGGGTTATAATGATATGATATTATTAGGGTTATGTTGGTATTACGATATTATTAGGGTTACAATGGTATTATGATATTATCGGGGTTACGATGGTATTATATTATTTGGGTTATGATGGTATTATGATATCATTAGGATTACGATGATATTATATTATTAGGGTTATGATGATATGATATTATTAGGGTTATGATGATATGATATTATTAGGGTTACGATGGTATTATGATATTATTAGGGTTATGATGGTATTATGATATTATTAGGGTTATGATGATATGATATTATTAGGGTTATTCCTTTTTGTAAAATAACTGATTTTCTGTATCATAATTCAATGAACTTTTGTTAAAAAATAATGAAGAAGGATTTAATTCAGCTTATTTTTTAGAAAATGACAAAATGTCTTCTGTCTGAACACAAACCATATTTACCTATAGAATTAAGTAACAAAGTTTGATGTATCCTATAATACTCCAACCTAAATCTAACATAATTTCAATAAAAGTTTTTGTTTTTTTTCAGGTCTCTTTCTTGCTTAAGGAACTAACGCAGTACCTCCAAGCTCCGTTTCTGGAAATGTTAGATGATACTTTGTGTCACTGCCCAAACTTTCAGGTGATATATGATAAGTCAGCTATAAATGTTCTTTGTATCTAATAATTTCTATTCTCACACTTCTTACCTGTAGAATTCTTTTCCACTTTCAGACTTCCCTACCACCTACAATCTTCAAAAATTTAAATGCGGTATCAATTGCTATATTCTATTTTATTCAACTTTGTTCTTTTATTGTCCAATCATGTCATTAATGTCTTCTCATTCTCTTTCACTCACTGTAACCCCTGACATCTTAGAGGCATTATCACCTTGCTTAGGATAAAATGGTCAAAAACAAAAAGATTGAAACTAAGAATTAACAATGTTCAAATTCTATAAATTAAGTTCATGAATTTAAGTGCAGTACTAGATTGGCAGTTAGGTCTCATCATTTTACTGTTGAAATAGCTAGATGGAACCGTAAATTCTATTTTAATAGTTTTCTTGCACTTCCAGGTGATATATGATAAGTCAGCTATAAATGTTCTTTGTATCTAATAATTTCTTTTCTCACATTTCTTACCTGTAGAATTCTCTTCCACTTTCAGGCTTCCCTACTACTGCCTTCAAAAATTTAAATGCAGTATCAATCGTCATCTTCTATTTTCCTCAACCTTATTCTTTTGTCCTTTTTCCTCATTAGTATCTTATTCTCTTTAATTCTCTGTAACCCTTGACTTGTTAGTGGCAGTACTGCTTTGCTTAAGGTGAAATGGTTAAAAAAAAAAAAATGAAATGAATAATTTGTTGCATCCACCAATATTACTATCAGTTAATTAGCTCCCTTACTTAATTTAAATGTATACCTTTCTTGCTAATGATATCAGGTTACCTCCTCCTTATTTTTGAAACCGTTACTAGGGGACTCTCCTTAGCAATATAAAAACTCTGCGATAATTTTTTATCACTCTCTTCTTACTTTTCCGCTTATGCGAAAACATGTAATTCTTTCACAGAAGATCATGTTCCCTTGTTAGGAAACACATGAACAATACTTACACACACATATATACGCACATTCACTCACATCACATACTTTGAACCAAAAAGTTTCCACGTTAATTTGTTACACACACATTATTGTCTTTGTCCTTTGTAATCTTTTTGTCATAAATACATTTGTTTGTACATATATATTGGTTCTTGTTGTTTCTTTACATTTCTTTATGTGGACTCATCTCGAGACTGCCATGTTTGTTGTGGGTATTTCAGGAGACACTCATGTTTATCTCTCTGCACATACACCAGCCTGCAACAAATTAATCAATGTTCAAATTCTAGAAATTAAGTTCTTGAATTTAAGTATAATACTAGATTGGTGTATGGGCATGTGGCCAAGTGGTTAGAACATTTGTTTCTTTGACCATGATACTAACCATGTCAGGAAGGTAACTTCTTGATATTATCGGTCTGGAGGGGGTGATCCCATTGTGTAGCATCTTTGGAAACTACCTGAAAATCATACCATACCATAGGTTGACTCAAGCCTTGTGAGTAAAATTGAGTAGATTGAACCCTTGGGAGCTGTCAGCAGTTGTGCTAGCATGAAGTCACAAGTCATCGTGATTGAGGGTTTGAGTGTGTTAGCTTTGTTCAGACTGCTGATCATGCTAGATAATGTGCTGTCTCCCAGAAACTATAACTAAGGTCTACATAGTTGCAGTATAGTTGAACAAATGTGCCTGAACAGGCGTCTGCAATGGGTATTAGCTTGCCACCCTAGTAAACTGGCATCCTCAGATTCAAGTGGGTTTGGTTTGGTTTGGTTTGGTTTATGGCATATCAACCTCAATGGGTTATTTAATGCCGACAAAATTTTTATTGCTGGTAATATGTTTTTCTTCAAAAATCTATTTCTGGGAATATTTTTCCTTGAAGAAATCTATAGCTGGTCATATTTTTTTTTCAAAGAATGTATAACTGTTTGTATTGCTGGTATTTTTTTTAAAGTATTACTGATAATAATTTTTTCTTCAAAAATTATTGCTGGTAATAATTTTTTTATTATAAAGTATTTCTGGTATTAAAAACTATTTTTACACAAGTTTGGGTGTTAACTATTTGCCCATAGCTGGGACCCTAACAAATGCTACCACCCTGTGTTAGGGTGAACCTGGGAACACCAGCAATTAAGAGGTGGTTCCATGCTCCTCAAAACCTCATGATCAGAGGCCTTGCTGTTGGACATAGTTTATTGTCATACCCAGAACATGGATGTAGTTTATTGTCATACCTAGGATGTGGATGTAGTTTATCGTCTTACCCAGGACGCAGATGTAGTTTATCGTCATACCCAGGAAAAAGATTCAAGTGGCTGCACCATTTGCTTTTACTAGATTAGTAAATATTTCTGTTGTGATATAAAGGATTCTTTGACCCCTCATTTTTTTAACTGAAATGGAATATCTTTGATTTTTGCACACAATCAAAAATGATTCCCAACATCTATTTATTAATCAACAGCTTACTGTTTATTATAAAGATATGGTTAATGGTAAGTGATAATACATATATATTATAATACATAATTTTTTATACGTATTATAATACATATTATATAATACATATTATATATTATAATACATAATTTTTTTTATACGTATTATAATACATATTATATAATACATATTATATATTATAATACGTAATTTTTTATACGTATTATAATACATATTATATAATACATATTATATATTATAATACATAATTTTTTTATACGTATTATAATACATATTATATAATACATATTATATAATTCATATATATTATAATACATAATTTTTTAATATGTATTATAATACATATTATATAATACATATTATATATTATAATATGTATTTTTAATACATATTATAATACATATTATATAATACATATTATATAATACATATATATTATAATACATAATTTTTTAATACGTATTATAATACATATTATATAATACATATTAAACATTGTAATACATAATTTTTTAAATACGTATTATAATACATATTATATAATACATATTATATATTATAATACATAATTTTTTTAATATTTATTATAATACATATTATATAATACATATTATATAATACATATTATGTAGACTTGTTTATTATAAAGATATGGGTAGCTTGTGAGAAAAACAAGAATACTGAGGTTTATCATATAATTATTATATCGATACATATTATGTAGATTTATTATTTTATAATACATATTTTTTAAATACATATTATAATACATATACTCAGTCAGCTATATGCCATGTGTGATACATGCTTAGGCAATCATGTATCTTTCCATACAATAACTGACAAGGCTGGTTTTTTCCTGCAGTAGGTTGCCATTTCTTTCTGCGGTAGACCAGTTGCTATCCAAGTCTATAGAACCCGGTCTTTCCTGCTATTTACCTATAGCTGGGTGGAGAAGAAGAGGATTCATACCTTTCCCAAGGGTATTAGCACATAAGTGAATCTAATGGATTTGACTGGGATTCGAACTTGGCTCTCCGATTCCTCAATCCAAGCTGATATCCATTACTCCACCATGCCTCCTTCTAATACATATTATGTAGACTTGTTTATTATAAAGATATAAGTAGCTTGTGAGAAAAACAAGAATACTGAGGTTTATCACATCATTATTATATAGATACATATTATGTAAATACTATAGGGTAGTAATTATGTCTGTGTATGTTCATTCATAGTCTACAAGTTAAGTATAGACCATTACATTGGTTAATGAGCTTTCTTCTCTTGTTACACTATGCATGTTCCTTACATAGACAATTTCCTTTACCCTGATACTGATGTATTAATCTCAAGTTTCCAAGGTGCTTTGACAAATGACCCCAGATCGAGAATTTGGCCATTCCTATAATTCAATGCAGAAATAAATGAATCTATTGAATCCATTGCTAGATCAACTGCTAAGAAAGTTGTTTCTCTGTGTTTTACAATACAGTTTTTCTCTCCAGAATCTATCTTATATATCTATAAGTCTACCATTCATCCATGCTTAAAATATTGCTGCCACATATGGTCCAGTGTCCCTGCTATTTACCTTGAGCTCCTTGATAATATCTAAAGATGAATCAGCAATATTATTGGTCCTGATCTAGTGGCTTGGCTTCAGTCACTTTCACACTGCCATAAGGTTGCCTCCCTTTGCATTTTCTATAAACACTTTTATAATAACTGTTCAGATGAACTCTTCACTCTTGCACCTAGACTTTGAATTTAAGGGCAGTACTTGATTGACATCAAGATCTCATCAATTTACAGTTGAGCTGTAAATTAGTCATAAATTCTATACTCACAGTTTATTTTCTTGCATTTCTCACTTGTAGAACTCCCTTCCAGCTCCATGCTTTCCAGCCAACTTTAATATGCAAAAATTTAAATGCAATGTCAATTGCTATCCACTGTCCTCTTGATTACTTTTTTCTCTTTCCACTTATTATCAATGTTTCTGTTCCTAATTCTAAGCCACTAAGACACAAGGTATTACCACAGGGTTAGAATCCCCAGGGCTGAAAAACTTCTCCCATCTAAAATGAGGAGAAATATAGCTCCACCTACAGCACAAGAGCAATAACCACACCCCAATAAGCCCTCATTGGTTAACTCCTGTGTCAGGACCCCAGAGTTCTGATCATCTTATGCATTCTATAACATGTTGATTTCTCTTCAGTCTAACCCATCATGATTTTTCTCGTTTGTTTTAATTGGTTCATTTTAATGCTACAAGCCTCCTAATTGGCTTTTTCCTGTAAAATGAGGGCCTCAACGGGTTTTCTTGTTTTTCAGATGTTGGTTTCACATTTGAAAGATTTCTTTCAAGATACAAAAACTAACAAGAAAAAGAAGAAAAAAAACGTAAGATTCTGTTTCTGTCAATTTGTCCAACACCAGAACATGATGCAAAACCTAAATGTTTAACCTGAGACATCAAGCCATGTCCGTAAATAATCTCATTAAATCTAGACTGTGGGCATCATGAATTTACACCCAGATCATTTAGAAATGGTCTTTCTTAGTCTGTATGTGTCTGTCTACCTGTTCATCTCACCCTATATATATATGTCCAGCTATCCATCTTGCCCTGTACATGTTTAACTGCCTATCTGTCTCACCCTGTACATGTCTGACTGTCTATCTGTCTCACCCTGTACATGTCTTGACTGTCTATCTCTCTCACCCTGTACGTGTCTGACTGTCTATCTGTCTTACACTGTATGTGTCTGACTGTCTATCTGTCTCTCCCTGTATGTGTCTGACTGTCTATCTGTCTCACCCTGTACATGTCTGACTGTCTATCTGTCTCTCCCTGTATGTGTCTGACTGTCTATCTCTCTCACCCTGTACGTGTCTGACTGTCTATCTCTCTCACCCTGTACATGTCTGACTGTCTATCTGTTTCACCCTGTATGTGTCTGACTGTCTATCTGTCTCTCCCTGTACATGTCTGACTGTCTATCTGTCTCACCCTGTACGTGTCTGACTGTCTATTTATATCACCCTGTACATGTCTGACTGTCTATCTGTTTCACCCTGTATGTGTCTTACTGTCTATCTGTCTCACCCTGTACATGTCTTGATGGTCTATCTCTCTCACCCTGTACATGTCTGACTGTCTATCTGTCTCACCCTGTACGTGTCTGACTGTCTATCTGTCTCTCCCTGTATGTGTCTGACTGTCTATCTGTCTCACCCTGTACATGTCTGACTGTCTATCTGTCTCTCCCTGTACATGTCTGACTGTCTATCTGTCTCTCCCTGTATGTGTCTGACTGTCTATCTGTCTCACGCTGTATGTGTCTGACTGTCTATCTGTCTCACTCTGTACGTGTCTGACTGTCTATTTATATCACCCTGTACGTGTCTGACTGTCTATCTGTCTCACCCTGTACGTGTCTGACTGTCTATCTGTGTCACCCTGTACGTGTCTGACTGTCTATCTGTCTCTCCCTGTATGTGTCTGACTGTCTATCTGTCTCACCCTGTATGTGTCTGACTGTCTATCTGTCTCACCCTGTACATGTCTTGTTTGTCTATCTCTCTCACCCTGTATGTGTCTGACTGTCTATCTGTCTCACCCTGTACATGTCTTGACTGTCCATCTCTCTCACCCTGTACATGTCTGACTGCCTGTCTCACTAAGTATGTGTTTGACTGCCTGTCTCACCTTTTATATGTCTGTCCATTTATCCATCTCACCCTATACATACCTGTCTAGCTATTCATCTTGCCATGTTCATGTCTGTGTGGCTATCCATCTCACCCTGTACATGTATTTCCAGTTATTCGTCTTGCCCTGTACATGTCTGACTATCTGTCCTGCCAATTACCTGCCTCACCCTGTATGTGTCTGTCCTACTATATGATACCCTGTATATGTCTGTCTGAATATTCGTCTCACCCTGTACATGTCTGTCCAACTGTCCATCTCCTCCTGTACGTGTCTGTCCACCTATCAATCTCACCCTGTCCATGCCTGTCCACCTATTTGTCTGCTTATCCATCTCAGTGTGTCAATCTCAGACTCTCCATATTGGTCATTCTTATTTATTCTTATGTTTTAACATTCTCTTTCTGATTGTTGCCAATATGGAAGAAAATATATTAATTTGAAATTTCAAGCAAATCTCTAAAAATATTCTTTATATTATTTCACAGCCTGAAAAAATATTACATCCATACAAAATATTACATGAAATAGATGATATCAACTTAAAATTCCAAGATGAATTAGGTAAGATCTATCTATCTATCTATCTATATATATATATATATATATATATATATATGATAAAAATATAGTTTTAAGTTATGTTATATTAATGGATTTGACTGAAATTCGAGTTCAAATTCCAGTTGAATCCATTACATTCATTTACTGCTAATACCATTGGGAAAGGTATGAATCCTCTTCTTCTCCCCACAGCTATGGATAAATAGCAGAACTGACCGATAACTGATAACTGACAACCATTAAACATGGCACGTGGAAATAGAACAGTCTACTCTAGTGAGCAAAATAAAGGGTTCGGTTCGACATTCCAACCATCTGAAGAAGGCCGGAGTGTACAACGCCTGAAACGTTGTCACAAATATGACAACAAAGATGAGGATGATAGTCCGAACAATGAAAATAGTGTACACAATAACCTCATCTCAGAAATATAGACAAACTGACTTGGCATGAAATAACCTACAAGGTGCTTTAAAACAAAAACCCAATCCAAATTTTATTTTTGTGGATAAACATGTTTGAGTAGACACCTCCTTTTTTGTTTTTAACTAGTGTAGATTATGTCTACCAGCTTGTGCATTTAAGAGACTTAATAATGAAAATGTACTCTCCAGCAGAGTTCTACCTGCATCTGATCCAAAATGTTTTAGATTGTTTGACTACAGAGATTATCCTATCCAAGAAAGGTTCAAAATTACTATTGAAGAATGCATCTCCTCTTGTTCAGATTTTGAATGCCTATATTTGCTTATTTTTTTGCATCCAAAGTATAAACAAAATAATTTCTAAGCAATAGATTGATTTTTTTTATTTGATATCTTTACTACAACTCCACATGTTATTTTGTGTATAGATGCTTCTATGTGATCTAAGTTTACCTAGACTTACATATAAGCATGACCTGTAGACTCAAGTATAAAGCTGATCATTGTTTAACTATAGACATGAATACATGTCCGGCCAATGTTTACCTATAGACCCAAATACAAATCTGGCCAATGTTTACCTATAGACCCCAGTAAAATAATCTGGCCAATGTTTACCTATAGACCCAAGTAAAATAATCTGGACAATGTTTACCTATAGACCCAAGTAAAAAATCTGGCCAATGTTTACCTATAGACACAAATACAAATCTGGCCAATGTTTACCTATAGACCCCAGTAAAATAATCTGGCCAATGTTTACCTATAGACCCAAGTAAAAAATCTGGCCAATGTTTACCTATAGACCCAAATACAAATCTGGCCAATGTTTAGCTATAGACCCCAGTAAAATAATCTGGCCAATGTTTACCTATAGACCCAAGTAAAAAATCTGGCCAATGTTTATCTATAGACCCAAATACAAATCTGGTCAATGTTTACCTATAGACCCAAGTAAAAAAATTTGGCCAATGTTTACCTATAGACCCAAATAAAAAATCTGGCCAATGTTTACCTATAGACCTGAGTACAAATCAAGCCAATGTTTACCTATATAATCAAATATGATGATAAACAGATTATTACATTAAGTAAACCAAACAAGGGCTGATATGTTGTAAAATCCATTACCTCCACCCATTATTTCTACTTGTTTATTTTCGCAGAATTTATATTCATTTACACAGACAGTATTTCTTTTATCAATTTCTGCTTATTTATATAGACAGTATTTATATTTCCTTACTTATATGGTCAGTATGTTTTACTCCTTGTCAACACTTAAGAGGAGAAACTCAAGTCTATAGTTGAAGTTTTGTTAATGTCTTTTTCAGTGGTGAATATTAAGGAATGCCTTCCAGACAAACCAAACGAAAATTCTAAATCCAGGGTTTTAATTAAGGTAAATGATTTTGCTATTTCACAAATTCTAATTATCTGAAGATCATTGGAAGTGTTTAAATTTTCCTTCCATTGATTTCTGAAAAATCTTTTAATAACATAAACATTATTCAACATGTGAAGATAACAACGAGAATGCTGTACTGAGCTCTATTCACTAATTTAACACCTGATTGTAAACTGGTAGCTACAAAATCTACATGACACACAGTGGAAGATGAGTTATTCATCCAAACCAAATTTACTTGTATGTTGAACAAAGATATAATCGAACACAAGTCATTTGCAATGGAGAACTCAAGCTTTCATAGTCTCCTCTGAGAACAGAAAAAAGCCAATGGTAATCAACTATTCCCAAACTATAAACTTGTTTACCCTCTGCCAAGAATTGGTGATATGATAGAGAAAATAGTCAAATATGGCCTATTTAGTACTCTGGACCTTAAAATGCCTACCATCAAGTAGCTATAAGGCCCAACAATATGGTATAATCTAGGCCATCTTAAATATGGTATCTTCTAGGCCATCTTAAATGTATCATCTGGACCATCTTAAACATAGTGTCATCTAGGCCATCTTAAGTGCAGCATCATCTAGGCCATCTTAAATGTAGTATAATCTAAGTCATCTTAAGTCTAGTATCATCTAGGCCATCTTAAATGTAGTTTCATCTAGGCCATCTTAAATGCAGCATCATCTAGGCCATCTTAAATGTAGTATAATCTAAGTCATCTTAAGTCTAGTATCATCTAGGCCATCTTAAATGTAGTGTCATCTAGGCCATCTTAAATGTAGTATAATCTAAGTCATCTTAAATCTAGTATCATCTAGGCCATCTTAAGTGTAGTATCATCTAGGCCATCTTAAATGTAGTGTCATCTAGGCCATCTTAAATGTAGTATAATCTAAGTCATCTTAAATCTAGTATCATCTAGGCCATCTTAAGTGTAGTATCATCTAGGCCATCTTAAATGTAGTGTCATCTAGGCAATCTTAAATGTAGTATAATCTAAGTCATCTTAAGTCTAGTATCATCTAGACCATCTTAAATGTAGTGTCATCTAGGCCATCTTAAATGCAGCATCATCTAGGCAATCTTAAATGTAGTATAATCTAAGTCATCTTAAGTCTAGTATCATCTAGGCCATCTTAAATGTAGTGTCATCTAGGCCATCTTAAATGCAGCATCATCTAGGCCATCTTAAATGTAATATAATCTAAGTCATCTTAAGTCTAGTATCATCTAGGCCATCTTAAATGTAGTGTCATCTAGGCCATCTTAAATGCAGCATCATCTAGGCCATCTTAAATGTAGTATAATCTAAGTCATCTTAAGTCTAGTATCATCTAGGCCATCTTAAATGTAGTGTCATCTAGGCCATCTTAAATGCAGCATCATCTAGGCCATCTTAAATGTAGTATAATCTAAGTCGTCTTAAGTCTAGTATCATCTAGGCCATCTTAAATGTAGTGTCATCTAGACAATCATAATTCTAGCATCATCTAGGACATCTTAAATGTAGCATCACCTAGAATCTTATAAATGTAGCATTATCTAGACTGTTATGAATGTAGCATGATCTGAACCATCATAAATGTAACACCATTTAGGCCATCAAAAATGTAGTATCGTCTAGTCCATCATAAATGTGGTATCATCAAAATCCGGGTACCCCTACTTCTAGGTACTTTCCCTTGAGTGCTGAATCAGTCTGTGTCATTCCAGTCTCATCCAGAGCAATAGAAAAATGTTTAAAACTTGATGATAAAGTCTTCCACCGCCAACTCAAATCACCTGCCATTTCATCAATCCATTCAGCAAAAGTGTTCCTGCTTAATGAAATGTTTTGAAATGGACATACAATTTCAGCTGTTTTTACAAGACATCACTTTATTAAATCTCCTTCACTGTAAGATTTTCCATTGATGGTGATCATTTTGCAGAGTTCAAAACTTGCAGTAACAGAACTAACATTGCCTTTCTGAATTTTTGTTAAGCAACTCTTTTGCTGTGTTAACTTAACCTTGAATTCCTTCACTTTTGAAACACATATATCTCCTTCATATTTATCATAAAATCGATGATTTGTTTCATAATGTCTTTTCACATTATATTCTTTTGGTGTCGCAATGCAGTGGTTGCAAATCAAACAGTTTATCTTTCCATTAACAGTGGTACAAAAGTACTTTAATTCCCACTTTTCTTGAAACACATGTCCTTCTTCAGATAATTTTCTCTTTTATGTGATAGAATAGAATTTGTCATTTTTAAGGCAAAATATGACAAAATTACAAACATTTTCACTTTACATATGTTCTTATTTAGTTGTCAAGGATGATCACATGATTAAGCAGAAGTTAAAAATAATTGCTGACATTCAAAAACAAAAAAACCATTGAGATATAATAAACAATCTAATCATACCAATGAAAAAAAAATCTTACTGTTTTTAATAATTTGCATTACCAACATAGACACAATTCTTGGTATACTATGGCTATAGAAACCTTTGTGAGGGCCACCAAGATGTGTGTAAAAGGCTGCATGCAGCCCACAGGCCACCAGTTTGACACACCTGATCTAGATCACCTTGAAGTAAAGGAATAGTAATATTGAATGGGAATAGTAATTATTAGATCAGCCTAACCATTGGAGAAAATAATAATTTAAGATTGAAATGTAATAATCAGTAGGCCATGTCACTTTGGGATGTGGTCAATTAGTTATGGTTCGCTACAGCTTCATTATTTTGGATTCCTCTTAGCAATATTTGCTCTTTGTCCTTTCAGTACTTGTTACTTCATCTATTTGTTCAAACTTGTCAAGTAGTGTCAAGTAATTGGTGAATGTTAAATATAATTGACAGAAATGCCCAACAAACAGAATTGACAAAGTTTGCAAGAATAAAGAAAAAGAAAAGAACAGGGTAAAAAATAATATAAAGCAAACAAATAATATTTGCAAGGCAAAGCAACAGTAATAAGGCAAAGAATGGTGTTAACACACAAAAGGGGATACAAACAAGAGATCATGACATTCTGACTTTAAGACAAGAATGAAAAGAAATATGGCTGATGAGACCAAGAAGTGGCCTATTTAGGAAGAAATCCCAGCATGTATCTGTATGTCTTGTCTATAAATTTGGGGAAGTATGTGTTTTTGCAGCCATTCCAATCAGGATTTCCTTTGATATGCCCTGTGAGTGTTACATTCTCCAAGCTGACTTTTCTCATTGTGTTTTCAAAAATTCAGCTTTCTCTTTCTGATTGTTATCAAGTTTCTTTGTAATTCCTGTTCTCTTTAGAATTTATTCATTGCATGTCATGTCCATGGTATTCTCAACATTTTATCAGTGAAACCACTTTAAATATAGTAAATGATTAAAAAACAAAAATCATTGGCAATGTTTAACATTCAGGTCTGAAAAAAAATGGTATGCCAATTGGGTGGTTATTTCTTTTGAAACTGTCTGACTTTTGACTCTTTCAGCAACATTTATTTACAAGATTTATAAAAATATGTGAACCAAATACAATGCAATATTTATTATTTACCTTTTATAAAGAAATAAATTATTTAACATTTTATAAAGAAATAAATTTAAAAAGCTATATTTTTAATAAAAAATTACAAAATTATCAAAATATTTAAGATGAAGAGATGCTCTCAACCTATTTTAGTGAATTTATGTCAAGGGCAAATGAAAGAAATCCCCAGAAAATGCAATTTTTCAAAATTCATAATTGCAATTACTTTGAAACTGTACAACTTTTGACTCTCTCAGCAATGTTTATTTACATGATTATAAAAATGTCTGAACCAAGTACAATATGATATTTATTATTTACCTTTTATAAAGATTTATTATTTAACATTTTATAAAGAAATAAATTTAAAAAGCTATCTTTTTGTTCTAAAATTTCTAAAAAATTACAAAATTATCAAAATATGTAAGAGTAAGAGATGCTCTCAACCTAATTTTTTAGTGAATTTATATTGAGAGCAAATGAAAGAAATCCCCAGAAAATGCAATTTTTCAAAATTAATAATTACATTTACTTGTTGTTATGTGTTTATTTAAATTTTCTTGTTCACAGATATTTTTATAAATTTATGAATAAAAAATTCTTTTCATATTTATTTTTTTATAAATATTTCATTATAGATGGTTCATATATTCTTTTAAGTATAAAATTATTCTTATAAATCAGTGATCTAAATAGTTTTTAATATTGTTTTTGTCAATTCTGAAGAACAGAGAAGATGTATAAACCCTGTCAGATGTTCAGGTTTTATTAAAATTCTAAACATCACTTTTTAAAAACAAACATTGCTGCAGGAGTCAAGATTTATAAAAATATGTAAACCAAGTACAATGTTATATTTATTATTTACCTTTTATAAAGATTTATTATTTAACATTTTATGAAGAAATAAATTTAAAAAGCTATCTTCTTATTCTAAAAATTTATAAAAAAATTACAAAAGAATGAACTGAACTAAGTTGGATGAGACCAAGAAGTGGCCTACCTTATTGACGAGGAAGAAATCACAGCATGTATCTGTATGTTTTGTCCATAAATTTAGGAAGGGGCATGTTTTTGCAGTCATTCCTATACAGGATTGGAACCAATACTTATGAGTGTCAAATTCTCTAAGTTCTCTTTCCTCATTATGTTTCCTAAAAATATCAAATGTCTTTCTGGGGTTAAGTATCAATGCCCTTTTTGTTTCTATTTTCCTTAAAACTTTCACATTACTTACATGTTCATTCCATGGCATTCTCAGCATCTTTCTGTAGAACCAGATCTCTGTTACCTCAAGTCTCTTCTTAATCTGGGTGGAGATTGTCCAGCATTCAGTACCATATAAGAGGACTTATATTGCATAACTGCTCAGAAAGCTTTTCTTTGTTTCTAATGAAATTTTACTATTTCTTAATACTTTGCTTAGCATCCTGGGTATGATGATAAACTACATCTGGCAGCAAGATCTCTGATCAGGAGGTTTTGAGAAGTGTGGAACCACCTTTTAATTGAAGTTGTCCCCAGGTCTACCTTGACCTGGGGTAGTAGCAACTGTTAGAGTCCCAGCTATGGGTGAATAGTTAACCCCCAAACTGGGGGCAAAACAATATGAAAGTATAAAAATAGACTTTTATAGTAAAAATGCCAGCAATACATATAAAGAAAAACAATTACCAGCAATTCATTTGTTTGTCGACAAAAACCCTCTTTACAAAAATACATCCATGAAACCTGATCTACAAACTGATTTCTTACAAATACAGTGGGGTTATGGATAGTGGCTCAGATTGAGGAATTGGAGAGCCGAGTTTGAATTTCAGTCAAATCCTTAACATTGAATTATGTGCTAATACCCTTGGGAAAGGTATGAATCCTCTTCTTCTCCCCCCCCCCACAGGTAAATAGCAGGACAGACCGGGTTCTATAGCCTTGGATGGAAACTGGTCTACTGCAGAAAGAAATGACAAGTTACTGCAGAAAAAAATCTGCCTCATCAGTCATGTATCAAAAGATACATGATCACCTAAGCATGTATATCATATATGGCGCATAACTGACTGACATATTCTAATCATACAAAGCTATCCTAAAAATGTTGTTGGCATTAAATAAGCCAGTGAAGTGTTAATATGTCGTAAAACAAAATAAACCAAACTAATACATTGCTTAGCTTTTGCAAGGCATCTTTTGTTGCGCCTTTGTATTTTTATCTCATACTAGCAGTAGAGCCCGGTGTTGCCCGGGAATGTAACAGTAAGAGATAGATCAAGTATTGACCATCATAAAGACTGAAAAATAAAATTGACAAAGATTATTGTTTAAGGTTGACGGACACGCATGTCTTAATTAGTTTTTTTTTTTGTTTTTCTTTTTTTTTACGAATTGGTCAAACCCAAACTCAAACAAAAACATTGTTTTCAATCATTATGAGTCTACCGATTGAATAGAATTTTATTATAAACAATTGTCTTGTAAATGGAATTTTTAAAGCATTCTGAATGTAAAAAAAAGGAAAAAGTGTGCAAGACAATAAGAAACACTACCTGCGAAAAAAAAAGTGAAGTTTTGTTGAAATCGGTTGAAAAATGTAGGAAATCTGATCCCATATATAAATGAACACAGACACACACACACAACCTGGGTTTTATAATAAGTATAATTCGATATGAGTTGTCCCCCTTTCATTCTCGTGACAGCGATGCCTCTTAATCATGTTTTCAAATTGATTTTGTGCAAAAACAATTGTGTTTTTCCAATATTTGGCACTGTCAGAACCACCGCAAGGTAATTTTACATAGTCCTGTGAAGTTTTGTTGAAATCGGTTGAAAAATGTAGGAAATCCGATCCAATATATAAACAAACACACACACACACACACACACAACCTGAATTTTATAATAAGTATGATTTTCTATTCTCTGTTAAAACACTTCTTAGATATTTAAATTTTTGCCCTGGTTTGATTTTAGTGTTTTCAATTTGTATTTTGCACCATGAATTAAATGGTAACAAGACCTTTGCAATTAATTTCAATAATTTTTGTTTTTACATTACAGTATTTGCTGGACGTTCATCTTGATGAAGTTTGGGAGGATTATTTGATTTACGTCCTTATGGTGAAACCAGTAAACCCATATGGGAGGCTGATTACAAAATTCAGACAATCTGCTATGAAGTAGGTGGTTGAAATTTTCAAATTAATTTTATCTATAAGCCAAGAACATGTAAAAGTGGTTTACATATGTCTTCTTTGAATAAAATACATGGGATTTCAATTAATCCCTTTTAGATGATTTAAAAATAAAATGATTTGTTCTACCCTGCATTCTGCTTCTGCAGAGATATGAACTAAAAGTAATAAATATATGGAAAGACAGACTGATGGAAAATTATGAACAAGGTAGAGAGAGAGAGAGAGAGAGAGAGAGAGAGAGAGAGAGAGAGATAATAAATAAGAAAGACAGGGAGCAGTAGTGGCAGAGAGACAAGTAAAGAATAAGACAGCGAGAGACGGGTAATGAAGAAGACAGGAAGAGACAAGTAGTGAACAAGATGGGGAGAGACGAGTGTTGAACAAGATTGGGAGAGACGAGTAATGAGACAAGTAATAAACAAGATAGGGGGAGAGGAGTAATAAACAAGGCGGGGAGAGACGAGTGATGAACAAGATGAAGAGAGAGACAAGTGATGAACAAGACGGAGAGAGACGAGTGATGAACAAGACGGGGAGAGACGAGTGATGAACAAGACGGGGAGAGACGAGTGATGAACAGGACGGAGAGTGACGAGTGATGAACAGGACGGAGAGTGACGAGTGATGAACAAGACGGCGAGAGACAAGTGATGAACAAGGTGGGGAGAGACGAGTGATGAACAAGATGAAGAGAGACAAGTGATGAACAAGATGGAGAGAGACGAGTGATGAACAAGACGGGGAGAGACGAGTGATGAACAAGACGGCGAGAGACAAGTCATGAACAAGGTGGGGTGAGACGAGTGATGAACAAGATGAAGAGAGACAAGTGATGAACAAGATGGAGAGAGACAAGTGATGAACAAGACGGAGAGAGACGAGTGATGAACAAGACGGGGAGAGACGAGTGATGAACAAGATGGGGAGAGACAAGTGATGAACAAGACGGAGAGAGACAAGTGATGAACAAGACGGGGAGAGACGTGTGATGAACAAGACGGGGAGAGACGAGTGATGAACAAGGCGGGGAGAGACGAGTGATGAACAAGATGAAGAGAGACAAGTGATGAACAAGACGGAGAGAGACAAGTGATGAACAAGACGGGGAGAGACGAGTGATGAACAAGATGGGGAGAGACGAGTGATGAACAAGGCGGGGAGAGACGAGTGATGAACAAGATGAAGAGAGACAAGTGATGAACAAGACGGGGAGAGACGAGTGATGAACAAGACGAGGAGAGACAAGTGATGAACAAGACGGAGAGAGACGAGTGATGAACAAGACGGAGAGAGACGAGTGATGAACAAGGTGGGGAGAGACGAGTGATGAACAAGACAGGGAGAGACGAGTGATGAACAAGACGGAGAGTGACGAGTGATGAACAAGATGGCGAGAGACGAGTGATGAACAAGACTGCGAGAGACGAGTGATGAACAAGGTGGGGGGAGACGAGTGATGAACAAGAAGGAGAGAGATGACATTCTTGTGATGAACAAGAAAGAGAGAGAGATCACATTCTTGTCCGTGTATTGCTTAATATATTGTACAGTAATTGTCATCTTTGATTATGGCTTATGTAAGCTGAAAGCTTAGATTGGATTAAAAAATATGGATCAATATTGTGATTTTCTTTCTTCGTTTAATGATAATGTTATTAAGCTTATCAGGCGTTATGAAAAGAATTTACATAAAATAAATAGACAACACTTGTCTATATTATTTAATGAAACGTGTATGAATATATATATATATAAAATTCCCAGAGCAATTCTGTGGATAATACAAATTGGTATAAAAATGACAATAGGAAAAACATTTTAGTTTTTTGCCAACATGTTTCATCTTCCGACTTTATCAAGGCAAAATTGAAGGGAAATGTTTTTGTTTTAATAGTTACATTAAATCCAAAAAGTAAAAAGAGAGAGACACTTTCTGGGAATTTTACTATAATGTCGACATGGAAAAAAAAAGAAGAAAAACTCTTAGTATAAAGGAAGTTAACATTAGCCAGAAAGAGGCTTATGCAAATGCGTCTCTATCTTTTTAAATTTTGGATTTAATGTAACTATGAAAACAAAAACATTTCGCTTCAATTTTGCCTTGATAAAGTTGGAAGATGAAATGCATCGAAAAAACTAAGATTTTTCCTATTGTCATTCTTATACCATATATATATATATATATATATACATATATATTGTCATCCACAGATGGACTGTTTCGCTGTATCACAGCTCATCAGTGTGGCTAGATGTTCGTTTTGCCTTTAGCTAGGATTGAAACCTGGCTGAATTGGTGTCAGTCAGAGATTCTACTACTAAGCCGTCAGCACACGGCAGGGATGAAGGTGAATTTAAGCGTATTTATTTTTAGATAAACACACAGTAACTGAGAGGTCTCAATTTGCTTAATATATATATATATATATATATATATATATATATACATATGATAAAAATATAGTTTTAATGTATGTTACATTCATGGGTTAAAGTGCTCAATATCAGGGTTAGAGCATACATAAATATAAAAGTGGAAATTGATGTCAACGGCTGGTAGTGACAGTCTACTTAATGCTTAAATGAAATCCTTGGGACATATCAAGATATATGCAATCACTCATTAAATCCATCAACTACAAGGATGAAAATGCCTGACTGCTACTTTCTTTCCTTCTTCTTGGCTCACCAGCTAATTTCAGTGAAAGCTAGATTTTCATTGGTCTAAAAAACCTTTACATAACCTTGCAAATTTCTTTCCTTCTTCATCAGCTCACTAGTTAATTTCTGTGGAAGGTAAAAATCTCATATAGGCTTGC